>JAOWCC010000577.1:75949312-76387139 GCA_030867875.1 Actinernus sp. WN-2022
CCCCGGGAAGCAATCCAAGGTCGAAATTCAAGTTCTACCGAGCTCCAAGTACATTGAAATAAGCTTAATACTAAAAAGGTGGTCCAAAACGTTTCCTAGTCCAGCCAAGTAGCCCGTTACTATAAAAATAGCCTAATGATACTGCATTTAGTGCATATACACGTCACGTGCATCGATCGTTTCGCACAACCATAACGACATAAGCATAATCCAAAACCATATTTAGTATCTACTAATCTAGACTTACTTTTCCTTTCTGTAATTAACCTCTCCACCTCATAAACATCTGAAGATGGCGTTTTCTTTTTCGGGGTGGCTAAAACGTCTTCCACAAGATAAACTGTCGACGTATTTGTGCAGATTTCCGTAATTTGTTCATGGAAGCCATTCCTGTTCGGGGATTACCGCTGACCGCGTGCGCGCAAAGTCTCATGGGATTGAAAGTGAGTGCTATTTCTGGCAATGAAAGTACAGAACAATGCGAAATAAGATTCTTAGCAAATATACTGCTGCCATTCTTATTCAAATGCAATTCTCCATTGTAAAGATCCTGTTTCCTAATATTACTGTGGTTTAAAACTTCCAAGAGTTTTGTTTACAGAATTGCGCGCCGATCTTGTTAACTGCTTTACCTTTTGAATCCAGGCTTGCGTCATCTCCTCTTGTTATGATTTCTGAGATGGTGATATCAATTCCTGGACTTTTGAAAATAATTTGATTTACGATGTCAACAATTCCTTCAGCAATGATACGGGGCTCTTCGTGGCGCAAGTCATTAGTTCCTACGTGAAGAATAACTTCATCAGGATTTAGCTCCTCCAGCGTCGGGATGACATAGTGGCTCATGTGTTTCACCCTCAATCCAGGAAAGGATTTCGCATATACTTTGCCTCCTGCGCTTTTGGAAAGCCGTTTCCCTTGTGTATACTTCAACATGGAATCGCCCATGATCGCTGTCACTCGGTGATCAGGCTCATTCGGTTGTGACGAGGAAGGTGGTGACTTCTTTCTCTTTTGTCTCTTTTGATCTACCTTTGTTCTTCATATTATTTGCTTTTCTTTGTTTAGACTTCGACTTTGCTTCGACCAGCTCCCAAGGGGCATCCTCTGTATTTTGATGAGCTTTCTCTACTGTTTCCTGGGGCGTCTTATTATTCTTTTCGATTCCATCTCGACTGCAATTCAGAGAATTAGACAGATCTTTCGCTAGATAAGTCAGCGCCACACCCTTCAGCGTGGTCTTTAGAGCCGCGTTCTCACGTATCAGTGCCTCAACTTCAGAGTTGGCGGGAAGGTTAGAAGCCCGTTTCAGAGATTCGAAACTCGACTTTAGAAGCTAAATATCCTTGCAGGCAGATCTAAGTGTAGCTCTGATATTAAGGACTTCGCTGTCTTGTGAGTTGATTTCTGGCGAGTCATCATCCTCTGAGGCACTATTCCGGTCTACGGTAGAGGGGGTTTCAGCCATTGTAGTTTCATTCGGCGGATTTTCGGCAGAAATTTCTTTCTCCTTGCTATTACCGGCGACTAGAAAACTATCTAGTCGTTCCTTGAGAACAGATTTGGTGCCTTGAGTAGAAAGGCCGAGATCAGCAAGTTTTTCTTTCAGTTCAGGCACTTTTAAGCCGGAGCTTGCGTCGACATGTCCATCCTCCATGAATGCTCTCCTAAAAGTGAACTATAAACATGATCGATTATTTTTACTGGGTTCATATATAATATATTTTAATTTGTCGTTATAGGAGGAAATACAAACCTATGGAGTTAACCCATCTGCTACTCTTCCCAATGGAGCTCGGGTGGCGCAGTGGTTAAGCGCTTCGCCTCTCACCTCTGTGGCCCAGGTTCGAATCCCGGACGCGGCGCCATATGTGAGTTGAGTTCGTTGGTATCTCGCCCTTGCTCCGAGGGTTTTTCTCCGGGTTCTCCGGTTTTCCTCCCTCCGCAAAATTCAACACGCTAAATTCCAATTCGATCTGTGGATTAGCCGGGACCTGGCTTTGATCAGCCCCCATGGTTGTTTCAGGTCTCGTTAGAAATTCAGAGTTTTTTTATTTTATTTATTTTATTTTATCAAATTCCGTTATTATTCCACCAACAACATTCCCACTCAATCCAGACTTATTCATACTTTTTAAGGAAAGGATGTCGATGATTTCTGTATCAGACCCTTGGGATATATCACCTTATTTGAACGCGTTAGAACTTCGTCAACAACTTACAGATTAGTTTCAGGAGCCATATATGGATTCCTTCACCAAGCAATCAAACCTGTCATAGCGAATAAAATTCAACAGACTATCAAATAACTGTCAATATTAAAAAAAAGTACGACATTCAGGAAGTCCTGAATAAAATGAATCGCGGTAGTGCTCTTAAATTTCTCTTCGCTCCGCGTTTTTCATTAGATAATGGCTAAACATAAAAATCTTTGAACAGTATCATAGTGATATGCTGTGCTTAGGTTTACTTTTTGTACTGGTATCATTGTGAACATTCCTCATTTTTTTCCCGGCTAATTTTCGAGCGGGCGGGGAAAAGGTGAACTAAACGTTTAGAAGCATATAACACCTGTGGTTGGGCATCCCAGAATTCCTTACCCGCCCCGTTCGAATCTCAGCTCTCTCCCTTTATCTTGGGCCACTGCGCAGGCTATAGAATACATATTTACCAGTCGTTTGCTTTGGTGTAGTTTAAAAACTTTCAGTCACTGAAAAAATGGGAGGAATGTTTACAGTATAAGAGAGACAAGTAGAGCTCATGAATAAAGTGAGACAAGTGGTGGGCTCATGAATAAAGTGGTGGGCTCATGAATAAAGTGCGGCGCGCTCATGAATAAAGTGTGGTGGTTTCTCATTATCTATTGTTCCTTTGGATGAGGTCATCGATCTATTCGGGCACGTTTGGGCAAAGCCTATTGTTTGGAGCAGCTATAAAGATAGAACCGATCGACCCTGAAACCTTTCGAAGTTGAATAAAAAATAAATAAAACATACCTCGCAATATCTAAACCCCTTTGTAGCGTAAACAGTAAGAACAAACTATTCGTGATAGGCTCTAAACTGTCTTTATTATTTTCCTTTACAGTTAATAACTCATAAGATAATTGTATACAAAATCCGGTATGGTTCATTAGATCAACTCTGCTATTGTTCTGAAGGGCCTATTGTTTTGAGGAAAACTCTTGAGATGCAAATTCTTCTCTAAAACTGAACTATAATTACCATACGAAAAAAAAACACCCAGATAAATTAAACAAAGTTTATTCAATCTCAAAAACACCAATTTACAGTTCGTTTTTCTTATAGTCGCGGAGTTGATAACTTTCTTATTTCTCAGTTCTTGGGTTGATATGATGTACAGTGTGTACCGTTTCATTGATTTTTTTTCTTGTTGACAAATGCTGCTTACTGATTGTTTATATTAAAACGATGACAAGAGGAAGAATATTTTTAAAGACATTTATTAATAGAAATCGACTTAACAAAACTTATTTCTATTGTTCATCACGGGAACACTCTGTTCCGGAATAGGTTGTTTTTGGAATTGTTTATTCAACAAGAATTTCCGGTGGTGAATTGCAGCCTCGGTCGCTTCTTGCCATCCATAATCTTCCATGTTCATCAAGTTTTGCTTTGTTTCCAAGCTTTTTCGGAAATCAGGATCTGTTCTTAAGCTGTGAATCCATTTCATATCTTCGAACAACACTTCTCTTAGGGCTTTTCTGTAGGTAGGAACCAAAGCGTTACTGGCTTTGATTTCAGCAACTTCATGACTATCCCCATCGTGTTCATACTTTTGAACCAACGCTTCCCAATCTTCCTGGTGCCGTTCATTAGCTTCGTTTCGAATTCTTTCCCAAACATCCTCTTCTCCGTCATAACTATCATCAGTGGAGTCCGTGCTCTCCTGAGAATCAGAGCTTTGATAAGAATCTTCAGTCATTTCATCATCTGAGTTGGAACGATTAGCAGCCATCGTTTATATATTTACTCTTCAAGGATCGGGAGTATAATGTTTTTATAGAAAACAAATTGGCGTGGTCACTAAGTTTAACAAATGTCGATTAGCTGATTTAGCTAAGGTCTCTCAGTTAGACCAACATTATAAGCAGGATTCCTAACCAACATATTTTCCATTATCAACAACTGGATTTACATTCCTCGACAAAAACATTCTTTTTTGATGTTTCGCTTCTTGTAAATATGGTTTACGTTCTTGAGTTGATAACCTATGGACTTGTGCCAAGTGGTTGGATAATTTAACAAGATACTTTGATCCACAATTAAGTACAGGGCAGTTTTCAAAGTCCGATTTTCCATGTTCACTCGTTGAAAGTTAGTATCAAATAGCACAGATCTACCTGATCGTCCCTTTTATCTCCTTTCATCCCTTTTGTCGCCTTTCGTCCCTCTTTTTTTCGTTTTGAAATAAAAAAAAGAGGGATAAAAAAAGAAAAAAGCGGGACGTGAGGCGACAAAAGGGATGAACGGAGATAACTATATCCGAATGTGGACACGTCTCTTGTCAGTAAACCCTTTCATCCCTTTTGTCGCCTTTCGTCCCGCTTTTTTCTTTTTGAAAAAAAAAAAAGAGGGATGTTTCTCGGCTCTTTTTTTCGGCTAAAAACAGAACTTTGTTGAAGTCCAGCCTTTGAGCGTTTTGTCCAATTTTCCCCAAAAAAAATTCGAGTCGTAGAAAACAGCCGATTCTCAAATACTGTGTCGGAAAATTTAGAAATTATTTTTCATTCAGGGTTTATGACCTGGTTTGTATCAAAATGGGATGAAAAACTACTTTTTCAACTTTGAAAAGGGATAAAATCTATAATACGCAATATATCAAAAATGCCCGACATAGTATTTGAGTCAATTTAGTTGGGATTCGAAAGGGCTAATTAAGAAAAAAAGTGTTTCAAAGCCTGAAGGGCTGAACTCCTTCAGGCGGACGGGAGTCATTACGCCTAGAAATGTATACAACATCTACGCTTTTAACTTTTGTTCAAAACGGATTATATATATACTTTCTTCAATTCAAGACCTTTAAAACGGTATATAGTACGTCTATGTGGCTTTAATTCCGAACCTTTATCGAGACCTTAACTAAGGCTAAATCGAATATTCTTATTCCTAGATTAGCCCCTGCGTATTTTCCCAGGAATTGGAAAGCTAGGGGCTTCAACTTGCTGGGGGGGGGGGGGGGGGGGGGGTGTCGCTAAATAAAAACTTAACCCACTTCATATGTAGCGCTTGACATTTCGTTTTAAGATCTAGTTCTCCCTGCTAGGGAGGTGGGGTTCTGCACGTAACTTTTTTTTAAAGTGCCACTACGATCGAACTTTGAGATATGGATATTTTTGCGTATTTGTAAATTAAAGTTGCTATATTTTATCCTGTCCACTCCGTTTTTTTTTTATATGAAGACGGATGTCTTATTTTTAGGGGGTCGAATCTTGAGTTTTTATGACACTTTTCCTTTTCCATTATTCGAACCCGTTGCTGTGAGAGAGCTACTTTCCATTGGACGTGACATCATTTTCTCAACACAACAACATGCGGGACTACATTGTATGTTTCACACAAACGTTCGCACGAACGTAGAAATAAAGTACATGTTTATACAATTGTTTTCCAAAAAGGAAAGGAAGAAACTAAGTTTTGAATCGAAATATGCATTTACAAGAGCGACAGGAATCCGCTGGACGAAAATCGTGAAGTATTTGGAACACACTTCAGTAATTGCGGACGTGATTTCGACGGTAAACTCTCTGCAAAATTCATAGGTTAATTTTGGTCCTTTAGTAATATTTTTCACTGATTTGGATATATTCGACACTGTCGTTTTGGAAGACAAAAAGGTAGAAAAGAAAGTGGTAGAATTTCATGGTAGTGGCACTTTAACCTTAAGGGCTCTAAATCCTTTAAGGATTTAGAGCCCCAGAAGAAAGTTCAAATTGCCTTTGCGATGCCACAAATCCACGGTGGGATTGTCAAAACATTAGCGGTTAACCATAGGGTGAAGGCCGCTAATTGATTATGCAAACTTTTAAACTTAAATCGCGTTTGTCCCACGATTTCAGAATTTTACCCAAGTTCTCTAATTTTGGTTCCCAATTGTCTCTACTCGTGTTTATATTCCCCACATACAAACCTAGCATTTTATCTTTTGTATTCATCCACTTATATGAGGCTCGTCGTTCAATTGCGTAAGGCCTTTGAGTGAGCCTGATAACAGACCTTCACGTTTACTTGGGTTAATCTCTGCGCCGGAAGCGCTTTCATACATTGATAAGATAAGAGCTTGAAGCATCGCTATACTATCTCTTTCCGGAATGCGTCATGGTCAAGGGGTTAGAAATATGTTCGTTCACTTTAATAGACCTGGAAATATTCGTGTATAGGTTCTTGACCCATCTTATAAAAGAAGGCAGGCAGCTGGGTTCATCGAGTGTAACATTTGCAGGAGTTTTGACTTGTTGCGTCAGTATGTTTGCTAACACAGACTTGTTGGTGGAATGTAGACTACCACTAGTTGTGGCCAAAGATAGTGGGACGGTCATGTTTTCTAGGTTTACCTCGCGCCCTGCTCTATAAGCTGTTATGAGCCTTTGTAGAATGAGGCAAATGTCTTGGCCTTATTCTTTTTATGGGTGATTTCAGATCCAGGTGCTGGTTACTATCTGGAGGCTCACACAGACGTTTGTCCACGAAGACTTTCATTTGCGCCTGTCCAAGGTGTGACCACATCCTTGTTGATTATGTTCTTCAATGTGTCACCGCCATCTTGAAACACGCCATGCTGTTTCAATGAAACAACTATGCTGCCTTCATCAGAGTCGTCTTTCTCCATCCTACTTTTCGTGCACTCATTGTGTGTGTACTCAACGTCTTCATCGTCCGTTGTCAGTCCCAGCATTGCTGTTGTCTGAGAAGCTATGACCGTTCTCAGATTATACGATAATGTCCATCTACTGAGTGCGGATGCTATTCTGGTGATACCTACTAAGCCTCCACTTTTCTTTCCTATAGCGTTTAGCCATTCCGTACTTTGGTCCGCCGAAACCTGATTGAAGCGTCGTTCAGTGCGCTTTACTACGAAGTTGCCTTCCTGGAACTCAAGGAGGACTTCTGGTGGGAGAACCGACATCTCAGCCAGGTATACAGTACCCCATCTGGCGTAGTTAGTGTGATCGTACCTGAAGAAGAATGGCAGCATACGTTTGAACGCATATAGGTGGAGATCCCATGATCCATCACGTTGCGCTCTTGTGAAGCAGAGTAGGATGCTGACCATAGTCATATAGTCCCACCAGAATTCAGCATTCGGGTCATCAACTGCAAGAGCTGCCGGGAACTCTTTCATGGGCTGCTGAAATCTGTCGGTAGTCAGTTTGTGGACCATCTGTGCAATGTGATTGGCGTCTATGGATGTGCAGACATCTGAGAGTTCGGCTCTCAGTGCAACATCAACCCCATCCAGATACGTATAGAGCCGTGGGAGGAGTAGTTGCCAAAGAGCCTGTAGGGTAAGTTTGTGCGTCCTGATGGCACGTGCATACCCCTTTCCTCCCATGACTTGCTGCGCAGCATTGGCTCCCAAAAGATCACACCCTACCCATGGCTCGCTCAGACCAGACTCACTCATGTGTCGTCCTATTACACCCAGAAAGTTCATGGCAATGTGAAGTCCTCCAAGGCAAGGCATAAGCACGTCCTTGTACTCTTCTACCGACCACTTCAGTTCCAGCAGCTTCGGATAAAGTGCCTCGTCCACTGTCAGAACGACATGCTGCTGTTCCATCGATTTGGCCACATGGAGCACTCGCTTGACGACTGTGTTCAACGTGTCGAGTTCAGATGCAGGAGCCTGTATGATAGGTAGGTACCCTACTGTAGTTTTCTCCGGGTTGACTGTGCTCGCCTTTTGGTTGTACAATGTCCAGGAAGGCATTGGTTCGTGAGATGACCGGGACAAGATGAAGGCCATGTCAGTTGCGTGCGCATTCTGTGCTGAAGGGCATTCCTCAGGTGACTGCGTGAAACAATCAGCTGCGATCACACCGCTGAATGGACGCTCTTTGATTCCTCTGTTTGGTGCAGGTGTGTTGTCAGTCATCGCCTCAGGGATTTGGAATGTTACTGTCTTGGAAATGTCTATTCCAATGAGGATATCACCTTCAGGTGGACCGCGTTACCAGGCAGCAACTTGAGTGGCATGGAATGTTCCTTTTCCATCCAGAGTGTACTCATTAATGTCCACGTTGTCCGTCGAGAAATGGACGAAGCGACCCGTTACTAGATTTTGGGGAACAACAGCACCGTTGTCAGCCATGGTCTCTAATGTCTTCTTGGCCAGTGCAGTGTCAAGTTTGATTACCTCACGGTAACTCATGACATGACCTGCATTGTGAAACATGTTCACCAGCTCTTTCGAACGTGTTGCGTATTGTCTTCCTGGCATATGAGGCATAACTGTGGCTCCAGCGACACTGGTCTTTTTCGAGTACGGTCTGTGCCTTCAGCCATGTTTTCATTCACCGGTAGATCAATTCAGACCTGCAATAAAAAAGAGAGTTGATTATACCATCGGTAGTATAATGTATAATAATAATAATAATAATATAATATATCCAATATAATATAATCCAAATAATAATAATATAATCCAAAATAATATGCTGTAATGGAATATTTGATGTGAACATCTTTGTATATCATTGTAATTATACAAAGATGTTCACATCAAATATTCCATTACAGCATATTATTTTTGGATTATATTATTATTATTTGGATTATATTATATTGGATATATTATATTTGTAACGCAGGGTTTTCAAGTTGGCCATGTGACCCTTTTTATTTACTCCAAAGCAGAACAAAAGGACCTAAAAATACATAATATTAATACACAGTTCCTAGATAATTACAGGACTTGTTTGAGGCAGACACTGATAAATTCTGGAGTAGTAGTTGCTTGTCCGTAAAGCCATGTAGGCTCATGTAGAAATAATGAATACAAAATTACAAAATGAAATAACATCTCGAAAACTACCTCTAAAATACGAATAATAGTCAGCATAGTACTTACCCTGACGGCTGCAATATGTAATCACTATAAAAGGACAGAAAAGGAATCTAAGTAAAGCATGATCTCAAAGCACGTGTTCTCGAATCATGCGAACATGCGACACCAAACTACGGAAAATACCGCTAAAACTATGTGAAAACACTAAAGAAACCAAAGCTACGAAAGCAATAGACACTAATCAAAATATGTATGGCCATTATAAGCGATAATAACTACAACTTGCCGAGTAAACAGCCCCAAAGCACGGGCCAATATAACAATTGCTCCTGAAACGTTTTCTCAACGTAGCGGCTTGGTAACCGCGCGACGTAACGGCTTATCAACCAGGACCTGGACGGTCCACAGGGGTTGTGAGGGTTGTGAGCCCTCACATATTATTATTATTATTATTATTATATATTATATTATTAGTATTTGGATTATATTATATTGGATATATCTGCAATGAGAAAAAACTGCAAACTGAGTAAATTATTCCTGGACACATAAGATCAACCTGCTTGTGGATCTTATCTGGTCGACGAATATTCATCTTCAATCAGTTTCTTCACATTTTATATCAAAACTGAATATGGCATTGGATTCCCCATATATGAAAACCTACAAAAGCACATTTCATTCAAGTTTCTACCTTGTTTAGTCAAAAAGATATTTGAACATAAATACATTTCAGCCCGTCGTTGGCGGCCATCTTGGATTTCTCAATTTTAAGGCATTATCGGCCATTTTTGAGCTGGGCATACATCAGATTTGAGTTCAGCACCCCTCAATACCCCTAAAAAGCTTGTATGCGATAAATTAACACCATTTGCCTTCAGCACTTTAAATATCCACATTTTCACAAATGTTGCCTAGTCTATACGACATAAGAGGTCCTTCACACTTCCGCTTTGTAAAACAAACCGATTCCGGAACTATTGTAGACGCAAACTCCTTCATGCAATTGCGCCGATATTGCTGTTTCTGAAAAACGATATTGCCTTTTTTCAAACGATATTGCCTTTTTTCAAACGATATATCGGCACAGCAATTGCTGATTTGATTGTACAAAACTCTGATTCGTAATTCTTTAGTTTACCTGATTGAGACTCGGAATCGGCCGGTTCACGGAAAACTTATCTTCTCTGACTCATAGCGGTGTAAACATTAATACTGATTAAAACTAACCTATCGAAATAAATGAATGCACTTCCTTTGAAGCGCCGTGCAACAGCTTTTCGAGAATTTATAAACTTTCTTGAACACCACTTCTTAAACACGTAAATAATAACTATAGTTCAATAGCAATTGCTACATTCTGTCTACCTCCAGTTACTGTATTACTTTGATTTACAGCCAGGTTCGATTCACTTTTCGGCGTAATCCCAGAACAAACAAAAACTTAAGATTCGGAATCGGCCGGTTCATGGAAAACTCTTCAGATCTAAGACTTATAGCGATGTAAACGTTAATACTGGCTGAAACTACCTATTGAAATAAATGTGGTTTTCAAATGGTTAAAAATATTTAATATCTGTCTCTTTAAAACGTTACAACATTGACTGAGATGTGAAGCTTTTCAGGAACTACCCTGGTGAACTGCAAAGCGGCTTAGTCTGAATTCGAAATTCAGGGGATTATCCAAAGCGGCTCTCGACCTACCCTGGGTTTCAGAGGCCGAAGAAAGAGTAAACAACAAAGATCAAACTTGGGCTGAATATTTATTAAAAACAACAACACATAATTTTAATGTACTAATCTTAATCTTAAATATTAATATAAATTCGGGACATGTATAGCCGCATAGAACTATTTGTTGATGTAGAGTTTAGAATACCGACAGACATACAATGTAAAATTAAACTTTAAAGTCTGTCACTCCTAATCAGTCTTAGCCTTGTATCTAAGCATTTTACATTTACACGCTATGCTGGTCAGGCATGTTCCCCAGAGCTCCTTCTGTTTTGCTTTAGGCTCTCTCCGTCCAAAGCGTGTAATTATCTCACCTGTGAATGAAACACAAGTCCAAGGAATGATAAGTTTTTAATTAAGATAGATGCGTTATAAATTGCTTTATAAAGGCCTGTTCTTTCTAGTTCTACGTTTTATACAATGGTGATATTAGTGGCGTTTTGAGCGGCGATTTCGAGATATCAATGACCAAACTTCCAAGTACCCCTGGTGCTTTCCATTCAACCAAAACGACCGGTATTTTGAATGTTGAATGGAACGGGATTTTTCGAATTAGAAACACCGATCGGAAAAAATATGCGTTCCATTCGCAGGAACCACCTGGCTATTAGTAGCCTCGATTTCAATAAATCATGGCAAAACCTAGCCTGCAAATACATCCGTCTCGCATCATTTTGATTGTGGTTCCCGATGCGAGATGGCTGTATTGGCAGGCTAGGCGAAACCAGGAATTTTGAATGGAAAAAGAGGACCACATTGCGAGGTGATCCACAATTTCTGAAACTTCGAACCGGACATTTTACTCTCCCGTTTGATTTCTGATTGGAATTTTCATTTTTGTTGGTTGAATGAATGGAAAGCGGTCCCAGAGCTTCATTTTCCCGCCGATAACAGAGCGGTAATTTTTCGTCACTCACGACTTCGCCACTCGAGCTTCGCCGCTTGGTTGCCACTCAGTGTGGTCCCAGAGTTTAATTTTTCCCACCAACAGGGTAAACTTCAAGCTCTTAACGTGTAACATTTTTAAAACTAATGGTGGATAAGTAATATTTCAAAGCCGACAATGAGGACTGGACGGGATTTCAAGTCCGCGCAATTTGTTCCAGTCCGAGGCGGAGCCGAAATCTCGTCCAGTTTCGAATTGGAGGCTTTGAAAGGACATCTCATTGTCATTAATTATTCGGGAGGGATGTTGTTTTTATTCCGGGTACAGGTTGACAATTGATTTGTTCATCATAATGAAGCAGTTTATTGTTTCTTGTCATTTGGGACGTCAATGTTCCAGTATTTTCAAATTCAAAACTGAAATTTGTGAGTGTGACGTCATTTCAACATGGTTTCTCGTGAAAGAGACTGAGAGCGATGAAGAAGAGTTTAGACCACTCAAACGTTTCAGAAAAGCGCGGAGCCGTGCCGAAGAGGAAGAAATGTTGTTAAAAGCTGTACCACTGTCAACGCGATACAAGAACAGTTGGGTAGTAAAAGTATTTGAGGAATGAATGAATGAATGAATGCAAGAGAGAACAAAATTGCCGCTTTGAAGGCCACAAGATTTGCCATTCCACTAGAAAGCATAGAAAACCTTGATGTTGAGATGTGCCGAGAATTCGAGCACATGACGATCCTTGAAACCTCGGAAAGTACTCCCAGAACTACCAGGAGTACATTCAATCAATTTTTTCCAGTCCAAGGCCTGAATTAATTATTATCCAGTCCTTGGACTGGAACAAAATTAATTCAGGCCTTGGATTGGAAGAAAATGGTTGAATGTACCCTTGGGAGTTCTGGGAGTACTTTCCGGGGTTTCAAGGATCGTCATGTGATCGAATTCTGGGCACATGGTTGGTTGGTTACCTCATGAATAATTAATGAGGATGAGATACAGTCTTCAACTGGGATGATAACACCAAAACTACATTTGTACATACCCTTGATTGCTTCCATTATCGACTGATCCAGTTTTGGGGGACCATCTTTTCCCGTTATGGTTGAGACCGAAAGTGCTTCCAGTCCAAACAGCATATCAGCTAACAGAATGGAGCACTTGTTAGTTTTAGTAGTCCTGCAGACCTTCTGGTAATCGGTGGCACTGATGCGGACGTTACTAGAACCACCTAATAAAACTAAGATACAGGAAATTGTTTACTTTAAATTTCAATTTTACCTTCAATTACTGCAGTAGAGCTGTTATTCTCCTTAATATATTTGTGCTCACTACATGTTTGGTTATTTATTTATTTATTATTTATTTTCTACCTTAACCTTATAATGTGTATGTTGTAGGTCAATTTGACTCATCAGGTCAAATTGACCCCGAGTCAATTTAACCTAGGTCAAATTGACCCTTCAGGTCAAATTGACCCCAAGTCAATTTAACCTAGGTCAAATTGACCTTGAGTCAATTCAACCTAGGTCAAATTGACCTTGAGTCAAATTGATTCAACCTGGTGATTGTGTTTAAGGTAATCACTGTTTTCTTCATGTAATTTTTTCAAGATTCTAAAAAGGGAACTTACATTAAATGTTCATTGATATTAGGGTTTTTAAATGTAAGGGTTTGGGTCCCTGAGTTCACAAGGAACATTTAAGAAGTATTATATTTCTGTGTTGTTTAGTGATCATGCAATTAATAGCCCTAAAGAACCCTACATTAGTAAGCACCTGTTGTTGATGGTTAGGGTCTTCTTAAATGTAGGGGAAGGGTTTGGATTAGTTCTCAGCATAATAGAAGAAGGATTACAGTCTGTATTATTTAGTAACTAATAGTTCTAAACACCCTAAATAAATTAGTGACTATATATTTATAGCTCTAAACACCGAAATTCCCTTCCTTTTCCCTTTACTTTATCTGTCAGTGATCTGAGTGATTACTCTGCAAAAGACAGTTTGTTTTGAAGAGAAGTACGAGTGGAGCCGTAATGAAGTACACCTGATCATCTATAAACAATGTATTTTTCTGGATTTAGCTTTCTTACTTATCTTGAATTGCTACAGTTTTCATGAAAGAACGCAGTCAACACAAACTTCATATGTGTTACAGTTTGGACCGGGTTTCATATTGCGATCATCCATGTTTTTCGAAAGATGTTTCCAAGTCCGATTTTGTTAGCAGTACGCATGCGTGCATAACGAGAGGGACTGGGTTCCATGATTACTCACATGGAGAATAAATGATGTGTTCAAATCAACAAGCGCTTTCGTGGCGCAGTGCGATAATCCACTGGATTATTATCTACCAGGCTTTCCTCGTGATTCAGCCAAGTTAAGCCCGATCGGGTGAGGTAAGTAAATCGATGGGTGACCTGAATGTAAGTGGTCAGGGGGTTAAGAAAGTGATAGAAGTAGGGGGTGGTAGTAGGAAGAGAAGTGGGGATGTAGGAAGGGGAGGGGTGGGTTTTGCTAAAAAAATATTTTGTAGGGGAGGGGTGGGTGATTTTTTTTTTTTGATAGCCAAACCTGAGTCAATTTGACCTAGGTTGAATTGACTCAAGGTCAATTTGACCTAGGTTAAATTGACTCGGGGTCAATTTGACCTGAAGAGTCAATTTGACCTGCAACATGTACATTAATTTTACTTTCTAATCCAGGTTTACTCACCAGTCTCCCTAAGCGTGTTTTCAAGGCGTCAAAGCTTTCAACACTTGGGGATTTCTTTGGCTTTGGGGTGCTTGAATCTGTGAAATTCTCGACCGAGTCAAGAAATCATTTGTGTCAAAGTTGTCTTCGTGGATTGACATGGCCCTGTACCATGGTCGTTTGGATGGCAAGCACTCCCGATCATCTTCGCTAGCTGCTTCCGGGTCATCTTGGCTAGCTGGTCCCTCGTCATCTTGGCTAGCTGGCTTCTTTATGCTGACTGGGTTCTCTGGAATGGCAAAGACACTGGGACGGGGAGGCGTACCACCTGCCAGAATCTAGTATTTGAAATAAAATAACAATGAGGTGGGCAGGCAACGGTAGAACAAAATAAAATGTTGTTCCCTTTCTCAATTACGTGCAAAATCAAACAGAACCACGGTTTTTCATTACCTTGCCACGCTATTTTCCTTGTTTCTTGGTCTTTTGCTTTTGAGTTGACCATGCCTGTGTCGTTGCTTTGATCTGCCATAAAGGTAACTGTTATGAGAAAATCTGTATTGGGTTAACTGAGAACAGACAATTTGACCTAACTGACAAACCCTAAACCCGCCTAATCCTAACTAAGAAAAGGGCAAAATGTTAACCGACAACTGACGTTTATACTTTCCCATCCAAACCCTCTATCAGCATCAGTTTTGTTTTAGGAAAACTACTCTTGCATGCATGATACTTCCCAGTAGTGTTACATTGAATTTGTATCACTGCGGTGTGTATGTATATGTTTTTTAGCACACTTGTTACAACCTTGTTACTGCTTTTCTTGGCTTTCTTAGTGGGGGGCTCATTCTCCTTACCGGCAGTATCGTCTACGTTGAGAAGGTGTGCGTTTTTCTGGTCTTTTTCTCAGGCTGTAAGAAACCTAGAAACATGTAGAGGGTAACATAAAAGTAAATTGTGCGTTAGGACATTGATAAAACAGCAGTATCTTTTAGAATACATGGGCACACTAACGTCCTAAAAACTTGTTCTCACTTGTTCTCTTTTCCAAAGCACTTTAACAAGGTTGCCAACTTTGATGTTACCCATCGAATATATACTTTTACTGCTATCCATTTAGTCGGTTAGCCTATCCTCAGGAAAATAGAAGGTTGTACGGCAAGGAACTTTCAGAAGCTGTCGCAAACTAGCCATCTTTACAATATTTTTGACAAATGTCGAGCGCTTGAGTACGTCGTATAGAGTGATTCATAAAGTGATTCAAGAGTGCTTCAGTGATCAAGGCAATAGGCATTTTATACCCTTTGCTGATCGATAAATGCTGAGTTTTTGATCGATAACCAATTAAAATCTGTATTGTTTTCGTTAGATAATACGTGTGCTAATTGCCATGCGCCGGGCAAAACGCCCTTTTATTACAATTGCACAGAAAAACAATATAACAAATCTCGAAGAGCCGTAGATTACGACTCCATTTACAAACAGAGGAATTAAATTACTTAGATACCCTTACGAGCCTTATTTTTTAATGTAAGTGATAAAACTGAAACGTTTAGGTAGTTTGGCCCGAATTAAGACTTGGCAAATTAGGAGGAGCCTGAAACGCCTTCTGCAAATTGAATTTCCTCCCGCAAAGACCGTGCAACTCTCTATCTTGTTGCAACATTGTTTGCCCTAAATATTGTTAAAAGATTACCAAAGCCTCTTTATGGGAAAACGTTAACTTTTTTAACCAATTTATTTGAAACCTTATTTCATTCATATTCATTCCATTCAAATCTTTTTTGTTATTTACTCCCCATCCTGTTTGCCTACAAATCTGTTAAATCTAACACCTCTACAAATACAATAGAGCAAAACATAGCAAAGGTTTTGGAAATTGATAAATAAACAAGAAGAAGCATATACATGTAGATTACCTTTAAAAGTTTATTTCATGACATTGAACTCTTAAGTGTTGTTTTACCTCGTCGTTTATAAAAGTCTAGCAATGAAACCACTCAGTACGAAATATTGTTTTTTTAAACAAATATATTCTTTGTGTTTGCTCCAGGAGCAGGAGCTCATCTAGGGAGCTTACACCACATTTATTTACTAATAATAACGAAAGGAGGAACCAAGCTACATACATACATGAACATAACAAGACTTAAATTGAAACAACACAAAAAGATTAATAGGCTAGAAAATAACAAAACAGAAATCGAGTTCCAAGGACAAATCAGAAAAAAACGATTTGACTCCATTAGAAAGATTTGGACGTCTCTCAGTTCGACTAGTTGGCAGAGTATAACTTTCACCGTATCTAAGCGAAAGTCTCGTTTGTTCATTAACTTTTAAAGGAGCAACTTATACAAACAGTAAGGTGTGAGATCGTTAACTATCTTACAGAGTAGAACTAATTTATGCATCTGTCTGCTTGTTTTCAAATCTTACCATCCTAATTCATGCAAAAGTCTACCTCTGCTGGTTCCTTTCATAACTCCAGTTACCAATCTGGCAGCTTCATATTGTACATTTTCTAGAAGATCGCTTTCATTTTTAGTGCATCCATCCCAGACGCAATCATCATATTCCATAATTGGTCGAACAAGGCTTTTGTAAAGAACAATAAGAGTTGATCTGTTTACTTTATACTTAATACGTTTGAGTAGCTTTAAACGTTTAGAAGCTTTTTGGTGAATGCGTAAAATATAATTTCTCCAAGATAAATTACTAGATAGTGTTAGCCCTAAATGAGTATGATTATCAACTTCGTTTATAATACCATTTCCTAAAATAAGGGGCGGGTGCATTAGTTTGTTTATCTTAGTGGTAAACGTAATACTCCTAGTCTTGGTAGAATTCATAGTAACTGACCAGCTATTTGACCAATCCATAATATTAAGTCAGCCGACAATTCTTCAGCTGATTGCAGCAGGGAATTATCAACTATTTTAAGTAATGATGTATCGTCTGCAAACAAGAAACAGTTTGATGATATTTTATTGGTTAAGGTCGTTTATATAAATCAAAAAAAGCAAGGGACCAAGAACAGATCCTTGGGGTACTCCTGCTCTTATTTCTAGCCAATCACTTCTTTGTCCTTAAATTATTACTCGTTTCCTTCCAGATAAATAACTTGCTATCCAGCTTAAAAGAGGGTCCCGAACACCTAATGACTTTAATTTGTGCAGAAGTCCATCGTGCCATACTCTATCAAGGGCTTTGCTAATATCGAGGGAAATCATTCTTGTATCAAACCCCTTTACCAATGAGTCATAAATTTGATGCACAATATAAATAAGCTGGTTAATTGTAGAATCTCCTGGACGAAAGCCAGCCTGAAAGGGATACAAAAAACCTATTCTTATTAAAAAATTGTACAAACGAATAAATACGACTTTATCAATTATCTTAGAGAGACTTGAAAGTAACGAAACGGTGCGGTAATTCAATTTACTTTGCTGGTCGTCCTTCTTGAAAAGTGGAATTACGTTTGCAAGTTTCCATTGATTTGGAAAATTACCGTGACTAAGCGATTTATTGATTAGGCTAGTAAACGATTTATATAGTCCATCAGCACATAATCTTATGATCTTGTTACCAACACCATCATGACCGCAAGCTTTGGAAATGTCCACAAGTCTTAGTAGGCCGAGTACTTCCTCTTCAGTAGCTTCTAAGCGTGAAAGAAAAAAAAGCAGTTTGAAAATAATCCATTGGAGGAAGTATGACTGATCCCCTGTTTAACAAAATGTTCATTAAAAATAAAAGCCTTTGTTTGAGAATCGTAAATAGTTTCATTATTTTCAATGATTGCCGGAATAGAAGATATTGATTTGTCGTTACAAAAAAGATTTAACAATACCTACCACTTTTTAGTACACGTAGTAGGATCGGTAAGTATTTCATTAACCTTATCAAAATACCTCTTCTTTAAGATCCTTATTAATGATGTTGTGTGATTACATTGTTGTTTGTAAAGCATCCACGCTGCGTGCGTATTGCATTTACGTAGACGCTTTAGTAATATTCATCTTTTCCGTATTTCTCTGCGGATCTCGCTGGTCATCCATGGTTTATCTTTAACACATGGAATATGTTTTTCGACTATATTTTGAAACTGATTAAACCAATTTTCATAAACGATATTGATATTTTCATTGGAGTTGGCCTCCTAATTCAGTAACCAAATCATTAGGAACAACAGAATTAAAATTCCAAATCAGTCGAGTAAAAGCACGTTATTTTGGTGTTGACGGTGGGCTCAGTGATTCAGAATTAACAAAATAAGCAGGTGAGTCAGAATTAAGTAGATCTAAAAACGTAGAGCCATTTTCAGTTACTCTTGTAGGATCCGTAATTAATTGAAATAGATTGTTTGTGTCAAGCCAACTGTAAAGACGAACACCTAAATCGCAACTATCTAAAGGATATTTGCATTAAAATCGCAATACAATTAGCTCATGGTTATGCAACCTACGCACTTGGTCAAAAATGTGTTGTAAATTCTCAAAGAAATATTAAATATACTGACTATCATTTGTAGGAGGTCTGTAGCAGACGCCGCATAACATATTGCGAATAACAAGCTTTATCTCGACCCATAATAATTCAAGCCCGGCTCTTTCAAGATCATATCTACGTTTAACAATAAGCGATTCAGATCAATATAAGGCAACGCCTCCCCCGTGTCTATGTCTATCCAAGCGAAAAGGTAAACTGAATCCCGGAATAACAATTGAATCGTTAGGAACACTAGCGTCAAGCCATGTTTCAGTAAATGCAAATATGTCAAACTTATTTTCATAAACTAGGAAAGAAAGTTTATCAAATTTATCTTCCATACTCAAACTTCAAGCGTTTAAATGACCTAACAAAGACGATAAGCAAGGCCCGGGATTCAGTTCAATATTTCCAGAAATTATGAGGAGCAAATGAAATATTAAGAAGCACATAAACAGACCGGGCAAAAAAATATACTTAACCATGATATACTAATAACGAAGTTAGAGATTGAAATTCTGAGCCGATTAAAAGTCCCAATAGCCGCCCAATAGAACGCTAAGTTAATACCTAAGTAGAGAAAACAAGTACGAAAAATAACATCAGAAAACAGATTAAAGTTTGGATGTTTAACACGTTCAGGTGTAAGACGGGGCAGAAGGAAACTATTTAAAGTCTGTGGTGTAACATATCTTCCATGCTTTTGATACGAACAATTTTTTGATCAGCCAATTTGATGAGAATCTCCATCACTGGTCCAGACCTTGAGGTCTGTTGTTCTTTACGAATTGTGTCGAAGAGCGTTTTGTTTGCTGCTGTTAAATCTTCATTAACATATAGCCTTTTCCCCCGCAAATTTCTCTTTCCTTTCATTATACGAGCTTTATGTTCGTATGACATAAACTTAACGATCATAGGTCTGGGTTGATCTTCCCCTGGCCTGCCGACACGATGGGCTCTATCAATGTGTTCTTTTTCATTGGAACACTTTACAGCGATTTTCGTAATCATGCGAACTTCGAACACCACGACTAATGACAAGTTGGGGTTTTGCCGTCCGTCAATCAAAACCTACGTGCACGTGCCGACTAAATCCCGAACGTCGACGAGCGTGAAAGGCGCCATGTTTTGAAAGTTCTCCCGCATCTTTCAAAATGGTTCGTTCGTACGGAACATCACTTCGCTGGAGGGTAGTATTTTTGCATGTGATTCATCACATTTCAATGGAAGATATCGCCAATATACTATGTGTTGGAAGATCGTATGTACATAAAGTTCTGAAAGTATACCGAGAGACCAAAGGAGTCGATGACAACACTGGACTACGAAGAGGAAGGCCCCGCATTATAGATGGTAACTTTCGCTTGACAGTTTGCTTATGCAGTTGCTATTACATGTAAATATGCAAATAAAATCCCTGTTTTCATGTTACGACAGGCAGAGATATCCTACTGATTCGTAAGTTATTGCAACGGCGTCCAGAGCTCACGAGCAATTCGCTAGCATGGCTCCTTCACAAACTAATCTTCAATGTGAGCCCGCCATAAATCTGGCCTTTGGAAGTTATGTCTAGTGTATACGCATGCGCATTAGATATTCGATTCCATCACCATCCCCAGCGGATATAATTGTTCGCAGAGCGTTCGTGCAACGTCTGGATTGTGTTCGTCGCATGTGCGCGATCAAAAGGAGGAGAAAGTTAACTGTCACTGGCGAAGTTTGTATCACACTTTCAACCTACTTTAGCCACATTTATCGTATCTTCATAGCCTTAACTGAGTTGGTTATTTGCAACGAAAAGTTGTCACGAAGGTTAACGTCGAAATTAACATGAACTAACACGGGATATTTTGACTTTCGAATAACAACTGAACTACAAGAAGAACCACTGTCAGAATTTCGTATTCTCTCACCATTCTTCAGAGGAATCAGATGAAGTTGGGACTCTTTTCTGATCTGATGGAGAAGATAACCTTTTTCTGGATTAAAACTTCTGTGATGAAAGGTACTTCATTTTCAGGCGTTTTCAATACAACGGAGTATCCAAGTCGAAGTTCTGGCTAGAAAGTGTTTCGATTTCACAGGCAATACGATGGACAGCTTGAGGAAGAGTTGCGAGACAAAACTGAAAGCTATTCAGTTTTGGTAACGTTCTTTAGAGACTGCTTCACACTGGAATTTAAATCGACCGAATTTTGTTATTAACAACTTTAGCATTGTACTATAAATGTCACTATATTGTGGCTTTGTGGAAGGAAAACTGTAAGGAGAACCATTTTAACATATGTAAAAATATATTTTACTTTACACACTGGGCAACATTGTTGTAGTCGGATTGTCGTTGCTGATGGCTAACACCAGAATATTTCATCATTTCTGAACAGGTATGAGGCCCTCTCCATATCATGTTAGTTTCTTTTAAATTCTGTAATATGCAAATTATCATTTGCTTGTGTTTATGAGTTTTACACGCGCGATTTATGCCACAGACATTGTAAATATTACTTAATTTTGGTAGCTGCGCTGATTGTGATATTTAGTGTTTATAGTTTGATTATTTATTTTGTCTGTCTCATTCATTAATTTTGTTGAAAGCTAAACAACACATTCTTACTATTTGGCGTGCCAATTTTTTTATGATTTGATTTCGCTTACCCTGCGAGCAGAGGTTTCACATCTCTTTGCCATTGCTGTCCTTTCCCTTTCTTTCGGCGGCGGGACAGGCAAAGAGATGAGAAACCTCTGCTCGCAGGGTAGATTTCGCCGCATGAACCTGACAATTTGTACATCTGCATGCTCTTGGGCAACATGCACATATCATGTATGTTGATATGAAAATGAAAAGATTCAAACAAAATTCAGCTATAATTGTTTTATCCGAGTATTGAGTATTCTTAACAATATCTGAGTATTATAGAGTGATTTTCATAAACCTGTGAAACAGGAATAGAATATTTAGTGCAATTAAATGCTAATTCTATTGTTTTATTTTGTGTATATTTGACCATTAGATGTTAACAAGCAATAATTGTTTCACAGGTTTATGAAAATCACTTTAACATCAGTAGTACAGTCTTTGTATGTATTTTTATATTTTGCTATTCTTTAAGCAATACAATTTTTTTTAAAGGAAGCATTGGCTTGTTTACACTTCAAAAGATGACTTAAGTTGCTGCATTTGGAACATTTCCTCTGTTTTCTTTAGATTTGGCACTGGGATTGCTGTGAAGCTACATGTACTGCTACTGAGCAGTTTATAGTGACATCTGAGCTTCTTTTTCTTGAATGGTGGCATATACACCAACTGCATTCAATTATTTAGACCTAGGCCATTAGAGCTATGTGACCCTGTGAACAGGATTAAAAAACACTTAAGTTTAATAAGCCTTGAAACAACTATAATGGCTAATCAAAGTCTGCATCTCATTTATCTCTAACAAGAAAAAGAGGTGGAATAGAGCTGGATTCTTGCAACTATAACTCTGTTTAAACTTCATTTGTTCTTGCCATTAGAGTTTCAAGCTTTTGTTCAGGTACATTCTTATTTTGATATTTTTGAATAATTAGAGGAGCATTAAGGCACATCTGATAGCCAAGTGAGACCAAGTAGCTGGGCTATAGTCTCCACTAAAACAGCATTTGCTGACAACAAAAATATTCAGTTGATTCAGATTGTGTTGTTGGTCTCAAGATCTGTTTGCAATACTTGCACAAAAGTCTTTGAATTTTATTGTTTGAATCTAGATGCATTTAAGGTAGTTTTTGGTTTTATTTCTACAGGTCTTGAGGGCTTTCTTGTACTAATTTTGCTTATATTAGCAGTTGCTGGCTAGGGAGTGGGGCATGGAAGTTTAATTATAGGACAAGAAGTCCTTCAAAAGTTCCCAGTATTTTATAGCTCTATTTATAGACTGGTGTTTCTTTGTATTATTAAACTGTAGGAGAAGTTTTGTTGATGTAAATGCCTTTGTCACCACAAATTACTAAACTCAAATGTTGATGGCTGTTATTTGGGATATATCAGTACAAGCACCCTTGTCATTTAAACTGAAGTTCTTTCGAAGTCGGTTAAATTTTATAGCTACATCTGTCTTTGAAATAACTTCTTTAATATCAGTTATTCTCAAAAATTTAGTTACAATTAATTTTCATGGAACCTTTTGAATGAAATATGTTTGAGGCTTTCATAAAATCATTTCTCTTTTCCAAAAACACAACTACTCCAAACCTTTCATTGCTTTTGTGTAACAGTTTGTGATATGTTTTCCAAGAGTATCTTTAGACAAAATATGAAGAGTCAGGGTTAGAATATTTACCATTTCTTTCCCAACACAATCAAGATATATAATGCTGTACTTGTTTTATAACAACCACTGTACCAGATCTACAAATACATCAAGACGACTAAAAATCACCACTTTTTCTGGAGGTATAAATGACGACCACTTCAACTGCTGCCGACATATTGGTAACAATTGCAAGATGACATCTCCTCAACCTGCGTTCCGTAGCCATCTCCTCCCGTACACTTCTCCTTGCACCAAAACTCGGTTACCTTAGCCCTACAATTTGCGTTTTACTGACCGAGATAATCGACGAAATGACTGAAGTCTAAGATTATTTCCGAGCGATCGAAACAACTAAACATCGCCAAGTAAAGCTCCTCGACAGGAAACGTTGTTAAATGTATGAACCTAGAGCTAATTAATGTTTGACAGATCACACATTTTACCTTTATTTCGTAAAGAAAAACTCGATATATCACTACAAACCGCTTTGACCACGAAAATAAAGATTCAAATAATAGCGCACGCATAAATTACTTCACAAAATGAGCCCGCGTTACATGCTTGAAATTTTGATTAGATTGGCGCGCGAAATGCTCGTGAGCTATACCTAGATGAGTTACGTGACTGGGTCGAGTTCGAGACAGGGCGAGTGTATTCAATCCCTACGCTTAGCCAGTACTTACGGAAAATTGTTTTTTCTATCAAAAAGGTTGGTTGCTAGAGTTTCGCAGTTGTTATCTTAGTTGGGTTTATGTACATACTGTCATTTGTGCCTTAGCTCCAGGTTATAGCAAAGGAACGGGATGAAAGGAGACGAGCCGAGTTTCGGCGCTTCATATCGCAATTCCACACGCATCAGTTGTTGTTTATAGACGAATCAAGTAAGGATGACAGGACTTTCCAGGTAATAACAAATACAGACAAACTACTGATCAGTAGCATGCTGTGGAGTTTATTTACATCAACATGCAAACGCACGAGTTGTAATACGGCGGTTCAAATATAGGCCGCTCGCATGTCCGAGCTCGGATTGCACACTGCATACGTGTACAACCATTCCAATTTTCTGTTTCTCATTGCTGAGCTTTTCTGAAAATGGTCGGTCGGTCGGTAAAAAAAAAAAAGGGAGAGAACAGTCTGGCACTGACATAGCGTGTTAACAAACCAACTCAAACGACGAAGGAGCTAAGCGAAATGATGAACATAGTGCTTTCTGTACATTTCTCTTGTGTTACTATAAAGGGACTACAGTTGACTCTCTGCCCTTTTCCTTCCTTTCCTACCTCGATGGAAAAATTACATGGCAAAATTACGGTCGGTCTCGATTACTGTATCTTTTTATTATTTTGAGAAAATCAAAAATCCCTCGCTTTTGGTTGACACCTATTTATCCCCCTGCGCTGGGGGCCGAGCAAGAATTGATGTTTCATGAAATATTTTACCAATTATTGATACTTTCATTGATCTTGGGTTTCATGTGATTGGGGGGGAACTGACAGGGGTGCTTGGCCATGGTCCCAAAAAATGACCACAAATAATAAAGTCTGTACCGGTATGTAATAATCACCTTACAGAGGGATACCCTAAGATGGGACACCAAGCTTTGCTTCTTAATAGCTTTTTGGCAAGACCTCTTATATTGGCACCCGTTCTGACAGTTCCCACCCTAAGTGGGATGGCCGAGCCCCCCAGTTATATTTTTGAAATGCTAGTATTTCTCTTTTTCTTAATTATTAGAGAAAGTATGCCCACAGTCTGAAGGGAACAAGGGTTTCACAAAAGGGCAACTTCACAAGGAGTACAAGGTATAGCATACCGGCTGCAATTGCAATGGATGGAGTCAAAGCCTCTCATGCCATTGTAGAAGCCTACAATAAAGCCCAATTTGAGTTTGCCATGGAGCAGTTTGTTATTCCACATGTTGGATCCTATGCACAAAATGAAAGACGTTCAGTCGTCATACTGGACAATTGTGCCATCCACTACTCAGACAGAGTGTTCCAACTTATCAGAGAGAAAGGAGGAATGTCCTACCACAGATAACAACTTGGTTTTAAATTCTCCAGTGAACGACAAAATTAGCTATTCAAGACAACGATTATTCGGTCTACGAGGAAACTTCGATATCCCTGAAAGTCTTCTCTATAATCTGAGGGATTCGAAGATATTCAAGACTCCTAATACTCCTGTTGGACTTAAATCATGTTCTAATTTTAATAGAATCCCTGTTCTCGTCGCTCGTTCAATGAATATGGATAATCGCTGTTATTCATCTTGCAGAGCAAATTTGAATAATTTATGCTATGTCAAGCGTGAAGAACCTACATGGCAACAACGGATAAATTTCGCAATTTGGAATGCTCACTCTGTGAATAAGAAGTCTGCTTCTATCTGTGATTTCGTAATTTCGAAGCATCTGGATATTCTGGCTTTCACAGAAACTTGGACGGTTGGTGATTACCGCGAAAACAACACAATCGCTGAAATACTGAATACTCTTAAAGATTTTGACTTCCATCATATCCCTAGGGTAAACAGGGCTGGAGGTGGTGTTGGTGTTCTCCTACGTAAGGGTTTCAGCGTAGTAAAGAATGACTGTCAAATGTTTTCCTCTATGGAATATATGGATCTCAATATTAGCTATGGAAGCTCTTCTCTCAGACTAGTAATTGTTTATAGACCTCCGCCTTCCAAGAAAAATCGTGCGACTCCAACACAGTTCTTCAGTGACTTCTCTACTCTTCTAGAAACTGTTGCACTAACACCGGGACATTTGCTGCTTGCTGGAGATTTTAACTTCCACATGGAGTGTGCCGATGATCCTTCTACTACCGCCTTCAAGGATCTGCTGGAGTCGGCCGGGTTGAAGCAAAATGTTATCGGTTCCACTTATCGCAAAGGCCATACTCTTGACCTTATTATCGATCGTCGAGGTGATCGTATACTGTCAGGGCTTACTATATTATCGGACTTACCATCGGATCACAGTGCTGTTATGTGTCAGGTTGTTTTTGCTAGACCAAAGGCAACTAGATCACATTTTAAGCAGCGTCGGCTACGGGACATAGACTTGGATGTTTTTAGATCAGACATCTTAAATTCTCCTCTGTTACGTGATCCAGACCTGACGGACACTAGCCGGATTGTGGACCTCTATAATAATGTATTGTCTGAAATTTTGGATAGACACGCGCCTATGGTGTCACGTTCAATAACCCTTCGCCCCCACGCACCCTGGTACACCGAAGAACTTCGCGTGGCCAAGCGAGAGAAACGCCGCTGCGAAAGGGCTTATCGGGCTTCTGGTCTTGTTGTGCATAAAGAAATCTACCGCGATCAATGTCACAGATATACTACTCTTCTGGAAAAAAATTAAACTCAATACTACAAGTGTAAGATCGAAAGCACTGACCAGAAGGATCTTTATCGTCTTATCGATGGAATGTTTCACGTTAAACCAGTACCACCTCTTCCTACCCACGACTCGGTCGAGGAACTTGTTGAAAAGTTTAGCTCCTTTTTTGTCGAAAAAATATCAAAACTGCGACGAAACCTGACCTCAACCAACACATCTGAGAAGCCTGTTATGGTTGGCCCTCCTTGTGGTACTTCATGGAGTGAATTTAGCGTCGTATCTATGAACACTATACGGAAAATTATTAATGACTCACCTTCAAAGTCGTGTCCATCTGATCCTATTCCTTCACAAACATTGAAGGCCTGCCTCGATGAACTATTACCCATAATTACGGGCATCGTCAACTCATCACTACAGAGCGGCGTCTTTCCTGTGGCCTTTAAGGAGGGCCGGTTACATCCTGCTATTAAGAAGATGTCGCTAAATCCTGAAGAATTTCCGAACTTTCGACCAATAACAAATCTGTCATTCCTGTCGAAAGTAGTGGAGCACATTGCCACGAGGCAATCACGTGATTATCTGATGGCAAATGAACTGTACCCCAGTCTCCAGTCTGCCTACAGACAATTTCACAGTACTGAAACTACGCTCCTCCGGGTTCACAATGATGTCATGCGTGCTGTTGGTGGAAAGAATGAAGTAGTGTTGGTTCTGTTAGATCTCTCCGCTGCTTTTGACACAATAGATCATGACATTCTCTTGGAAAGACTCTCTGTGCGGTATGGTTTTACAGGAACGGTCTTTCGCTGGTTTAAGTCTTACCTCAATGAACGAACGCAGAAGGTGGTGATTGGCGATACAGAGTCTAAACCCCGACATGTCACATCTGGGGTTCCTCAAGGATCGGTCTTAGGCCCCCTCCTTTTCATCCTGTACTTTGGCCCGTTGCAAGATATCATTAAATCACACGGCTTGGATTGTATAATGTACGCAGATGATTCACAACTCTATATAACGATGAACCCCATGTCAAGGAAGACTGCCCTCACAAACTTGAACCACTGCATTAATGATATTCAGTCATTCTTTCTAGTAAATAAGCTAACCTGTAATCCTACTAAGACTGAGGTTTTACATTTTACATCTAAATTCTCTCGTTTAGTACCAATACCTAGTATCCCTTTTGGTCAGCACACCGTGTCAATATCATCTGATGCACGAAATCTAGGCGTCATTTTCGACAATCACCTTACTATGTCTAGCCAGGTTAATAGTATCTGTCGTTCGGCTTCACTAGCGCTTCGTAATATTGGTAGAGTAAGGAAGTATCTCGACCAGCCTAGTGCTGAGCGCCTAGTTCATGCTTTTATAACTTCAAAGCTCGACTACTGCAATAGCTTGTTAAGGAAGACTGCCCTCACAAACTTGAACCACTGCATTAATGATATTCAGTCATTCTTTCTAGTAAATAAGCTAACCTGTAATCCTACTAAGACTGAGGTTTTACATTTTACATCTAAATTCTCTCGTTTAGTACCAATACCTAGTATCCCTTTTGGTCAGCACACCGTGTCAATATCATCTGAGGCACGAAATCTAGGCGTCATTTTCGACAATCACCTTACTATGTCTAGCCAGGTTAATAGTATCTGTCGTTCGGCTTCACTAGCGCTTCGTAATATTGGTAGAGTAAGGAAGTATCTCGACCAGCCTAGTGCTGAGCGCCTAGTTCATGCTTTTATAACTTCAAAGCTCGACTACTGCAATAGCTTGTTATACGGACTACCTACTACTGACATCTATAAGTTACAGCGCATTCAAAATTCTGCTGCTAGGCTAGTCACTAGAGTCAAGCGCACGGATCATATTTCCCCTGTTTTGCGTGCTCTGCATTGGTTGCCAATTACTAAGCGCATTTTATTTAAAATTTTACTTTTTACTTATAAGGCTATACATGGTTGCGTACCAACTTATTTAAGTGAACTTCTTATGCCATATGCCCCACGACGTAACTTGCGCTCATCTACAAAGAGCTTACTTGTTGTTCCTCGGTCTATGTCTTGCACATATGACGATCGCGCATTTTCAATCTCGGCGCCTAAGCTCTGGAACGCTCTGCCTTACAGCATCAGAAATGCTGAGTCCGTCAAGCAATTTAAGTCTCTTCTTAAGACATATTTATTTAATCTATAGTGTTTTTCTCAATTTTTATCCACGTATACATGGTTTACAGTTCGATTAGATTAGATTAAATTAGATTGTTATTGTATTTTCCCATAAAGTGTAAGCGCATTGAGGCTAGTCGAAATGCGCGGAAAAGAACTGTAATTATTATTATTATTATTATTATATATTTCTACCGTAAGTGTCAGCCTCATAAAGTTCCTTTTTAATTCTGTGATTGTCCTGCACCATCTGTCTCGAACAGCTTACTCCTGGGGTGGATGTCATAATATTGTTCTTGTAGGTCTTTGTTGAAAATATATACATGTAGATGTTACAACTTTACACATCCCAGTAATATGTTGATAGCTCACAGCTGGATCAATACAGCTTTCGATATTTTAACGATGCTGTGAACCTATTAATTATAAATAAGTTACTGTAAGTGGTGAGGTGTTGCAATCCTGTTAAAATTAATCATACTTTTTGCAAGTTAAATTACGAAGTCTAATTTACCTGGTGCCAGTTTGCTCTCAGGATTAATTTATATATTGGCTATAATGTACCAAAGTAGCATTAGTAGTAGTATTCAAATGCCATGCATGCATTATAAAACAAGACATGGTATTTTATTAAGAGTGACAGGAGTAAGCAGGACCTCGGGGGACTCGCATATTGAAATGATGGGGTGCTCGGCCTCACCTTTAGGGGTCCTATTTTACAGCCATAAATGCATTTTGATGAAAAAATATTGTTTGCACATTCTCTTTGCCATGTTATTTTATAGTGATAGTATGTTTTGTTTGATACTAAGTTTTGTTATGTAATCAGACCCTACTCCCCTGATATGAATCCGATTGAACTGAGTTTTGGAGAGGGGAAAACTTGGTTAAAAAGGCATCAAGATGTGTGTGAAGTGAATCCCCAAAGGTGCTTTGAAATGGCCCTTGATCAGGTATTTTAATAATATTTTATTATTTGTTGCATCTGGTAATCAGCTATTTACCAACTGGAGGTGATCCAGTGGTGATGTATGTAATCATTTTATTGCAAAACAAGCATGTAAGCTTTCACCAAGTAATATCACCTTCAGTGCAGCAGTGGAGCTCAACCTTAGAAGTGGTTCATTAGTGACCATAAAAAAAATTTCTGGGCCAGTAAAACTTGAGAGCCACTAGCCATGGGGCTAGCAGCTGTCTAGACTAGTAGCATAATCAAATATAGATTAGCTAGATTTTTTTTACATTTTACAATTTGAAATTCAGGTATAATGTCTATAGGAATTCCAGTGTGTAGGGTAAGACTGGGGAGTTTTAAATTTGTACCAACAAAGAGGAAAATCACAAAAATAAAGTCAAAACAAAATAATCCTAATTAGCCCATAACAGAGCTGCACGCATCCTTCACTTGGAAACTGCAGACTTCAGGCCAGATATCTCCAATAAATGTTTTAGAGTGCAAACAAAAACCCTGCAAAATAGCAATAAACTAATTTTAGTTCTTTCAATTATTGTTTTATTTTGTTTATCAAGCACAAAACAGTTAGTGCAATTTCAGGGGTTTAATTTGTTTGCACTCTAAATAAAAGATCCAAAATTATTTTTATTTTTATGACTTGAGTGATAATTTTGACATGGTAAAAAATGAGTAGCGACAAAACAAACTAGTTTATTAAGAAAGAAAAACATTTATTGCCTTATTTATTGGATTTTGTTTTAATTAGTTTTCTATCCCTCCTGGATTAAATATTTAAATTTGTTATTTCTTGGTGCATTGATAAACAAGTAGATGATGGATAAGGAGTAAATGAGATAATGTACAACTACATTCATTTGAGGATTCTTTCCCATAAAATCCCCTGGAGAGACCTTTTTTTTTTACAGGGGGTGGAAAATCTTTCAAGTCAAAACAACATTTATTTGGACTTATCATGCATGCAAACAATTTATTTAGTGTTTTCAACTCTTGCAAACAATTAATGATCTGTCCCTAAGAAAGAAATACAGAATGACATTAAATAGATAAACTCATAAACACTTTTATTCTGTTCTTGTACACCCTTAGATATCACCTCATAACTGTTCTCAGTACTTTGCATCATGTGGCTACATGTAAATGGTAAGGAAATCACTGTGCAGCATGATTTGCTATGTTTCGACAAAGTGAAATTGTAATAATTACAATACATATCCTACTCTACATGTATCACTCAGAAAGAAATCTCTTATCCCTTCATATAACATTTTACTTTACTTTTTTTAAACAAATAACTCCTTTTGAAACAAACAGGCTACCGTAAAGACCCGTGCATAAGCCACACCCCAAGTTTTGAAGCTCTAATTTAGGGAAAACTTTTTTTTTAAATACCAAAAAATAAATAGAAAATATTTTGTCCAAGTTCATAAACGCTTGTACTTGATGTCAAACTTCTTCATATTGTGATAAATACATAAACTTAATTGCAAACAAAATGAGCAAATTTCATAGAACATGCTAACTAGTGCCAATCTCTCATGTGTAAAATTGCGAAGAATGCCTGGTTGTTTGATTTGCAGCGCTCATGACAGCGTGCATCTAGCGTGTTTTGGAAGGTAAATAAGCTTAATCATGTTTAAATATCACGAAATTCTAATAGGTCTTATGAGAGTGTTCTTTATTTCTTTTCAATGATTATGCAAAAATTGCTATATTACGCGATCGGATGCCATTTGAACCAGATTGTAATATACGCACCGTTGCATAATTATAAAAGCTTCATACAGGTTTATAATAATCATGTAAATATGTGTTAATATTGGGTATCCTTTCTAGGTGTTCCATAGATAAGCCACATCCCCGATTTTGAATGTTGTTCCTAACAATGGGCAGCCAACTGTACAAGTGTCCACTTGGGTTGTTTGATTCTGGGGATCATTAATGATATTATTATCCATAAAAAAAAATGAATATGAAATTTTGAAAAACACAACACATTCTAATGACTAACAGTCACTTGCTTACAATAGAGTGATGGCACTTAACCTGTGAAATAGAGTTTAGTGTAATAGCAACTACATTATTGTATTAGAGTAGTTTTCAAATTAGTGTCGAAAGTTATTTGGTTTTGCGTTTACTTTGCTTTCAAGAAAATGGCATGTTATTTATCAACCAATCAGATTGCAGAGTAAAATCAATCTTAGTTTGGTCTTGGTTTTGCTTTGACGCGTGATTGGTTCAGGCGAAAACCATTCACAGACAACTTCAACTCTCGAATGGCTTCTTTGTGTTTACTTGTTTCTGTGTTTGGCTGGCTGTATGTCATTTGCGTTTGGTTTTACAACACTCTTTTGAAAGCTGCTCTACTCCCCTGCAATTCTGTGGTTTTCTTTTGTGTCTATTTGACTATTAGATTTTAATAGTTAGAGATTGTTTCATGGGTTATAAGTGCCACCACTATACCACTGACTAACAAGTACTGATAAACAAAATTAATCCTATGCTTCCAAGCATTACAGCCCCTAGATACTTCCTGTAACTGTGGATGTGTTAGAGCAAAAAGCAAAGGTCCTTTGCATCAACAATATGAAATTTAGCCTGCATTACATGTATACAACATATTTCTTGGAACATGAACTTAACTAACAGTTACTTGGCAAGCTTAGGAGTGTAAGGTTAATTACATCTTGACGTAATCTTTAATACCACTGACTAACAAGTACTGATCAGATGAGCTTAATCCCATGCTATCAAGCATAACAGCCCCTAACTGTGGATGTGTTAGAGCAAAAAGCAAAGGTCCATCCATTTGATTTGTTTCAAATACATGTGTTAGATGCCCAAGCCCTAAAGAAGTGAGAAAGTTACAACACTCTTCTAAAGAAAAACTCCTGAGATCCTTTCCTTTCAGTATCTCTTGTTCTGGCACTAAAGCTGATGTCTTGTATCCACAGGATGATGGTCCAGCCACACCTAACAGTGATGATGGTGAAGAGTGAAGAGAGGTCTCACAAGATGATGGGCTGTTTAAGGAGTGGGATAACTTGGCATCTGAAAAAAAAACATCACTAACTTCTACATTTGTACCTCAGCCATAAATAATTAATTTATTCCACTTCTGATATTTTTAAGCCTTTTCATTCTTGACAGAGTGTCCCCTTGTTGGGTGCCTGATCACTGTTGAAAGCAATCAGGGATTATAACAGAAATCAAATGGTATGTCAGTAAATAAAGAACAAAACTAAACCAATCAAGATCCAAAATTAGTGGCCGTCCAGTTGTCAGAGACGACCAAAAATCTGTATTGACTACTAGAGTTACCATTAATTATTAAAACAGGAGGGGGCTGGCAACAAATGAGAAAACCCATATTAAAATATACGTCCCCCCTCTCAGACAAATGGAAAAACATACAACCCCCCCTTAATACAAATGGAAAAGTTTATGACCCCCCCTCCCTTCCACAAATTTCTGGACTTGTCATAATAATTAATTAGTAAAGCCTGCAATGAGTTATGGTAACCGTTACTAGTTAAAATATTGGAACTTTCACACATGGACTTTGAGGGAGGCGAGAACATGCAAAAGATTGTAGCTTTATTACTGTCATGTTTGCCTTTTGATGTCTGCTACCTTTGTGAATAATTAATAGAGCCTGCCAGGAATGAGGGGGCAATACACAGTTGCCCCCAAATTATCATGAGTAGCTGAAGTAGTCACTAGATGGCAAGCCTAAAGTTTGTTTTTAGATCACTGTTTGCATTTCATTCTTCAAAACTTAAAGCTGTTTGCTTCAACGTACCTACTGTAAAAATATACCCGATTCTGCATCATTGCAATATTGGATGACATCATTGCCATTAGTGTTGTCTGGAAAATTTCAGCTCTGCGACTCTCTGCATTCATTCTTTGTTGATTTTGCATGAAAAACATCTCCATAATGCCAGAGGGTTGTCCAATGTCTGTGCTGCACATCAAAGGTGATGTTGACGTGCTAGTGGATGAAGAGCTTCTTTTGCTTTTTGGAGGGGTGATTATTTTATCCAGATGCTGCTCCCATTCTGGTTCTTCTCCAACTCCGGCTACTTGACCAGTTAACATCAAGTCAGTCCATAATTTCAGATGCTTGACACCATATCTCCATAACACTCCCTTCTTCTCTAAGTCTCTCACTAGTTGTACGTGTAGCTCATTCCACACATCATTTTCACAACAAGAGTGCCGCAAACTTCGCGGGACATGTGATTTTATTGCAGAATGCAGAGTTAAATAATGCGAGAAATTTTCTCAACTTTTAATACTGGCAAAGTGATAAACGTCTACCAAATAGAATATTCTGAAATTCTTTTTATTTAATGTGGGATGCGTGATTTTGAATTAAAAGGCGATGAGGTCCGAGTCTCAAATGCACGAACAGAAGTGTGACATTTTTGAATAATCAATGAGCTCCGATAGCAGTGTTTGTTTCGCTTTGAGATCACACCAAAAATTATCTTACTACCGAATCAAATGCTTTGAACGTTTGTATTTTATTGACGGTCTGAACAGTTTTCACCTAATGCGAAAACTGGTTTGAGTCCATTCTGTCAAATAAAAACACCCAGGTGAATACATTTTGGATATTTTAATTCGTTATTGGTTAATTTGCCGTGAGATCACACCGAATCTTCTGGAGATTCAATTTCAGCTTTTTTACTTCATCGTGAGACAGCGATTGGTCTGATGTCAGATGTGAAACAAACAAGTCTCAGTGCTCGTGTTTGTTTTCAAATATGTGATGCGTCCTCGATCGACCAAAACATGTAGGAATGGTCGTCAACTTTTATGATCCGTTCTAACCAGCGACAGTTTACTCTCAAATACTTCTTCATAGAAATTGTAATATTGAGCTTTTCGTTTTTACCTTGATGGTTTTCTCATGTTTAGAAACTTTCGTTCCAAGTTTTTTAGCCTCAATAGTCGTAGCGGCCGAAATTACCCCACAGAGTCCGCCGATAACGCCAAGTGGCAGGCCAATCACGACACCAACCCCGGTTAGAGCAACAGCCAGGCCTGAGCTTGACAAAAGCACGGATAGACTACCTGTTACCACAGCGGCGCCGTGAACTATTCTCTGCGCACGGACATATTTTTTACGTACACCTTCGTAATGTTTTTCTTGGGTTTCTATATCCGAAAGCGTATCGCGGACTGTTTGCAGCCGAAAATTCTCTCCAGTGAGCTGGGGATAGATCTGTGGTGCCGTTGGAATTGTTTGAATCGAATCGCTTGCCATTATATAGCTATGCTATAACTTACTCAATCTTCAATACGTAGAGAATAGGTCGACCACGAAAGTCTATGGTGTTGCCTTTCTCGTCGCAAATTGTCAGGCGAAGGCTGTTTCTAATCGACCCTAGAGCTCGGGCGGTTAGTGGTTGTAGTGAAGCATATGTTGATTCTGCGAATCTTCCGCCTCGGATCTGTAATCTAGCTAGGACTTCCGATCGTTTTCCATCTCGAATTGAAAAGCTGGAATCCGCCACGTCGCAGTTGACATACGCTGTGTGGATATCTTGTAGCGTCAGTTCATGACTACCTACCTCGATCGTCATATCGTCTACATGGCGAACAATTTCGTACAGTCAGCGGTTGTCATTGCGGGCGCGTACGTGAAAATCTATTTTTAAAAAGAAAGCCGTTGATGACTGTTTATAGAATGAGGAGAGGTTACATGGACATCGACAGTCAAAATGGCGGACGAGCTGCTGTTTTCAACGTCCTCCGCGAAGGGAAATGTAACAGCTGAACGAGTCGGGTCTGTCCCTTTAAACTTTGTACGTTTGGGAAGGAGAGTTTTGGCGTTAAAATGCAGTTATTTACAGGACGTTTGGAACCAACAAAGCAAGTATTTCAACTCGTTTTTCTGGCGTTAGAATCTACTTTGGTATCTGCAGAACAGATTCAAACTTGTGGACCTCAAACATGAACTACTCGGAAGTCTTTGTAATTGAGCTTTCTGACTGGCCTTTACAGTATTTAACAGAAGATGTATGGCGGCTTTAGCTAATTTGGGTCGTTTTTTAGCAGAGCATCGGGAACCGGTCTAATCATCCACAACTTGTTAGCAATCATAGTCGAGGGCAGGAGCAGGCATATTAACTGAATTTAAAACTTGTGGACCTCAAGAAATATAAATATTAAAGCAGCAAATTGGAAAATTGCGAAAAGGTAAGCCTTGTCTTCACTGTTTTCACTAATTTTGGAACGACGTGTAATGCATTCTACGCATGCGCGGCGGCCATGATGTACGATATTGTTCGCCATGCCCCGGCCGAAGAGTGGACAATAATTATTAAGACAAGTGTTGGTCACAACGTTTTACCGGATCGCAGTTTTTATTAATCTAAATCACAAATCAGCTGCATCATAGTTGGTTTTGCTTCCCAATATCGTTTGGGCTTTGAAAGTTTGCCATTAATGTTCGTATTTCATGACTTCAAATTACTTTCCTTAGCTAGGGCCACAAGCGATAATTCGCTATTTGGTCGCCATTGTAACCTTTTAAAATAAACTGTTATTTATATATCCAATGATCTATCTATCTATCTATCGATCGATCGATCTGTCTGTCTGTTTTACTGTGTGACTGACTCATTGACTCTCTATCTCTCTATCGGTCTGTCTGACTATCTGTAAGTGGGACTGACTGGATGACTGTCTGCCTGTCTATGTATTTATCTATGTATCTAAATAATTGTACGAGATTTCGTCAAATGAATATGCCATGCGCTGTTCCAAAGAACAGGTAAACGACGTAGCGCGCGCAGATTATGACGTCACAATAGTTAGACTGAAGTTGAAAAACTTTCCGTAGATTGTCAACACTGCTGAGTAACTGAACGGGAAAATCAAGGAGTATTTTTGAAACACTAATTACTCCGGCTGCCTATGGGGAGGCCTGAGTCGAGTTTTCCAAGTGTTCCTGACTTTATTTTCGGTGTTGCGTGTTGGCCCAACATTTGACACGATGAACCAGGTCAGATTTAACAGAGCTCGGGATGTATGGACTGTATGTGGTTGCTCTGGCCTCTGGAACTCATCTTTTACAGAATGACCCGCGACGGTTAGCGGTATGTGTATTAATATCCATTTAAGACTACCATTTAACGTACCTCCCCTCCCCTCTACTTTTAAGACTGCACCGGGAAAACATGAGAAATTCACAAAGAGTACTTTACTATTTAAGTAAAGTCATTGATTATAATGATTGGCGTGTCAAATATTTTCTATGTTTTCAGCATTTCGAGAGCCTCGTCCCTGTGTCGAAACTTGTTTGGCTGCTGGTGGACTGGGATTGAACGCGCCATGAGGCTTGGATTACGCTTGTGGTTCAATTCATCCTGTGTACATGTTTGGATTCATAACTGGTGAATTTTCATCTCTTATTCTTTTACTTCGGGATTTAAAGGTGAGTTTTACTGAAAAGCTACCTTGCTGACAAGTTTTGTGTGTTGCTGGCGAATTTTGATACTTTCAACTTGTTTTCTGTATATCCATGTAAACGCGAGGGGCGTTTGGTCGGGCGTTCAACGATTTGACAGCTTTGCCGTTTGCGAGTAACAAAATGAACATCATGCTCATAGTATTTCGACGCTGCACTGAGTGAAAGTTGTACGACTCATAGGCAAAGTTAAAGTGGATTCGACGCAGCTTTAGCTGATGTATATTTGCTGAGGACAGGGTGGCTTATATCTATGACTTGAATATGTTGCCTTGTTGGCGGGAATCGATCTTGGTCCAAGCTCTGAATTCAAATATTTTAGATTCTGCTAATGTTCATTTCATTAACGGCTGTTTCGTCTTCGTTTATGTTTGTTGCTGAATTGAATTGACTTCGTGTCACGTAAATCCACACATTTTATCGGCTACGAGTACGAAGAGAGTTTCGGGTTAAGTTTTTTCGGTCCTGTAACTTTGCCTACATGTACATGTATGAGTTATATAGACCACAGGCCGCCCAAGTTCTGACTGTGTAACAAGGTTTGTATGGGAGTTCTTCCGATAACTCAGAATAATAACATAAATCTCCTGTAATACAAGGTAAATAAAGGAAGAAGACTTACTTGAAGTTGTTTTGTCGTCCTATGTGTATTTCAGGTCGCTAGAACGGTGTTTCATGGAATTCTTGAGTCATACGTTTCACCCCCTCTACCGGAGGGGAAGGCTGAACACTCGATACAACACAGGCCTTCGCTCGAGGACGAATTTTACACAAAATATCAATCCCATCGGCGTTTACTCGGCCGCGGTACAATCCATGGACATCAATTATCCCTCAGAAGTCCCCAGGCTTGATAACTCCTTTCCAAACCCGTTAGATTTGAACGATTTTGAAGCAATTCGTGCAGTTTCAAACGGCCACTAACCGTGTATTTCATAGCATGGTGATTCTTGACAACGCGTTTTGGTAACCAGGCGTTTGGGTAACCAGGCCGTTACAAATTATTTCTTTCCCTGAGAGGGACATATCAAATTCATTTGACACTTTCTAGTCACCGGCGCTGTCCAGTGGTCTCGTTGGAGGGGAGGGAGGGATTAGAAAGTGTCAAATGAATTTGATATGTCCCTCTCAGGGAAAGAAATAATTTGTAACGGCCTGGTTACCCAAACGCCTGGTTACCAAAACGCGTTGTCAAGAATCACCATGCTATGAAATACACGGTTAGTGGCCGTTTGAAACTGCACGAATTGCTTCAAAATCGTTCAAATCTAACGGGTTTGGAAAGGAGTTATCAAGCCTGGGGACTTCTGAGGGATAATTGATGTCCATGGATTGTACCGCGGCCGAGTAAACGCCGATGGGATTGATATTTTGTGTAAAATTCGTCCTCGAGCGAAGGCCTGTGTTGTATCGAGTGTTCAGCCTTCCCCTCCGGTAGAGGGGGTGAAACGTATGACTCAAGAATTCCATGAAACACCGTTCTAGCGACCTGAAATACACATAGGACGACAAAACAACTTCAAGTAAGTCTTCTTCCTTTATTTACCTTGTATTACAGGAGATTTATATTATTATTCTGAGTTATCGGAAGAACTCCCATACAAACCTTGTTACACAGTCAGAACTTGGGCGGCCTGTGTATAGACCTAATAGCGCTGCGCGTGAGTGACGTCACGAAAATTAAGACCCCCCGCATGACTCAGACAAACAAACCACTTTTCGCATAAGAACTTACAAGAATTGACCAGCACTTCAGTTCATCGTCTGACTATTCTACCAAAAATGACGGTTTTCCTGCATTATATTCCGAAAGAGAACCTGATGATTGTACTGTCGAACAGCTTAAATGTTGGCTAAAATACAGAGGATTGAAACAAAGCGACAAACGGCAATCTTATCAAGAGAGGTGCAAAGATGGTGCGAAATACAGTGTTTGTATGGGAATCCCATGCCAAATAATTTTCGTAAAATCGAATTTCTGGACTATTCACTGCCTGAAAACTTTAGATACCAGGTAAGAGATTAACTGATCAAAATTTGAGGGATGTAGTTATACTGGGAAGCGTGCAATCGTGTTTTCAGTTTCTCATACATTTCGGCTGTTTAAAACAACGAGTCAAAGGTATAGAAAACTGAAAACACGATTGCACGCTTCCCAGCACAGCTACATCCCTCAAATTTTGATCAGTTAATCTTTTACCTGGTATCTTAAGTTTGCTGACAGTGAATATTTCAGACACTCGATTTTACGAAAATTATTTGGCATCTGATTCCCATACAAACACTGTATTTCGCGCCATGTTTGTCTGACCCTTGCGGGGGTCTCGTGCCAGACAATCTATTTTTAGAAACTGTGCGCAGCGCTATTGAACCTGGTAACACATTTTACGAGTAGTCTCCTCCGCAGTCAACTCATATCTGTGGTGTAGAAATTTCCATACAAGCCAGTATAGTATACGACGTATGATACGACATGTACATGTATCTAAAAATAACAAATACATGTACGTGTATATCACCATCTACAAAGTTTATACGTTATGAATATTAATCCCGGTTGCAATTTAAAATTATAGTGTTTTCGATGAGATTGAGAGTTACTTCTGGCATCCCAGCACTCTATCTTGTCAATTCTAATTCATTGTAAAATATTTATATAGGGTGAATAAATCGTTGTAGTTACTAGTTTGTGACCAACATCTCCAAAGCTACATGAAACATGCTGTGAAACAGGAAACAGCGTGTAATGAACGTGAGTGCATGCCGCTTTGAATTATTTACCATAATAATTATGAATGAAACATCTATCTTCAGAAATAACCGGTAAATTGTGCTTTTGTTGATTTTGAGATTTCATAAAGGCATAGAATGACTAACTGGAGTAATCAAATGAGCTCATTTGGACTTGTAATAACGACTACTGGAGAACACGTAAAGTAAGACTTCTCATCAGGGGTTATAAACAGGGTTGTTTAGTGGCCGAAAGGCGAAGAATTTGACAATGTTAAGGTGCATAAAATGAGGGTGCAGAAATTAAACAGAAGTTGAATTTAGGTACTAAAGAACCATACATGTATATTCCTTTAGGCATTACAATTGTAGTCCCGGCTCAGTTTCCTTCTGTCGTATGGTGACTGTTGACTCGCTCCTGCACTCGATCGCTGTTCTAGCTTTCCTTAGGATGTTTGACTTAGGTTTGAGTGACCTCAGCTAATTTTGTTTTAAGTACTTCAAGTTCAGCGCTTTCCCTTTCTACATGTATCTGCTGTATTCTGGACTTCACATCTTTCAGAACGCTCTTGTAACCTTTACTCAGCACTGGGATCTTACATGTAGAACTCAACTGTTGGTACATGTAGCTTAAAGTTTTCGATTTCCCGCTCACATTTATACTTTTGTTTTATATGGATGAGTGCAATAATTCCCTTGGGTAGAGGGGTACAGGACAAAGTCCATATGGTGCAGGAGTCAGTCCAAACACCTTGAAATTTGGCTGGCATCTCCTTTATTTTTCCTTCTTCCCCACCCCTCCCCCCATTTGTTTCATCCTCAAACCCTTGCTTGTGCCTCTTACAGCACAATAAGCCTGGTTTCACACTTTTTTCTATTTATTTTTTCGATTTTAATTAGGAGTTGCCTGCGGAGGAGTCTACGATATGAGAGAGATGGATTTTTATCTTCGAGAACACGAAGATAAAATCTGTATCTCCAAGCAGCCATGTAATGTTCTGTTTAATATATAATTATCAATGAAATACCAGTTTCAATCTCTTACTAAAAAGGCTAGAAATCTTTGAAAGCAAGATATATTTTCAAAAGTGATATCTTCACACAATATACATGTATCACTTTTTAGAAAGAAATATACACTGGTATTTCATCGAACATTATTTAATTGAAATGAATTGTTTGCTTTATAAGAATCACTCTTATTGTATGGATAGTTTAACAGTTGTTAATGAGGTATAATGTAGTTGTATAAGTATATGTAATTGCATGGGGCCAAGAAAATTAAGAATTAATGAATAATCACTTGTGTTTAAATTAAAACTTTTCACCAATTTGCTTTGTGACAGGGCAAATTGGTGAAAAGTTTGAAAACACAAGTGATTAATCCTTAATTTTCGAGGACCCATGTCATTACTTGTGTATAATATAGAGGAAACTGGAAATTATCTTTAAACTTTGACCAGACAAGAATCATGTTGCTAAGCAACCAACTACCGATCAGATGTGAGTAATCAGGCCCTTGATTTAAAAGAAATGCCCTGCTTGCATGCCAATCAGAATTCATTAATCATGCCCCCTACATGTTATAAAAAAGGTGATCATGTTTTTACTGTGAGTGTCCACATAGGAAGAACCTTCTCCATACTTTATTTTCTGCATGGAATACAGCTGTAGTTGTATTTCAAAAACAGTTGTCCTGGGGTGCTTACCATTTGACAAAAAAATCGGTTGGGGTGCCCAATGGATAATGGTAAGCAGATTACCAATTGACCGACCTACCGGAAAGAAAAGCTCTTACCATTTTTGAATTCTATATGGCGGATGCAAACTTGATGATAGCGCTAATGTTTAGTAAAGATTTTGAGATGGATAACATCCTTAGCGAAGAATAATTTTTCAGTGTTTTCTGTTTTAAGTACATTCATATGAGGAGAAACTTAAATCGCATTGATGCCAAATGTTGTTGTCAAATAAAAAAAAACAAGCTTAAAACAATTACATTTGAGTTGGCGGGAAGCTTGAAATTCACGATGTTTTATTTAGTGTTTACCTCCGATTTGCCTTCGGTTGATTCAGATTTCATCTCTCAGAAAAAGTTGAAAGTAGGTTAACAAACACATAATTCAACTTACCAGAGATATATTGGCAACCAGGCTCGAGTAATTCCTGTAATTGCAAGGCTGTAAAGTGCACAAACTGCACTGAAATACCTGTGGTTCTGCCATGTTGGAATTCAACTTGAGAAATGCGCGCAAAAATGTTAGCGCGAGACAGGAATCGAGAGAAAATCAAATGGTAAGGGATATTTCGGTTGGTTTGTACCAACCGGGACGAAAGGACTACCTCAGAACGTAGTCCACACTTTTGAACCGAAATTCCCGAAAATTAACTGTACCATTTGCTTTCCAAATTACCGGGATTTTTGGTTAAATGGTAAGCACCCCTGGACAAGTGACATTCCCAGACTGAAATGGATTGTGGTTATAACTTACCAAAATGGTTAAATTTCCCTGCTATTGAGATGGATAACCTATAGTGTTGATTTGTATTGGAGGTTCAGTGCCCAGGCTGTAAGTTGGGTCAGTGCTCGAGAGTTTGGTTGCTAGGCAACCAACCAGCCCAACGAGACCGCGGTCGAGCCGAGCGAGGACTGACCGAACTCTGACACTAACCTCAGGATCCTGCAATGCCAAAGCCTGGACAGGCCCGATGAGGTAAGCTAGCAAGCAAGCAAGCAAGCAATGACCAGAGCCATCTAGTTTAGGCTTGATCTATTTAAATTCCCAGCAACTGGGAGCAACCTGAGGAGCTTGAACCAAGGCGGAGCTAGTCTCAGGTCAGGCCCCGAGGCAGCTGGCCAGGGGAAACCAAGGGCCAGCACCCCCCAGGCCAAACGGCTGCGGGCGACACTGAAGACTAAGTCCCCCGATAGTTAGCAGGCACAACCGGAGCAACCAGGTAGCCATGCAGCTCTTGAAACTTACCTCCAGACGATATTACCAGGAACCCACAGAAGAACGCATAGAGATTCCAAGGCGATGAGAAGCAAACCAAACAGGGTATACACTTGAGCACTCATAAAATTTTGTTGACAGCAGCACGGCAACAATTGAACAACTTGACACTTACTTCACATGCTAAGCATTACTGGTCAAGAGTAGCAAACAACCTTGAACCAGCCCAACCCGCAATTTCTCCTAATGGAGTTAAATCTTTACCCAAGGCTGCAACAGTTGAGGAGCAACTGCGGCTAGGTCCTGAGGAGCAATGCGAATATATGTTTGATATGCATCGCTAGTCCACCGCCCCAATGTTTTTATCAGAGATTCTGATAAACCTGCAAGAGAAGCCGCTGTGGTGGCTCCGATGCGGAGGCTGTGAGATGAGAAGTGGCCTATCACCTTTGCATCTGTGAGAACTTTGCTGAGCAGGCTGTTGAATTTCGCTTTGGTCAAAGCAGAACCGTCCTGTAGAATGAATAGGGGCCCCGGGGCTGGGCCCCTGACAGCCAAATAGGCAAACAACGCTTCCACAGGGCATACTTGGGTAAATGTGCGGCCCACCACAATAGTAGATCCCTGGCGGAAAGGATCTGATTTAGAAGCCTTGATGCGAACAAACAGGAGGCTAGACTTAGCATGAGAGTCTACAACCAAGTCATCCACTGTAAGATGGAGAGTGGGATCAAAGCCTTCTAATGAGGGGCTGGTAAATTCACTGCAGCGAAGAAAACCAAAGAAGGCAAGGCAAATAGCAGCCCAAAGCATGACGTCTCCTGGCGAACTGGAAACCAGAACTGAGCGTAAGGACGCCAAGACAGCTGGAGTAATTGGCAGCCTTGTGTCCTTGGAACGACCTTGACGCCTGCGGACACCACGAACAACCCGTTGAAGACGTAAACAGTTCTGTAATGGATTGGGAAAGCCCAAGTCGATATGAAGGGATCGCACAGAACTAAGGTACACCTTAATGGTGGATGTAGAGAGATTGTTGCCTGCCATGAAGGCAACAAATACGACAAGGCAGTCTTCTGAGGCAGGTAGGCTTTCAGATACCAGGTTAGAGCGCTTGCAGAAGGAGAGAAACAGCCTTTGACCTGATGAATAGGATTTCCGGGAGTTAGCAGCAAGCCCTGCATGCAAGAGGGAGCACATCTCCGATGTTAGAACCACTTTGTCAGCGAGAGTAAAAGGTGTTGAGGAATGGAGACTGGGGAATGATTTGCGGCAGGAGCCAACTGACGGAATCTGCGCATCTGAGAACGAGAGAGGGCATCAGCAACCGAGTTTGTAACACCTGGAATGTGTGTGGCTGACACAATAAAGGAAAAATTGGCGGAAGCCAAAATTTAACTACATGTACGTAATAGGTGCATCACACAAGGGGAACGGGAGGTGCCGGAGCGCAGGGCAGACACTACAGCTTCATAGTCCAATTGGAACAAAATGTGTTTTGCTGTCCACTGGGAGCCCCAGATGTGGGCGGCCACTACCACTGGGAATAGCTCTTTGAATGCGATAGGAAGAGGCAAACATTGAGAAGGCCAAAGGCCCTGGAACCAGTGTCCTTGGTATATGGCACCAAAACCTATGGTACCGGAGGCATCACTGGCAACCTGGAAATCGGACGGCGGGAGCCAGTTTGGCATTAGAAAGAAACTACAGCCATTCCAGTCGGAGAGAAAGTGATCCCACCACAGCAGATCAGTCTTAACTGTAGAGGAGAGGCGAATATGATGCGCTGGAGAGGACACTTTGCAAGTCAGATTTATGAGTCTCCGAAGGAAGGTGTGACCAGGGCGGATAACCTTGCAGCAGTGATGTAGTAAACCAATGAGTGATTGCAGTTCCTTGAGAGAACATGAACGGCGAGAAATCCAAGACTTAACGACTGTACGAACCTTCAGCAATTTTTCTTCTGGCAGGCGAGCCTCCAAACGGGTAGAATCTAGGAGGATGCCCAAGAAGCAGAGCTGAGGGGCTGGGCCTACGGATTTGTGAATAGCGAGAGGAACTCCTAGATCGTTGCAAGCGCGGGAAAAGGCATCCATGTTCTGCTGGCAGACAAGGGAGTTTGGAGGACCAAGTGTGAAGTAGTCATCTAAATAATGTATCAATGGCGAGACCTTGAAGTGATGAGTTGCAATCCACTGCAAGCCTTCTGCGATGCGGTTGAAGATAGACAGGGCAGATCGAAGGCCGAAATGTAGAGCTAAGTCGATGTACAACTGGTCTCTCCAAACCATGCCCAAGAGGAAACGATCATCTGGGTGAATAGGAACAATATGATAGGCACTTTCGATATCCAATTTGCCCATCAGGGAACCGCGACCACAGGAAAGAATGAGGTCAATGGCCTCATCTATGCTTGTGAAATGGACGGGGAAGTCCTCTTTGGATATTCCGTCGTTAACGCTTGACCCTTCTGGGAAGGAGAGGTCAAGGATCAGTCTCCATTTCCCTGGTTGGCCCCGCTTAACAATAACACCAAATCTGCTAGAGTGGAAGAGTGGAACAGGAGGGGATGTAAACGGGCCGGCCACTCGACCCAATGAACATTCCTTAGCCAGGTACTCGTCTATAACTATTGGCTGAGAAAGGGCTGACTGCAAATTATGGGGTGCAGAGCGAAGAGGCGAACCAGAGAAGCCGCAGTGGAACCCTTCTGCAATGCCTGTAATGACGAAGGAGGCAAGTGGTTGGTCAGGATGCGATGAGAGAAGATTGATCCAGCGAGAGAGCCGAAGAGGAGTTACTGACGAGACACTAGGTAGGAGTGGCCAGGCAGGATTTTGATGAGGAGTAGAGGAGGAGGTGGAGGGTTCACTTCCTCCTCTCCTTCCGAAAGGGCTGGAACTCGGATGATGTGGAACGGCGCTTCAGAGGCAACGGTGTCGGGGCCTGAGACTGAGAAACTCTTAAGGGATAGTCATTAAGGGCTCTGTGGATATCTAAGCAGCCTTCGGTGCTACACACGTGGCGGAAACGGCAAACCCGAAAACTCGAAATACACTGACCGGAGTTCCAAGAGCGGCAAGTGAATAGACTAGTAGTGGAACCGGTAGCCTCAAAGGTGGAATGCTGAGCGCCTCTGGCTGATAGAACTGGGGACGTCCAAGGGCAGAGCTCCGTCGAATGGTCCATTGCCTGGCAACTCCGACAAGAGACTGTAGCCTTGTTGGCATTTGTGAAGCTGAGGCTCCACAAACTGGGATGTGGTTCCCCCCAAGAAAGTGAAGGCTTGTTCGCTGCCAGAGCTCGAAAGCTGCGATCGTAGGCGTTTGGTAGTTGTGGGCAGACCGGCCAATCAGGAGAAGATAGGCCAAAAGGTCGGACGATCTGTGGGGAGAAGAGGCCAGCACCACCGCAGCATACATGCAGAAGGCCTCCACCCAATCATGGAAGTTTAGCAGAGCTTTATGTTTAGGTCTAGTAGGTGCCAGCTCTAAGTAAGGGGCAAGAGAGTTAGTAGTTGACAATCTGACAGTAGCTGGCTTGGAAGGATCAGAGATAGATGACAGATTGGCTGGCAGGAAATCTGTTAAATCAACGAACTGCCCAGAATTTGCCAGGTTGACTAGCTTGGGAGGAATTGGTGGAAGGGAATCTGCTACGAGAAATGGCCGAGTAGAGGAAGGTGTCGGAGCTGCCGGCATCGGAATTGACGACCAACCAGGCAGCGCTGGGCCTGGAACAAAAGTAGATGGAATGGAAGGAATCTGGAAAGGAGCCGACTGAGCAGAACGCATGAAGTAGGGGGCCGACCAAACAGAAGAATACGTACCTGCTGTATCTGAACGAGCCGGGAAGGATGGGAACGAAGGAGATGCTGTTCGAGGCGGCGAAACTGAGGCCGCTGAAGGCCCTGGCACTGAAGAACTGTCAGAGGCCACGACCGTTGAAGATGGTACTGATGGCCGGAACCCTGCCTGAATCAAAGCCGAAACTAGACTTTGAAAGTTCAACGAGGAAGAGAGATTGACATCAGCATCCGAACCTGATGGACTTGCCGTGTTTCGGATCGCCTCTGGATCTGACATGTTTTTCGATCTCTGCATTCCACCAACGATACCGCGAGTCCGACGAAGAAACTATATTTTAATGCGATCCAGCGAAGCCAGCAATATTAAGATGAGCACTGAGATCGTGGAGGCAAATTTCCAGCGAGGAACGCTAATAATCCTGGCAACAGCGAACGTGAGACCAACACTTGCGAGCGATGCGAAGAGCAACTGAGAACCCGCCAAAATTCAGTAAACAAAAGTCCCGAATGAGACGCCGGCCCAGGCCCCGCGGAGAATGCCACAGGAAGACCAATAGCGCTGGTGTATTTAACCATGTCTAAATTGCATTTAGTCTCGAATAAACTACTGTACAGTGTAATTCGAAATTTTATTCACTGGAGAACATTAATATTCGTGTTAAAGTTTTTACCCCAAAACAAAGAATTTAGCACACTTTAGCAACATTTTTGCTGTTGAGCCGTATTTCATTCCTGTTACATTTCAAGTAATATTTTAGCATGCTAGATGATAATTACTTCGTTTTTTGTCAGTTTAATTAAATGCCTATAAACATACTACTTACGGCCTTTTTCCACCGAGGTCTTCAATTGCGAAGAATGCCTGGTTGTTTAGATGCATGCTGTAAATAAGCTTAATCACGTTTAAATATTCTTAGAATAGTTTTTGCTTTAATTCTTTCAAATTGCATGTTTTTTTTCATGATTATGCTTAAATTGCTATATTACACGATCACATGCGATTTGAACCTGATTGTAATATATGCACTGTTGCATAATAAAAGCTTCATACAGGTTCATGATATGTAAATATATGTTAAGGTTGGGTCTACTTTCTAGGTGTTCCCGTAGATAAGCCACACCCCTGATTTTGAACGAAAATTTTGGGTAAAAAGGTGCGGCTTATACACGGGTCTTTACGGTAAATGTACCATAAACAATTGATTTGGGATGAATATTTTGGGTAAAAATGTGTTGCTTATCATTTCTCTGACAGTTTACAGTAAATTGAAGGGCTGTGTGCAACAAGGGCATAAGTGACTCCTAACCGCCTCACTGGTTGGCTCAGTTGGTAGAGCACGGTCTAGAGTGCGGGAGGTTGGGAGTTTGAATCCCAGCCGCGTCCTTGGGCAGGGACGTATACATGTAAGTCATTGGCCTTGTCTCCTTCCTCTTCTAATCTATACGAGGGGGACGTGAAATAACCTGTTGTGTTATTTTGAGAAAGAGTAGGGGATTGTCACCCAACACAACAGCCTGGTATTCTGAGGTACTAACAATCACTCATGATTGTAAACTGCATGGCAGCACATTGTGCCACAATAGCAGTCTGTATTACAAAAATAAACTGGTGAAGTGCATGTGAATATATCTGTTGTAGTTTCAATTTTGTATGAGATTTCCCATACCAGTTTCAAATTTTCATACTGGTTTTATTTTTTCAATCCAAGGGGATTGAATTTTTTTTTGGGATTAATAAAAAAATGGTTTATATAATTTTTTTTAGGGGGGGGGGGGGGGGGTGGGAAATAATAATAACAAAATTCCATCCACCCCTACCCCCTGAAAAATATTTTATCACTCTCCCCTCACTCTATGGTACTCACTGTTCCCCTCACTAACCCCCTATCTCCCCACAACCAACTTTGTAATTCACTTATTAATGACACATCATTACTTCTTACTTTTGTTTCACTTTTTCATTCACCGGTAGTGGAACATGCAAAATACTTTGGTAGAACTTGATATGTTCTTACTGTAATGCCATCCTCAACCTAAACACAAGGAACTATGAAAAAGTTATACTGGTTTAGGAATTTTGAAAATGAAAATTTGGAACCCTCATACCAATAAAAAATTGAAACCACAATATATCCATATACGTGATATAGAATTTGTGCTACATGTATATAAATGAATACCTTTACCTTTCAAAAGGGATCATTTTTTTGACAGCTCCACCAACTAATTACTCCCTAGGGACGTGTGGGCTCATTCTTTTTCAGTTTTCGAGGAGAAACATTGATTATTTGAGCAGCAGTGCAGTAGCATGACTGAAACTGCTAAAAGTAGTTCACAATACACTTGTAGAAGGAGACTGCTGTATCTACATTCTTTGCTTAACATGGTTATTGCACCGTTTAAGATAACAACTGGAACATTTCATTCAAATTTATGTCTTGACACAGACAGAGAACATTTTTAACTTGCCTTAGAAACCAGGAAGAAAGGAGAGAAATGGAAACTGCAAAGTCACAAAGTCGATCACTCTCCTTTGCACTACCAGAATGTGCAGCAAATTTAAACAATGGTATTTGCAGTGTCAATTATCGAACAAACCTGAGAATCCCAGTAGATTATTGTCGATGAACTCTGGAAATCCCAGTTTGATGCAAAGTTTAAACCAAAAATGGAGTCCTTAAGAACTACATGTAGCAGGTTGTTCATTTGAGGACAGCAATCTCTATTGTAAACTAGCTGTTTCACTTGCATGAATGCCATAGCTTTACACTTGAATGTGATTACTACTGAGTTCTGCCGAATGTCATGAGTCATTTTGACAAACCGCTCACAGATCTGTCAAAACTATCCAATGGTATTTCCTGTTGCTTGGCTGACAGGGAATTCAAGCCAGTATTTTGGCTGGTATTATTTTTGTCTGAGTGGGTTAATGGGATCCCTGTGGTTTGTACTGGTTTGTGACATCACTGCTCAGTGTTGTTGGTAGGTGTGATGTCACAAACCAGTACAAACCACAGGGATCCTTTTAACCCACTCAGATGAAATACCAGCCAGAAGGCCTTGGGACTAGGCTGGTCGAACTACATGTGGGCATGGCATGTGTAGCCATCGTTAGCCATCGTTAGCCATCTTGAACCATGTTTAGCCAGGGACTTGCTTGCAGTCTAGTTGAAGGCTTACCATAACATTTTAGAGAGCTGTTTAGAAAGCACTCTTTACATGTGTATACATGTATGGTGTCGAAGTCTCTTTAAGTACTCAGCAAGGTCCTTAAAGCGATAATGGTACACAGCCGATTGGAAGCCGTTCAAATTCTATTTCAGTTTGTTAAGGTTAGTGAACACAAGGACAGGAATATTTTTTTTCGTGGCTAAGCTAAGTTTGCTGTGTCGAGGACGTTGTGTGACTCGGATGAGGAACTGAGATGATTGAGAAAAATATTTTCTTTTAAATTGCATATGAGCCCAAAATGTTTTATCATTAAAATCGATTCTCCATCAAGTAAATACATGTAGTTGAATTGTAAAATATTTCTTAATTTGAGTGCTGCGTCTATGAGTTATAGAGGTTTCTATTTCCAATATGCTAATTATGTGATCACATGTGAGGCCAACAAAAGGTCACTTTCTCCTTGTGAATGAAACTATTTCTGATTTATACAAAATATTTGGTAAAATCACTGATATAAGGCCCAATATTACATGGATGTTTAGAAAAATATGTATATTTCTGCCAGCATATTTTTGTATAATAAATGAGTCCTCACATGTCGTCACATAATTAGCATATCGGAAATAGAAACCTCTATAACTCATAGACGCAGCACTCAAATTAAGAAATATTTTACAATTCAACTATTTACTTGATGGAGAATCGATTTTAATGATAAAAAAATTGGGCTCATATGCACTTTAAAGTGATTAAACTGCATGTATACAAGAATCAAAGTACTGTAGATACATGTAGATATATTACTTGAACCCCCAACCTCCCGCACTCTAGACCGTACTCTACCAACTGAGCTAACCAGTGAGGCGGTTAGGAGTTACTCAATTTGTTTTAAAGATAATTCCCTTGTTTGTTGTATAATTTATATATTTGTATAATTTATATGTAAGGTACCATTGTCTTGTTTTCATGGGTGCTTGACATGAAATATTCAAAGGAGGAAACTGTGTCAGAGCAAACTATTACATTTTGTAAGTAATGTTTCATATACATGTACAAGTCACAGGATTCAACAGGGATTTCAAAATCCGAGTGAAATTTCCAATACTGAGGGTGCAGCCGAAGGCATTTGAAATTCTCACAAGGATTTTGAAAGCGCTGTTGAATCAGGTGACAAGTATATTCAAATATCTTTTGTCTTCCCCCTTTCCGATTGTTGGTGATTTCTTTCAGTTTTCACAGCAAAAATGACCAACAGCGTGCAGTTTCCTTTATTTTCAGTTTATAACTTTTACTGTGGACATCTCCGACAGCACTAATAAGGCATATTCAAACAAAATCGTTATTGGGAATTGCTCATTCAGCTGCACCCTATTGTCTAGCCTGCGTTGCGGCTCTGGAGTATCGGAGCGCAGCGATCGGAGATTAGGGCATTGGGGCGAGACAAAAAAGAGGGGTGAGGGGATGGGGAGAAGAGGAAGGGAGAGCCTGCCGGCAAGCCATGGTTATTTTGGTATCCACCCACTAATTAAAATGCATAAAATTAGTAAGTCATTCGACCAATTCATCCATTCTCCCCTTCTTTTCTCTCTCTCCCCAATCCCCTTAATCTCCGCTCGCTGCACTCCGATACTCCAGAGCCGCAACGCAGGCTACCTATTGTCTTTTGCTCCTGTTCTTTGACAAACCATTACTTAATTATTACATGCAGGTACAATGTTTTATTTACCAGTAAGCATTGTTTCTATTGTTTGTAATTAAGAGTATTGTTGGACTATTGTGTATAGTTATCCTGTCATGGATTATTAATCTTTTTTGGACTGGAGAGTTCAACAAGGGACTCAGTAGTGTAGTCAGTAAGGGACAGGACTAGGAGTCCATGGGTTCTGAGGAAGGTGGTTTGAATCTGGTTGGAGGCAGTGTTTTTCTTTCGATGTCTCTTGACTTCTTTACTGTTGATACATGAATGTTAGTTTTCCGGTTATTATAGACAGGACTTAGACATTTCAAAGCCCTAGTAGTTTGTCTTTGGACTCTTTTAAGTGTACATTGTAGTTGAACTCATCATGAGAGTATTGTACAGGGGTAAAATAATTTTTTAGTCTAATGAAATAATTTTGACTTCTAGGTCCATATAATGTACATGTAGCAGAATGGTCTGCGCTTCCCATCAAAGCATCTTATACTCAAACATGGAAGTCAGTATGTAAGTGTACAGTATAAATAACAACCAAAAACAACTGCTCCCTCTAGCATCCTCCCCAGGCCTTTGCTTTACGTGTGGATATTTTGACATCGCTGCTTTGATTTAGCCCCATGCTAAGAAGTCTGGCCAAACCCTATTGAAAGGGAACTTGAAGGGTTGTGTGCAAAAAGGGCATAAGTGATTCTTGATCACATTCTAAATTCTCCCTTGGAAAACAGAAATTGAAGGAGAATTTAGAATGTGATCAGGAGACACTTAATGCCCTTTTGCACAGAGCCCTTCAATTTAGAGGTGTACATGTATGGTAGATCTTGAGAGCTCTATGAAATATACCATATTCACTCACAGATAAGCTGCACTAGCGAATAAGCCACACCCGGAGTTTAAAAGCTTGATTTAGGTGAAAAAGTTTTTTTGAAGAATATTTAATGTGCATTGTAACCTTCATCAGACTTTCAAACTGGAGAAAACTCCAAAGTTGTACATGTAATTTCCGCTCTGAAATAGTATAAACTTCATGTCCACATACATTGTACTTACATGTAGATGTATGATTTATCTTTCCATAGTATTTGTTTACTGGGATATGTTCATTCAGGTCACCTTTTAGTTCGAATTTTACATACATGCTCACGTTCGTCCGTAGCTTAGTAACCAGGCACCTGTTGGAAGAGAGGGAACTGGACACTAGAAGTTTTTGTTTTTGCTGAACAAAGTCAAAACAAAATGGAGTACATGTAGTTTGCTTTTTCATCAGCTGTCTGTTGCTATCATGTGTAAAACCATCTATTGGAGAAAAACTCATAACTCAAAGAGAGGTGGAAGATCTGTTCAACAAATTTGCTGTTAAAGTGCTAAACTGTAAAGAAACATTGGGCCATTTAACGTGGCATTTAATTGCTTGTGGAGGAACACATATTCACAACATAAATGGATCTGTTAGTGCTTACTTTCTTTTGGTTTGGTGTAGTATTTATTAGTATAGCTTAGAACATTTATTTCTTTTAAATGTTAATTTATGGCAATTTCCATCCGGAACGTTACTGTACATGTATGTACGGTACATGTTCTTGCAGATAAGTAGCACCCCTGATTTTAAATGAAGATTTTGGGTAAAAAGGTGTGGCTTATCTGTGAGTGAATACGGCATGTATGAAATGTAAGTCAAAATTTTCTGCTGGTCAAAAATAATTAACCGACTCAAAAATACATATATTAGCATGATCAGGTTGTCTTTTTCAATTTATCACAGGACAATAAAAATTATAGCTGTATTTACATTTTAGAGCATGGTTTTCTGATTGTAATGAACTTTAGTTGACCAAAATATATATTTTTTTAAATTGTCAGATTTCCCCCTGATGTAGAAAACGCAATAAGAGAGGTTTGCTGAAAAGCGGGAAATTCAAATGGGAAAATGTTGCAAGTTAGTGACCCTATACATTGTATACTCAGTTATTTTCACATAACTTTTAATTGCTTATTCAAGATAGAGGAAAAAATATAGTTACTAATATACACGTAGAAATGAAACATGAAAAACTGTACTTGAGACAACTGAAAATGAAAAGAATAAGTTGGTAATGTAATATTAAAAATTAATTATTATTAGACACTGTTGGAAAAGAAATTTCCCCATTCTCCCATTCAATGTTGATCATACTACACTCCTGTCGGATTGACTTTGCATGATCCAACATTGAATGGAGTGTGGGGAATTTCCAAGACAATTTGTACAAGAGTGTAGTTTTAGGAAGAAAATTGAATAGCTTATGTTTATCATTAGAGATTAATAAATGTAGATTGATACATTGAATGGCAGAGGTCAACTCTTTGTTTTAATAATAAAGGGTACAAGCTTGCTCAAGGCATATCTGCTGCAGTGTTGAGAAGACTGACCATAGGATAAAATAATAATTTTAAGGCACCTCCTAAATTAGTCCTGACCCAGCCTCTCTTTTGGCCACTCCATAGTTTTCTGGAAGTTCACGGGAAAGAGAGTCCAGTAGATATTGCATGCTCAAAACTGTCCAATCAGGAGTAAGGTCAAATTGGTGAGAATATTCGCATGGTTTACAAAATGTTTTTGTTGTGTGAAGGTTTAATATGGCTGATTATCAAAATTGGACGTACATTGTATAATGTTAATACAATTAAGTGAACACCACATTTCACTCGCCAGGTTCACAGCCATGATTATGATCTACATGTACATAGCTAGACAACCTCCATATTTTTACAGTGGTCTCTTGGTTACCTTTCTGACATGCAATATCTACATGTTACCTCCTGTGACCTTCCAGAAAACTACAAAGGGAAAGGCCTGGGCTGGAGTACTCCTGAATGTGTTCAATGTCATTTACTAGGTATCGAGGGAGGACGTGATGAAATACTGGGCATACACTAATAAAGGTCTGATGCAAGCAACATAGAAAAGCAGTAGGTAAGTCTTTTACAGGAATTAATGCACAGTTGAGCTGTACCAGTAAAAATGTTAAGCTTAGCAGCCTTTACTATATTTATAATTATCCTGCATTTTCATGGCTTCTAATTCAAAAGAGTCCATTCTTGTAGTCTTTGCAGCCTTTTGTTTCACATATACCTCTCATTTGCACTGGAAGTTTGCAAGGAAAGACCTGACAAATGCAATAGAACATGCCACTTTCAGTGATGCATAGCCTGATGTCTCACGATCTGTCTCCCAGTTTTCTTGAAACCATCGCTTTAGTTTTGATTTCATGGCATCATCTTGTTGAAGTGGTCCTCTGTTGGCTTCATCTGTTTTTGCTTGATTATTTTCTGTGCTTTCCAAACATTTGTTTCACACCAGTGCTCTTCTCTGCCTTATTGGGTTTACCAATTTCACAAGCTTTGATTTCAGTATCTCCATTCTTCATTTCAAGCCTTTCTGAAAGGAAATCTTCATCCATACAAAATGTATCTTGGGAACCACCACTTGAATCTGCACTAAAAGTAATGAAGAAGAATGAACTAATGAAGAGCAACCCTTTGCATCATTTCTGAAGGTTTTTTGAAAACTTTTTGATTACTTGGGTTCATGCAACTTTATGTGAATGAAGAGTTCACATGCAAATTTTGGATTGTATTTGCATACTTTTGTCATGGTGATCATTATATTCATTCCAGTGGCCAATGATGTACGAGAATGGCCTGTCAAAATACAGACAAAACATACAAAAGTGAAACAGAGAATAATAAAAAGTCCTTTTTTCTGTCCCTCTATTTATTTATAGGAGAAAATATTAAAACTGAGTCTCAAATGGTTAAAGATTATCAATTTCATTTTTTAAATTTCTTTGAGAGCCTAAGGTTTACAATGATCTTTGAATAGGGAAAAAAGAGTAAATCTAAAGAGGATACAGCCAATAGTGAAATAGCGTTGTAGAGGTCAAAGGAGCAAAGCATTCGAGTTAACTCCTGCATACACTGTAGCCTGACTCAATCTGTCACATCTTTTAGTTTACCTACCCTGGATATGAGATGTCTGGTTCACTTTTTTTGATGAAAATAATAAAACTAGAGCCCAGGAAAATTGGCAAATTATTGTAGTTTTTATGAAAACGTTTGTTGTTTATTAATTTTGTAGTTTTGTCTGTATCGGTTTGACAGGCTGTTCTCAACACGCTTGGTCTCTGATATTGCTTCCATGCTGTTCAAATCAACTAACCCAGCCCACCACATTTTTATGTCATACATTGTAGATATACATGTACATTGTACATGTAGTTATTGTTTATTTAGTAGTTCTACCTACAATAATTATATAAACTTACTCACCATCAGAATCTCTAATATTACCTGTACTTTTTCCCCATTTCTGATTTGCCTGACCTACACGTACACGTACATGTACAGTGTAATATTGGAAGCATTATACTTTTTTATAACTACAAGTTACAGGCTACTTGCTGGACAAAATATTTTGGAATTCCTGCTGTCAAATTGTAATAATTATGATCCACCTAAACTCGCTGGTCTGAATACATCCACCCCCACATTTTTTTGTTTAGAATTGTATATACTTACGCCATAGTACATTCAATAACAGCTTGAATATCAAACTGTGTCCCTTTGAGCCTTTTTTTGATAAACATAATGGTTGCTATGGTAACAAATTCTTGATATAAATTGTTTCATAACTAGCCTTAGAAATGAAATATTATCAAAAAAGTGGCTCATACAGTACCAGCAAGAAACATATGTATATTTATCGCGATTTGCTCGCGAGCAGATCGTGATCACTAAGTGCAATCTGCTCGCAATGTGCTCACACCATGCTCACGATCTGCTCGCATCGTGCTCGCAATATGTTCGTGATCACATTGCAAAATGATCGTGACCACCTGGATGATTATCAACACACAAAAACCTTATGTGTACCTGACTGCAATTTATCGCTAGTCGTGAGTTCGTGGTCATGTCATTTAAGTGACAAACTCGAGCCATCTGAAAATTTTGAATGCTAATTTAGAAGCTAACAAACGCAAACCGAAATGAGATACGATTAAGTGAAGAGTTCAATAATTAATATGCTGCTACAAAACAAGCCCTTCAGAAAATTAATACTTCTCGAGACAGCTGTCCAAAACTCGGCAAAAGAGTTGTCTGTTATTTATACTTAACACTGCAGTTTGTTTATAGGGGAAGGTACAAATGTACATGTACTTCTCTCCTTGCTACTTCACAGCTTGCTTGTAATGTAATCTCGCATTTCTTCTGATAACCTTACTGAAAAATCTATTAAAAAATATAGAACTACAAGCCTGAACTTGCGACGCAAAATAATAACAAAACAGTCGCTCGCTTTAGTTCCACGAACTGGCGATGCAGGGCCTGCTTTAAAGCTTGCCGCTAAGCGAGAAAGCATAACCACAAAATAAACTTTTGCTTCTGTAGTTTCACACTTACAGCATATCTTTGTGTTGTTAAAAGTTTTGGCTGAAATCATTGTCAAAACCACTGCAACGTTCTGGAAACGTGAACAGAATTTTGAAGCCACATTTGTAATGGAGGGCATGTAAAAAAAATTCTGTACTCTTACAGAACACTTCTACTGGGAAAGTGGAATTCATTTTCAATTAAATGCGTTTTAATGCATTGAATAGTCTTCCCCAAACCGTCTTCCCAAAATTTCAAGGTCAACAAAAAGTGGTAAGAGACGGACCATTTGAAAATTGATTGTGGGGGTGGGGGTACCACAAATACCCCCCAAAAAATCGAGCAAGCCGAATTTGCACAGAAAAAAATCGAGCGAGCCAAAATCACCCAGAAAAAAAGACAAGCAAGGGTGAAACTTTGTTCATTAGCTGAAACGTACTTGCCATGTAAAATGTAATGAAATTGTTGTCGTAATGCCAAGCCAATGTTTAGTCTCCAGAACACAGGAAACCAGTGTTTTAGAGAGCAGCTGTAAAATCTCAAAAATTTCCACTCCGGCCTTCGGCCCTCGTTTCATTTATACACTATCTGCTTCTTTTCTACAAACACAGGATTGCATTATCTAAGCTCATGATCAAAGGCATATCCCCAAAGGACTGATATTGCATTCGTGTCCAGGGCCGGGTTGTTCAAAGCCCGATTAGTGCTAATCCAGGGTTAATTTCCATGACAACCAATAGGTTTTGTGCAGAGTTAATCCAGGATTAACACTAATCTGGCTTTGAACAACCCGGCCCAGGAGATTAGTAATAGTCATGCCAATGCTAAGTTCAAGTTCAACAAATTGGTGGCAAATTTTTGATAGCTAAAATTGAAGATTTTGGAATTGAAATGAAAAGAAATGCATAGACTGATCATCTGTGCCTCTGTTAATGGATCTTGGGGTGATTTGTAAAGTTCAAAGTGATTTTCAAGTCTTAGAGTGACCAGTTGACTGGCGACGAGGTACATTTGAAACAATGAATGAAAATGCAACTGAAAATTCACATTCAACTTGCTCAAACAACTGCCCAGGAACAGAAGCAAAATAAGCAAAGTTCAGTTACTTTTAAATTTTCTTTTAATTGTTTTGTTTTTAATCCATGTGACCCATTGCCGTGAGACAGTTGATTCAAATCTTGTTCAAGCTGTCTGAAGAAAAACCCTTGCTTGTACTAATTTTAAGAACTGCTGGGCTGCATTAGTAACTGTTTTGTTCAGTTTTCGATTGTAAGGTTTATTTAAATTTGGAGATGTACAATGTACGTATAACAGTTACTGTCTTTATAAAACAGCCAATTGACAACTATTTTATTGTTTGATTGAGCTCGATGAACTGCCTGAAATCAAACTTTGCTGTTTGCTTGTGTCAGTGTCCAGAAATTGACCTTTTCCACAAGTTATAGCTATTTTCTCTGAGCTCCAGTCAATTATTAAGCATTTCTTTGAGCAGGATTTTTCAAATTTTCACTTGAGCTCAAACTCAAAGAAGTAAACAAACTCGGGCACCTGAGAGAACATTCAGTAAATGTCTAAGGTCGTATTACCAACAAATAATAATAGAGCATGATTTGTAGTGATATTTGGCATAAATACCGCTCATCTTTCAATGATATTACGAACAATTTTGAAATATCACGAGCAGTATTTATGCCAAATATCACAACAAAATTAATCATGCCTCAGTTCCCTACTAACTCAATGTCTTACATACATGTACATCTCTTCCAGTTCGGTTTCTATGACAAATGTTATTGTTTTGACAGTTTCAACTCTGTTTCCTTGTTGATATCGGTATTCTTGGTTTGTAAGTCATATCCATGCAGTTATTCTTTTGACGATTTCAACTTTTTCTTCTTGGTCGACCTCCATAAAGTCATCCGGGTTTGAGTACAATGCAGTGAGGACTTGACGAGATCGTTCAACAGTAAACAGTCGACAATAGAAATCACTCAAATGAGTTTATCAGTCTGACCTCCTCAGCGTGTGAACTGGTAGGCAATATCAACAACGCAACACTAATGATGCAGCAGTACAAGCACAATCTTTCCGTTTCCGTGGATTTATTAAACCACCTCGCTTTTATTTCGCAGAGCTAGAGAAACTTGAAACTTTGCAGTGGGACATGTCACATGACATGGTGGCCATGTGTATGTGTTCACGTGGACAGTGCAATCTGATTGGTTGACGGCAAAATAGCTCAACACAAAAAATATAAATAAAGGAACACTTGGAAAACTCAACTCGGGCCTGCCAGCAGGCAGCCTGAGTAAATAGAAAACATTTTCCGTATTTCTATAGAGTTATAGAAACATGAGTGGGAGTTTGGGAGAACGAGAAATGGCAGTGGGAACATGAGCCTGAAGGGCGAGTGTTTCTACAGCTATTTCGAGTTCTTCCAAACTTCCACAAGTGTTTCTATAACTCTATAGAAACAAGGGGAAAATATTTTCTATTTCCTTTATAAAATAACCCCCAGAAAATAAGTACAACAGTGGAAAATCACTCATTTATTAGTTTCATGAAAATGTAAATTCTCCTAACCATGCAATCAAAACTGAGTGTGCGCTCAACTTTCTGTTTCTATAGAGTTAAAGAAACACAGCTTTCAACCAATCAGAGCGTGTGTACTATCGCATCTATTTTATAAATACTAATAGCAAGTTACAATGTATGTGCAAAAAAATTTCATTTCTACCACAATGCTGGTGAATTAGTGGTGGGGCAGTTATGAACTGCCCAAAATCCTAGTTTTGAGAAAATGCTGGTTAAAGTCCAGTATGATTTAAAGCATGAACATTAATATTTTGTACACGTTTCAGACCTCATTGCCTTCTAGGAACGTTGCTGAATTATTTTTTAACTATTCTTTCGCTTTTTGGTAGCACAACTACCCAAAAGTTCCTCATTGAATCCCCCCTCTCTCATATGTTACTCCCTCTGCCTCCTAAAACTTTTCCTCTTCCCTCAATTTTGCCTGCCGGATTTTTCACTGAGACGATCAAACAATGGTTTAAGCAACTTGTGGAATAATTATGGGATCAAGATGATGGGGCTTGTTAGCAAGAGTAGACACACCAGCAGCCTTGCCTTTCTGGTATGAACACCAAGACTCCCTGCCCCTGAGGACAGTACTGGTGCCTCTTTCTCATCATCTAACTTCACACTATGATACAGCATTGCTTTGCTAGCTGTCTGCATTTTCATTATGGCCATATCTATATCAACTTTCTTCTTAGCCTTTCTGTCCACACAGTGCCATATTGCATTACCATAATATTTCTGCAGCTTATCTATTGTAGGCCTGGTTAGTCTTCCTGCTCTCCCACCAACTGGTTTTCCATCCTCCACCTTTTTTTGCCCCTGAAGTGCAATCAAGTTCTTGCCCATCCGTTATTGGACATGTCCTATACAGTCAAATTTGTTGACACGGCTACAAAGAGTTTTTCTGCAGCTTTACAAAGCTCACATGTCTTAGACATGCACTTCTCCACTGTCTGCAGATATTACAATTCCAACTCCAAAATTGGCAGTGAAGCCCCTCTTGCTCCAAGTCCCATCAAATGACATGCTCAAATTTCTGTGCAGAAATTAACTTGAAGCCTTTGCCTATTTCCAGTTCATCGTCAGCTTGACTCATAGTATCGAGTATGGGTGATTCAGAGGCTTTTGGAAGGCTAACGCTGGAACTTGTCTCACAAGCTTCGGGTTCATCTTCCACCTCACCCTCATATTCATCCCGTGTTTTTGAAAAGCTTTTACCTTTAAACCTACTTTTCTTTGTTGATTTGTGCTTGACACGATACATGTTCCTTCCCTTTTACCTCGAGGCATTATACATGTAGAAACGAAAAGACATCAGAATTACACAAGTAAAACAGCAAAATCGAAGAGCAAAATGTAAATAAACTGAGTGGATATAAAATCACAATGTCGAATGCCCTAACAATGCACCCCTATGGCCTTAAGTGGGTCTTTACCAGTCCCAGGCATGTTGCTTTTGCACAGGGATCCCCAATTTTAAGTTAAAGAAACACAAAAAAAGCAGAAAAGGTTTGTTTTTGGGTTTTTTTCTTCCGGTTTCCATGGAAATGTAAACAAACCACTAATAAGTCCTTTTGTTAAAAGCTAATTTTAGAAAGAAAACTGACGGAATTTTGAAAAAACAGTGCACACAATGAAAGATAAGATATTGAAGCAGCATATAAACACTTAAACAAATTTTTCTCATTTTATTCCAAATTCATTCAAAATTAAGGTGAAGCTGCCCATAACGTTTAAATATTCACGAAATTCTAAAATATTACATGTAGGTCTTACATGTAGGTAGGTCTAAGAAGAGTTTTTGCTTTAATTCTTTCAAAAAAAATTCAATGATTATGCTTAAATTGCTATATTACATGATCGGATGCGATTTGAACCTGATTGTAATGTATGCACCGTTGCATAATAAAAGGTTCATACAGGTTCATGATATGTAAATATATGTTAATGTTGGGTCTCCTTTCTAGGTGTTCCCGTATATAAGCCACACCCCCAATTTTGAAGGAAAATTTTGGGTAAAAAGGTGCAGCTTATACACCGGTCTTTACAGTAATTGATTTTAACAGGGGTGGTCTAAGGTTATTCAATTTTCACATGCTCCCTTCAAGAAATAATGCCCTCCTGGACATACAGAAAATATTTAAAGCTATGAACATCCTAGGAACTATGACAGTCTTTCTGATATGGGTTGATCAGACCCAAACAGTTTCTTGCATGTACATACATGTAGTTCAATGCAGATTCCTTGTTGCTGGGACTGAGGATCCCATCTCTGCATTCACTGTCTCTTGGTACTTTGTATACATGTATATAACAGGATATTGCAAATCCACAAATTGTGTAAAAAAATAAAATTTAAAAATTAAAACTGAATGTCATATTGTGAAACTAATGTTCCTTTGCTGTTATGTCTTCACTTTGTCTTTCAAAATCTCTCATACATATACCTGTATGCTTGAGGATAATAAATTATGGATAAACACCCTGTTCAATAACACTGTTGGTTGGAAACATATGACAATGTACACAGGGTGGAATGGTTGTTGCCTGTAATTCCCTACTTGTGCTGTTCCCAAGTGGTATCCATAAGGTACTGATAAATTAAAGCAACGTCTGGCTGTCTCAAGATGCTGCTATACTGTAGTACTGTCCTGTGCTGAAACGAAATCTAATGGCTAAGATGACAAACTGTCTGTGAGACTGTAACTGTGAAGTTAAAATTTATAATTGGTACAAGTAATCATACGGTTTTGAGTTCAATTTGGAATTAATTCGCACGAGTATGTTTTTCGAATAAAAATTATCTAAAGATTGTGTGAGCCTGCAGGGGGAATGCAATTTGAGATATTTGAAAAAACATACAAGTGAGAATTGATTCCAAATTAAACGAGAACGTATGATTACTTATTAATCATGTACATTAAAAGTTTAAAACAAACAGCATGACAGTTGTTACATGACACATTTATTATTTTATTGTTTCAAATGATTGGATAACATACACAAAGCAATAATCCATAATATGTCAGTCGATTTGGTGGAAATCAAATGCATTCAACAGTTGAACAGCTGAAAGACCCTTTTCTCATGAAAAATATCAATTTCTTAAGCCCTAAATGGGCTAAAATCCACACCGTTCATAGTTCAATCGGAGCCATCACTGCTGTTGGCATCAAACCTTCTTTATGGGACTGTTGGCCACTTAATCCCACGGGCGAAGTGTTGGTAGTGAAGTTGAATGAAACAGATGGCAGTTGTTAAACGTGTTGATGAGATTCGGCCTCTGAGAAGCCATCATTGTTGGATTGAATGACAAAATTTGAGACTGAAAAAGAAGCTTTCTTCATCGGTGGCCGAGCATGTGCTGCTTGATGCTGTGCCAGTACTGATAGATTTTCGCTTGAACTTAAATTTAATGTTTCATGACCTCGTGGCAGTGCAGTTGTCATGGTGCTGGAACTAGAGTAGCTTCTGCTGGCATAGCAAATGAGAGATTATGCTGTTCCTCCTCATCAGCTTTGTCACAGTGGTCAAGGGATTGCATGGTACTGTGGCCTGTTACTTTAACTATGCCAGAGCATTCAACATGACCTTTCTTCAGCTTGCTGACTACGGTATTGTGAGCGCTGTGGTTCGTGAATTTCCCCCGGTGCTTTCAAGGTTTGTAGCAGCGGCTGTGGTCTTCAATATTGAGTTCAGCTTGTTAACTCCCATGGGCTGGACCTTAAACCACACTTCGTCGTTGGGTCTCCTGTTGTGCTTGACATTTAGATAAGATGGGCCGGTCAGCTTCGCAGGCTGGGAGATGTGCTCCTTAAATAATTCCACAGGACACCTCTCCCCTCCTACAGCAAACATTCTCGGTTGAAAGTCTCTCTCTGTCATGGAGGCTTCCTTGTCTGGTTCCTCAGTGTACTGAACAAATTCAATGCCTTTGTCGTCTCTCAGGATGTGAAAGCCTTCCATATGCATCTCATGGTGCTCCTGGCGAACACCGAGACCAAAAAACTGGGTAAATGACTCTGGCGTATTAGAGCCAAACTTCTCTTCTTTCCACAGGACTTCTTCCTCATCTTTAGTTCAACTGTTGACTTTGTTTGGACTTTTTCCTAGGCCATCTTGTCGCAGTAGCTTCACTTTCCCCACAAGAACCTGTTTTAGGGGGCTGAACTGCCAGTCTTTTATGATTGAATACTTGTATCCTTTTTCCTTCAGGTGCCTGTCCAGGGCTACTATTACAACTCTGAGACTGTTTGCCTCAAACATGTAGTAGTGTCCATCCTTGTTTTTCACTTTGGCGTAGAATTCCTCAAGAATTTGATTGAGCTTCTCCAGTTCTTTCTCCTCCATTTTTGCACAATTTATTCTCTCGCAACAGACATTCCACACATTCAGCCAAACCTGGGTACTTTTACTCATGTTTTTATTTTTGGAACTGCTTTTAAGTAATTGATGGATGTTTCTGTAGCATCTCCAAGCTCTTTACTGAAAACTGTGGCCATTTTGTTTAACAAACTTTTCTTTGAATTTCCCTCCCTTGTCAAAGAAACTGCTCTTATCTAATTGGCTTACTATTTTTCTTTTGTTTGTCAGCCGATAAGGATTGAGAATCTTGTTTTGTAATTGCACTGAAGTACACACTGCACTGTTCTTAGCCAATCAGAATTTGGAATTGTTTTAATGTACATGATTAATCAGTTAATGTAATCACCTGTAATTCAGTTGAGAACTGCAAGTGGTGTTACAGTGCGACTACTGAAAGCGGGGCCACTTAGACAACGAGAACCAATCGCATTGTAGAACGAAAACGAAGCATTCCAACTTCGGTGACTTCAGCCAATCAGTTCCGAGTACAATACAATAGCATTTCAAGTTCAAGTTTCATTCTCGAGTGTAAGCTACAGTATTTTGATCCAGTAAAAGGAAAATTAGGTGGACTAGTTTTGAAGTTAGAGTCTTTTCAAGGAAGAAAAGCATCTGAATATCTTAGGATTTGTACTTTGGATTTATACAGACGAAGGTTTGTGTAATGCTTCGATCGTGTACTGAAACAACGAAATTATTGTAGAGCGTACAAGTTTTGCCGTGGTTTTGTCTGGTTTTGTCTCGCTTTCACTTTAAATTTATATATGAATCGAAGAAAAAAACACCTTGCCTGTTTGTTTATTCTATTTAGGCTGCAACTTCTGTGTATTACAGTCTATAAGGCACTTAGTGGCCAATCGCCTTTGTATATCAGGTCTATGTTCTCAGAGCGCTGCAACATTAAGAACTTAAGAGGACAGCGTAAACCTACAGTACCTAAATGTAACACAACTAAATATGGGCTTCAGTCCATTTCATACACTGTTGCCAAAGCTTGGAATAGCTTAACTGATGCTCTGCACACATTACCTACATTAAAATCATTCAAAAAACAAATCAGCTCTGTTAAATTCAATTTCTAGTTTAAAATTTCCAAATCCATATTGGTTTAACTTTTACTGATACATACATACATACATATGTATGTATGTATATTTATATGTATATATATATTTATATATTTATATAGTCCACTTGTAATTAATACTAGTTTTGGTTAATATAATGTACTTATATGTTAATTGTATATAAGATTTAAATTTACGTACTAGCTATACATGTAAGTTGATAGTCTCGCCTAATTAGCATGTACTTGCTAGAGGTTTTAACAAGCCTCAACCCCCTGAGTTGAAATAAATATCTTATCTTATTATCTTAACTTATCTATTTACGTCCGTTACGAACACGTGCTATACTGAGCTACTGTAACTAAAACAACCACCATCCGAGCATCGTAAATTACCGTAATGAAATGCTTGTGACCTCGAGGGGCGGGGATTTGACATTTTGGTGATTTTCACAATCAAATTACGCACCCTATAAAAATTTGCTAAATATCCTTACCCAGCGCTGTATTACTTGATCAAATGTTCCTCGGGAGGGGATGACAAAAGAAACGCAAAATAAATGAATGAATACCAAAGCGTTTTCGTTTTATTGCATCATCATAATAGCCAACATTCTGAACTTATTAACGCAAGGAACGGCTCAAACTCTCACAGCCTAAAATACTGTCAACGCACTTGACAATCTATCCTTTCATGCAACACTAAATCACGTTGCGAGTATCAACCAGCAGTGTCATGTTGCTAGAAACAATCTTGCTGGATAACTGTGTTTACGCTAGAAGAACCTAGAGTCAAACTAGATGTGGTCTAGCCATGACAAATCGTATACACATCCATCGTAGACAACTTGAAATGGCCTCTCTCGCTGGACACTTGATGCCGGACTCACCACCTCTCGCTACATGCAAGGCAACTCCAGTCCAGAGTGCGAGCAGCCTCAATATCAATGTCAAGGCCTAAACAGGTAACATGGAACCATTTAAGACATCCATCACATGATAGCCATACAACATTGTCCTTGCTTCCTGGGGATCTTCACGCCTACACTCAGAACAAAGACTGTCAGTGGATTTGTCCTTGGCTCTATCTGTCTTGGCTCTCCTGCTCTCCTTTGCTTTTTTTGCACCAGCTTTGCGATTTTCTGAGATTCCGTGTAAATGGTTAAACCACATTCTGGTTTCCTCTACTGGGAGCAACGTTGCTTTTGCCGTTTCCAGCACGACTGCATCTGGTGGTATAGACTTATACTTCTTGTAAGTCTCTAACAAGACCAAGGATAGGGGTTGTGCACATGGAGGCAAATGCTCTCTCTCACTGGAGATCTTTATCACATCACTGACGTCCATTTAATGCCCCGAGCATGGACCAGAACACTTGTTACAGCCGGTGCCATCAAAGGGATGATCAGGGTCTGGAATCGGCATTGGCAAGTAATCTACCGATGGACCACCTGGATACCATGTGATCTCCTCCTTCTTTCCTTGTACACAAACTGGGTGGCTACATCCATCCTGGTAGCAGCAACGAAGTAGAAATGCATATTTAGCGGGAAGATCTTTTCTCAAGTGTCATCTCTTATGTCAAGTGTTGCTTTGAACTTGTCACACATAACTGGTTGCTCCTTTTCTAATTTAGCCTTTGCAGATTTACTGCCTTTCACGTATTTCTTAAGGAGTTCATTTTCGTTTTGGTACTCGGTGCTATCTTTGCCTATAAAGAGGTGAATCTCGGTAGAGGCGCACGGTGCGCCATCTACTCTTGAAATATAAACATTGATAGCAGAAGTTTACCTTGATCTACTTGACCGGACTGGGTTAGGCACGAACCGTTCAATGTGGAGGGTATAAACAAGTTTGAATGCCCCAGTGCCAGGCACCCGTTTTGTAGCTCAACACGATTGCGATAACTAGCGCCACTGTTACGCGACATTACCATGGTTAGTACAGTTTCAGCTTCAATATGCCTACGTGTCCACCAATACTGCACTTCTTGATGAGATGGTCCCTCGTCAAATCCACCATCAACCCTTGTGCATTCCACTTTCTTTGACACGTTAGTAGCTGGATTTATGAAAGCTGGCCTAGATACCTCCTCATGCTCCAACATGAGGAGGCATTCATTTATATACATGTACATATAGGGCAAATTATATATGAATATATTCAAATACACTTCACAAGGTTATTTTTGTGTGATACGGACTACCATTGTGGTACAATGTGCTGCTGCGCAGTTTACAATCATGAGTGATTGTTAGTACCTCAAAATACCTGGCTGTTGTTGTTTTTCAAAATAGTGCAACAGGTGCTTTCATGTCCCCCTAGTATACATGTACATGTAGATTAGAAGAGTAAGTGAAGGCGTTTTCTTTCTGAGCATGGATGCATACATGTATGCACGTTTCGTTTTCACGAAGTCTATCCACTTCTTGCGCCTTTTTCTGGTTAACTCTCATCCCCCCAGAATGGAATTTTGTGAAGATTGATATCTTGCTTGGGGTCTGAACCCTACAACACACCTATTTAGCATTTAAACATCGTTTTTTCCGATTTCGCTAACCAGTACTTTCAACTACTCAGACCGCTTCTCTTTTTAAGTTTTGATGACTGAAAGAGACTCTTTTCCTTCACTAACGTCACAAGACTCATTATAATAATTAGGACATGTGCCACTACACATACGATTTTGTCATCTTAAACACTCGTTATTGACCAATCAGAATCCAGATAAACAAGGTGTGCAAATTAAAAAAAAATACTTAAAGTTGATTAACCTGATTATGATATACCCTACAAGACTAAAGAGAGGCTATAGGTAACTAAGTTATCTAACTAAGTTATCGAGATAAGTACAAATATAAGTATATTGTATATTTAGAATACTCATTGAACAATGTAATAATGTAAGAACATGTGCGACTCAAGTGCGAATTGTCCTAGATGTTTAACATCTGCAGCTCACTCTGATGATAGACTCTCGGAACTTAGTAGCTTACCATGTCTGAATATTACATCGCCTATATCTAATATTCCTCATTTAACTGACCTTGATATTGATCTTAATATGACCTCTGATAATAATTTCGCTTATTATACTTCGCATGATTTTCATAATAATTACGATATTAATGAGTGTTTATCTGACCCCAAATCATTTTCTGCATTACACTGTAATATTAGGAGTTTGGCAGCCAACTATGACAGTCTTGTTGATATGCTATCTGTATTGTATTTTCCATTTTCATTGATTGGGCTTTCTGAAATTAAGTTTAGAGCTGATCAGGATCCCTTGACAAACATAGATATATCTGGATATGAGTTTGTTTCTAAACCTAGTCTTTCTAATGCAGGAGGTGTAGCTTTTTATGTTAAAAATAATATAAATTTCAACATACGAAATGAAATATCTGTTACTGAATCAGACCTGGAGACTCTCTGGATTGAAATCGCGTCTGATGGTAAATCTAATCTAATATGTGGTGTAGTGTATAGACTATTCTAATTTTAATGAATTAGCCCTTATTAATGAAATCCAATCTATAAATTGGCTAACAGTCTTTGCATCTATTACTAATCCATCAGTCATGTTTGATTCTTTTTATTCTAAAATAACTGAAATAATTGATAAACATATTCCTATTAAGCAATTATCTAGAAAACAAATAAAATTAAAATCCAAACCTTGGATAACACGTGCAATTCAAGTATCTATTCTTGTGAAAAATAAATTATACAAGAAATTTCTAAAGACAAAGTCCTCCTATTATCACTCAAAGTTTAAACATTATAGAAATAAACTAAACCACATATTGAAGATTAGTAAAAGAAAATATTATAATGACTATTTTTTACAGAACATTAAAGATACCAAGAGAGTTTGGAATGGTATCAAACAAATAATTCATTTTAAGCCCTGAGCGAATCAGAGAGTTATGAAAATTGTTGAAAGGAATAATGAAATAACTGATCCAATGGCAATTGCTAAAGCTTTTAACAACTATTTCGCTAATATAGGAAATAGTCTAGCCTGTATAATACCTAATGTTCAAAAATCACCGCTAGATTATCTATCTGGTACGTCATGCAATAGCTTTTATATCTTTCCTGCTACTACTGAGGAAATTGAAAATGAAATTTCTAATTTAAAAACTGGAAAGCCCACTGGTCCTTTCAGTATTCCAGTCTCAGTCATTAAAATTCTTAAAACTGTAATCTCAAAGCCTCTGGAAACCTTATTCAATGCTTCTTTCTCAGCTGGGATAGTTCCAAGCAATTTTAAATTAGCAAACGTCCTACCGATTTATAAAAAAGGATCCCAGACTAGTATTTGCAATTATCGCCCAATCTCTCTCCTTTCTATTTTTAATAAACTCTTAGAGAAACTTATGTGTAACAGATTGCTTGATTTTCTTCAAAAGAATGCAATTCTGTTTGACAACCAATTTGGATTTCGTGCAAAACACTCCACTGACAATGCATAATAGCATAATAGATAAAATCCAGAAAGCAATTGATGAACGAGACTTCTCTTGTGGAATATTTTTAGATTTTAGTAAAGCCTTTGATACGGTTAATCATGAAATTTTAATAAAAAAACTAGAGTACTATGGAATAAGGGGTGTAGCCAAAACCTGGTTTACCTCTTATCTTAGTAACCGTCAACAAACGGTCACAGTTCATAATTTTACATCATCGGCTAAATACATTTCTTGTGGTGTGCCTTAGATCAGTACTTGGCCCCATACTCTTTCTGCTATATATTAATGATTTCCACCTATGCTCTGATCTTTTTGACTTCCACTTATTTGCTGATGATGCTAATTTATTTTATAGACATAAAAATATAAATACCCTTCAATCAGATATAAATTCTGAATTAAATAATGTCAATACTTGGTTAAGTGCAAATAAGCTTTCTCTCAATGTAGAAAAATCTAACTTTGTTCTCTTCCATCCACCTCAACGGAAAATAAGTATCAAATTTGAATTAACCATAAATGATAAGATACTAAAACAAGACTATTGTATTAAATACCTTGGCATCCTGATTGACTCTAACCTAAGCTGGAAATCCCAAATTGAAAGTATTGCAAAAAAAATTAAGAGAAGTGTTGGTATCCTGTCTAAATTACGGTATTATGTTCATATTAATATTTTAATTAATCTTTATTATGCTCTGATTTATCCCTTTTTAACATATGGAATAATTGTTTGGGGTAATACATACCCCTCCACTTTACAACCACTTTTTATTCTGCAAAAAAAAGCTATGCGTATTATAACTTTTTCTAAATTCGATGAACACTCAAGTCCTTTATTTAAGTCATTGAATATAATTAAGTTGCTTGATCTGGTCACTTTCCATATCGCATCTTTTATGTTTAAGTTTTACCATCAACTATTACCTTCAGTCTTTAAAAAGTTCTTTACTCCAATTGATAGAATCCATAGCCATAATACAAGATCTGCATCAAAACAGTGTTATTACCTTCCTAAAGCAAGAACGAATTACGGCATATTTAACATAAGATTTCAAGGATCTAAAATATGGAATTCTATGGATAAAAACATGAAATCGTTTTCGTTTTCAAAATTTAAAGAAAAGTTTAAAAGTGATTTATTGAAGAAATCTTCTACCACTTCTAAAGTTGATAAAACTGTTTTGGTCTTTTTTTCTCCTGAATTTTAAATACTATTTATGCTCTCGAAGATTATTTTATTATGACATTAGTGTAGATCTGTGTGTGAATGTGTGTTTATTGCTGCTTTTGCCTGTGTGTGTATGTGTGGGTATGTTAGCATAGTTTATGTTGTGTGTGTACCCCTTGCTTTCTTCCGACCTTGTAATTATAATTATTCTATTTAAACTGGCTTCCTGGCATTTTTAGCCCCTTAAGGTTATTTCTGGAAGCCAGTACCCTAATTATATTTATTTTAAACTTTTAAACACATAAACTGTTGTATTATTCAAAGGGTACAATAAATTGTTGTTGTTGTTGTTGTTGTTGTAACTAGTTCCTGTAAAAACTAAAGAGAGGCTGCCTGGCCATTTCTTGTTCAATAGGCAAACATGCACACTACTTAACCAGCACAGTCACTTTTATTGTAACTCTTACCCTCATCGTAACCAATGTCGGGATTAAGGAGATGTCTACAATCTTTTATTAGCTCCTCAAAAAGCATCTTGGCACGTGCATTACCCCTCAGGATGGGGATGCTGTTTCCTGGAAACTTTGTAACTACTTTGAGCAAAAAAACCACATTTAACATTACTGGTAAAAAGAATTGATGAGCAATAATTGGTCTTTACTTCTTTGAAATCTTACCCAAATACGAAGAGTGACACCAACAATATATATTACAAAACTCCTTATAAATTTGACATGGAAAATATATTTTTTATCAAAGCCCTGTGGAAAGGGATAAAACATGAAGGAAAAATATTAATTTGATTTGCTTCATAAACAAAAGACATAAATTTACTGAATTTTTCCATTTGCTTATTTTTTCCCCAGTAATATTTTTTTTATGACCCTATGAGAGTGGAGTATTCTCATTTAACACATTTATGTTAATTGATATATTACTACAAGAGGCATATTATTTTGTTTCATCAGGCTCACCTGATCTAGATGCCATCTTTATTCTTGAATGAACTGAAAGCGCGCGAAATGGACTAACAGTAACGCTGAACATTATTAGATGCTTTCCCATTATTGGTTTATTTTCACTATGGCGGGAATTAACAGGGCAATCAGAATCTTTCTAATTCAACAATATTTTTGAGTTGTCGATAAAAGCGCAAATCCTCGCAAATCAACCCAAATACACACATGAACTGAGATTATAGTATCCCGAACCTGTATCTTTATTTTATATCAGTCTGCAGTTAACCCTACTCTTACAATCGTGGGCACAATGATCCTTTCTTATACAATTATAACAATGTCCAAACGTAGCTATAAGTCTCTAATGTTCTGGTACATCCTGCACTTTGTCACATTCCTCATGCTGGTGTATGATGAGAATCGGACATCAGACCGACTGATGAGAATCGGACATCGTACTAGTTGGCCCTGAAGGGCACAGCCCAGCCAAAACTGGCAACACAACACCACACGAGCACACAGTCTCGAGGCAGAACTGGTTTATTGGATCACTTTCATCTTACTACAATGTATATTGCAGGCTTTAATCCGATAACTATGAAAGGAATGTAGGCGCAGTTTCCTTTTACGTCATGTCACGCACGCCACACTATTCCCGCTCTCAAATGTTCTTTTCCCGAGAACGGGAATAAATGTAAAACACGTGAAACAGAAATTACATATCTTACATACATATATACATACACACAAAATACATCATTACTGACCCGTGCTCCCTACACATCTCTGTCGTTGGCACATTATGTGAATACTCTCCGATGCTAATGATTTAACTTGTGCAATACGCAACCAGAGCGCCATGAAATTCAATGGTCTACTGCCGTTACTTTACGACGCTCTGTCTATGTGCTGCTATATATCTGGCACTTCGACATATCTCTATCATAATTTATAAAATTTAGCTACAACGTAACCAGAGCGCCATGACTAATTTCCTGTACTATTGCCCCTACGTTACGATTTAATGTACCACTGGTATATCTAAGTTATTGATTATTAATCATCTGTTTCTCTTATCACTATCTCTAACTCCAGTCCACCTTGTACTGCAGGACACACTTCCACTGCATACGGTCACAACATTATTTTCTCACTAAAAACTCGATGGAATGTCGCTGGTCTGCCGTAGTGCTAACAGACTCCAACATAACTGCATTTTCGATTCCTCTTATTTATTTCTTTAACTCTTCTCTTTATACTCAAATATTACTATATGCCATTTTAATAACGTGCGTGCCTTACATTATATATCTCTGCGACTTTCACACACATTGTCCGAAATTTACTGCTCTGGCATTGCAAAATAAACACACGTACAGATATACTAACAATTTAATGATACAATAACTTGCAAAGTACATCTTAGTGACATAATATATAAAATAGCTTACAACTTGATGTCAACACATCTTTTAAGTCCAAATATATATGATTTTCGATGAAGAAACAGTTCCACCTGTCTACTACCATTTTAATGAATTGACAAGTCCGTTCTGGGCACGTCCCACATATTTTCTTTGCCTGGCGCGTCCCGTTTCTCTGATGTTTTGTCTCTAGTCTGTAATTCCCTCAGCATTTGCAATGTCTTTCGCCTCCCAGTTCCAATCTGTACTTGTGTTGACCAGTTGTAACGACGAAGCATCACTCTCACTGCCTCGTGTTTAGTCAAAAGTACACTGAAACAGTTCAGAATAATCTGGAAATCATACACTGACATGGGACTCCAAGATCTGGAAGCTGCTGAATAGAAATGGCACCACTAAGCATCAACATGACTCGGAGATATTCAACATTATAATAAAAGTTATATACGTAGCACTTGATTTACATTGCTCCAGCTCCATGTTTCTCAGTCCGCAAAGACACATCAGTACTTTCCAGTACAGTCCACAGCTATGCTTCTCTATGAGTCTGGAACCTGAATCTTACAGCCCAGATTGTCAAGTCCAGTTTTGTTCAATCAAGGTGCAGTCCTTTTGGTTTGGTTTAGATCGCCAAGCGACCAACTTTGACAACCGAATTCTGCACTCCCTTAAGTTGTCAATGCGTCCCTGGATGCGCTCAACACCATTTCTTTCCAATCCCACAACTGCGGTCTGATTTCTTGTTCTTCTCGTGGATGATCCCACCGCGTTATTGTTCTTGTTAACTCCCTGCCAATAACACTTTTAACACCATCGTATTCAGCATCATGAATATGTACCATTATTTGTTTGAGATTCCTGCCATTTGCAAATTGTGGATGTTACATCGTTGAAGTCATGAGGTTCAAAGCCACGCGGTTCAACAAGTATGGAAAGTCTGTATTTCCAGTATATGTTACATCTGAAAAAAGAAATTCAGACTCACTTAGTACCTTGGCCTAATAGGGTGCCATAAAAAAGGCATATTTTCTACTTGGTGTAAAAATAAACTCTTGGCCCTCCATTTGATAACTTACCATTAATTAATTCACATTTAATGTCATGTCAGCATCAGAAGAGTCCTGGTCCTCTTCAATTTTTCCTTATTTGTGTAAATTCCATGATTTGCATTATCGGCTTCAGTCCTAGACATGATTGTGTTTTGGTTTGTGCAATAGCGATGGATCTTTCCTTTCTAATTCGACCTGTGTTGCATGCTGCGGGGGACATTTCTACCGGCAAGATGCCAATTCCAAGGCCATTCTGGAGGTCTTTTGTGGTGGAGGTACTGTCCTTATCAATGGCCTCATGAATCATCAGGGTTCTCAGTAGAAATTGAAACAAGAGGCTACAAAGTGTTTCACAGGTGGTTACAAGATCGATAGGGTAGGTTAAAATATCACAAATGGCCAAAACTTTGGGGAAAACAGGCGGCTATTTTTAACCTGAAAGCTGGCGGAATTCGCCGGTTGCCGACTTCTACTGAGAACCCTGAATCACGTCTTTGATAGACATTGAGATTACATGGGCTGCTGGCATTGGGTGACTGGTTTTCACCAGGAAGAATTCCTACCCAGCGTCTACCATCTTCAACAGGCCAAATATATAGCATCTGCACATGACATGGGCCTGTTGTCTTGAGTGGAGCTTCACCTCCATGTTCGGGACATTTTTTTTTTTTTGCCAATTTGCCAGTGTATTGGCATGCTTCTGTACCGCACAAATTAACACCTTCGCAAGGAGCCCTCTTTACGTTAACCATGGTTTTCTTGTTGCATTGTCCAATTTCAATATTATGTACCCTTGAGTGAGTGTGTCGTTTTGTCATCTGATTGTCATCCCACATGTAATGTGGGATCGTTTGCGACCCGAGACTTTTCACATCTTTTTTTATCTTTGCCAAATCCAATTTTATTAGACATGACATTAAAGCCAGGAAACTCGTAATGTTCCTTTTTCGTTATTGGAAACCAATTATCTTCATTCTTCAAAATGTTCTTTATTTGTGAAATGTATTCCTTTCGCCTACATGATGTTTGATTTTTCTTTGTGGCTCTTTAATTTTGCTTGAGTTAATGGACGAGAGAGTTTCGTATTTTGTTAAAATCACATAATTTTCAGATGGACTGTCAATGTACATGTATGTACTTCCTTCCTTTGAGAGCTTGTAAGTCCTTGATGTTCTTGTGAAAGTGTTAAACGTTGTCATATTGAATTCAATATCAACCAAACAGGCTTATAAGCTGTCTAAGATGGTGTGACCACGGTTAATTATTGACTTAAAGGCTATTTGTTATCATTCATCCTGCTTGGTTTTAGATAACTCAGATAAGGTTTTAGCTTTTTCCTTAATATTTTATGAACAGCTAAATGAATTTTGCAAACTTTCGAGTTACGTGCAACAGTTGTGAAGTTGGACAACCAAATCAAAACTTGTTGATTTTTGGGAATATGAGGGTAAAAACTTTTAATTAGAGATAACCAACACGCATTTCAGTTAATAATCTTTAATCCAACAAATACCAATATGGACTCGTAATGGCTCATGTATAGCAAGAACAGCAGATAAAGTTACACAGAGGCACACAAATTGACCACGAATACAATTAACATGACTTCCAGAGGTTTTCTAGAGAGAACAGCCACGGGGAAAGAGCCACGAGGCGCCGAGCTGCAATGCAGATGCATAGTGAGCATCAATATGATTTGCTCTCAGCTGACGTGTCTGCAGCATGAACTTGATTCTGAGGTGACCGGTATAGCGGCTTGCTGATTTGGCTGTGGGTCGGCGTGGCCAAAACTGATTCCGCAGCCATTGAACACTGGGTATGGCTGTACCTTCTGGGCACTGACTGGAAACTTGGTTGTGTAGATCTTTTACGCTCAAAGCTGTTGCTAGGTGAGTCACCGCATCATCACCACCAACTGTCGTCAATGGCCGTTTCCACTGAAGCATTGATGTATTTCTGGCACTGCTGTAGAAAATCCTTGTATTGTTCTGGGCGAACATGATTATTCGTACGTAGATCCCAAGTGAGATTTGGATCTTCATCATCCAGGATTCTGGACACTCTGATCTACTTCTGCCTCATTTGTTGTAGAAGCTGCACTGTTGTCACCAGTCAACCTATGGTAAGCTGCGCGAAGGAAGGCAGACTTGCAACCAGTTGCCCTTCCAAAACTTTGGACAAATTCTTGCCTCATTGCCCTTGAGTGGTACACCGGAAGTGTCTTTTCGAATCCCTTCACAATACTGTATGCCTCACTGATCAAATCTATGTCAGTTTTTAAGTCACAAACTCTCCACAGAAAGTGCAAGTGTTGCCCTCCACTACCAGTATGAGTGAACAGTATGGCCTTGCAAGGCGTTACAATGTTCAAGATGAAGTCATACCTCCGTCGACAATCCTCAGGTAAAAAATCATACAGAAAGATGGGCTCATCTTCCTTGGCCTGCATGAGGGACTCGTGAACTGCTGCGTATATATTTTTCACAGTCTTGTTGAAGTTTCGGGTTGCACAAAGCACTCTGAAACTGTCCTTGTCAGTAGGCATCAAGCTCAGTCTGGCATGGTTTTCTTTGACCTGCAAAGAAATACAAAGTGTTTTTCAGCAACTAGTGAAACATTGTGCAATTATTCAATTCATAAAAATTACCAGTATTTCATTTGAACAATTGATTGTACAATACTTTAATTCATAGAAAAACATAATTATAAATATTCAGTCTGCTTGTTGCAATGAACCCCAATTGTGACATCACAAATTCAAACTTTAAAACTTTTAAATATCTTGAACTAGCCACCACAGAAAAATATAATTTATATCACAGTATAAAATCAGCTTAGCCAGTAGAGTAACATAAAAAAATAAAATCGTTGTGCATTCTAGGTGGGACTTGCCATTTAGAAGCACGCATTTCAGGGGATTTGGTTTTGTAGATTCCATGCTCCAAGTTTTGAAATGCAATGTGGAGTATGTGAACAATAATGCCTGAAAAAGAAAATATGCACTTACACGCTTGTTCTGACTGTCAAGATAGTTCCCATATTTCATCAGGCTATCAGCAAGTGAAAGAATGGCAGTACGAATACTTGTCCATGGATCCTTTTAGAGGTAGGATGCATGAGCCAGATTGTACAGGGCAGAACCATGTGCTTTCAGCTCATCTTACTTCAGCAAGGATGAATCAATCGTCCTCTTCCTCTGCCGTTCAGGATGACGGAACCCAGAGAACTGACAAAGGTTATCAGGTACATGATATCCTCGACTTGATAGGGTGGTATGATTTTGGTCGATATACCACATGGCATTAGCCAGGGTATTCACAAATACCAATCCCAGAGGTTTCACAGTGTCAGGTGACCAGCCAACACCACTGGTTTCCAACCATTTGACAATTGCATTTTTTAACTTGGCTTTCTGTGGATGGCGCTCCTCAGAGAACTGTGGTGGTAATGACATGGACTTTGCACGTGCATTTGTCATCAACACGCTAAACAAATTTGGCTTTGCCTTTGCACTGTCGGAGTATGTATCGCCATCTGGATGGCGGCGTTCTTCGACTTCGGCAGGAACCACAAACATCACGAACGAGCCAAGGTTTTTTTACCACATCAGTAACTGAAGAATTCGACGAGACTTTTGTGAAATCCTTTATTATACTTGACTTGGTTGTTCCAACTTTCACGCAAGAAAATGTTCGTCGCTTGTCATCTTCGACAGGCTGTTCGTCGAACTTGCCATTACAAAATTCGCAATACAGCGCAGACAATGTTATATCTAGCTCGATCGTGCAGCCAAACCAATCTTTAATCGGCGTACTGCAGTCCTCTTTGGTCACGCAGCATATCACAAAGACCATCGTTGTTGTAACAATCTAAAACAAAGGCGCTCTTCGACCTTTCATTGTTCACTCCCTCGTGTTCATGACCTCGTGTTGTAGAAACAAAATGGCGTCGATGTTAAAATATTCAATGCGCCGGCGCATATTTTAAGTGGTACATGTAGGGGTCTGGGTACAAGAATTGGTGTTTGCTGGGTGCATTTACACTTTCTAAAGTTTATTAAAAAAAAAAAAGGTCGGGGACGCTAAACAAGCATTTTTTTATCTGGCCTAATAAGGCTACGCCTTTCTGCATAGGGTCTACTCAGTGATCCTGTATCGCTCGAGACCTGTATTCTGATTGCACCTATTATCCTGTAGCTCTATTGTTTTTGTACTGCACGTTCTAAAGGTTAGGGTGTTTTGTATTGTTGGGTAAGCCAATGCTGTGTCTAGTTTCGAGCGGTACAGGATGGCCCAGTCTACTACTCTTCCCAGTAAACTAGGACACCCCAAGTATTTTTACGGCCTACGTGATGTGAATATTCGTTACCACGGATTACTGTTTGGCATACCGCCGGATATTTTTTTTTGTTGGCGGCAGCCAGTATGATTGTAGACCAGTTTCGACTGCCTTGTTGATTTCAAAGTCTATAAATTGCTGAAATGAAACTGTCTTTCGCTGTTCTTTAAGTTCTGGAGTTTATTACTAAACGTATTTGAAGAACCACATAATGTGGCTTAACTTTTAAGGTAAATCGAAGAAATATTTTGCCAATTCACCTGAGATAAGATGGTAGTTCATATTTTAAGATCTCATAGTCAGTTGTTCTGCGGTTTTGAAATGTCAAACTGGTCTACAATGTGCCATTCTACTGTCTACAACCAGGCATTATTTGTCTACAATGTAAAACAACATGTCGCTTTCTCACGTAGGCTCGGTTTCCAGCCGTGGGGGTTTCGGTGAGCCCGCGATCCTCTCCCCACTCACGGCTGGAGACATTGTCGGGTTTTAGCCAATCACAACCTTGCCACTAAATTCCCATCGCTGAATGTATTTGCATAATTTACATTGTAAACTTTTGAAAGCTGACCAGACTAACAAAGGATTTTGATTGCTGTTCCGAAATGCGTTTAAATTTGCTCTGGAAAAGTTTTGGTTTCGAAGAATTCAAGGATTCACACAAAGAAGTAGTAAGTGTGGGATAAGGTCATCTGTGACTTTTATAAGCCCAGCAATAAAATATTGATACTGTACAGTGACGCAGTTTGGATTTAAATGGAAACAGACATTCGATATATCTTCGCTTTGCCTAACTTTCTTTGTCCTTGGGTCATGAAGGTCATTTGGAGGAGTAAGAATGTTACCTCTAGGTTTTAGCTCCCCTGCAGCCATAACACAGTCTAACAGAGGGATGCTTATATTGAAGGAGACCTATCACAAATGCTCCAAATTGGCTTTGGTCTAGCAGGCATTGACAGTGTGTTGCTGGATGTCGGTTGGATGGTTTGCAGCTTTCGTTTTTTTTAGTTTTTCCAGCTTTATGTTTCTGTTTTCGTTTAGTCGACGGTGGTTTGTGAGATGGTCCTGCGATTATCGTTATCTCCAAACATTCCTTAGCCAAGTTTTTTTGCTGCTGCGATTTCACTATTGTGAAGAAGTCCTTTGTCTCTCAGTATCGAAAGGCCCTTGTCTCGTGTTGAGGTGCCCACTGACGGGCTATCATACTAAACGTCTAACATTGTCTACGCATTGTATAGGCGCATACATGTCAATATTACAATACTAATAACAACAACTTTATTGACGTGTCGAATCCAATTATCGATGAAATACCAGCAGTTTCAATCTCTTACTAAAAAGGCTAGAAATCTTTGAAAGCCAGTCATATTTTCAAGTGATATCTTAACGTGTGAAGTTATCACTTTTTAGAAAGAAATATACACTGTTATATCATCGATTATTATATATTAAAGGATGATGTTTGATTAAGGCATTAATTCACTGAAAATATTCCTTGTTGTTTTTAGGCAACCATTGTACATGCGCAATGTAGCTTATTGTTATGCCGTAAGTAGGGACTGGCATACGGTTGAGAAGTGACTAATGTACGGTTGCAGAGATGGAGGAGAGGGTGAGGAAGGGAATGGAGCAGTCCCCTCCCTCCTCCCCTCCACTTCGCCCCTTCTTAGACCTAAACATTTTCATTTTCCTGCCCCATCTCAGACGAAACAGTTAAATAGTCCAGATTCGTATTCTAAAATTACCTCTGAATGCGATGACTACAGATGCATTTATTCAGGGTTAGCCTCGTTCTGAAGTTATATTCATAAATACCAGCAAGAAGGTGGGCTATTCACAACAATTGTTGTACTTTCGCGTTTTGCAACTTCTCGCTGGTATTTATGAATGTTTAACTCGAGAACGAGGGTAATCCTGTGTAAATGCATCTGTAGATCGCATTCATCAGTCATTTTCGAATACGAAACTGATCTGTTTATTACCCCGTTTCAGACCATAAAATAACAATTTAACCCCAAAAAATACTGGGCAAACAAAAATAAGAGGGAAAAAAACAACGTTGCATTCGAAAATGCACATGGTGAAACAGTTTGCTAGTTAGCTCCACAGCATCAACGCCAGAACATAATATACATGTATAACTCTCCAACGCTTTAACAAGTCTCCAATTTATTAGCATTGATTATATACCTATAAATGTATGGTAAAATGTAGCTGCAAATGATTCACATATTTCATATAAATCACTCGTTATAATTTGTCTTTTTTTGGTATGATTTTTTTGTATTTTTATTTCTTTTTTTGTATTCTTTTACTGTAATTGCTTATAAGATGTTTAAAGACAACTGAAATTGATTCTTAGGAAGGCTGGTCGCTCTTTTACAGTTATGGCCTCTAAACTTTGGAATAACTTGCCAATTAATCTAAGCTCCTCTGCATCGATCAATGTCTTTAAAAGAAGTATGTATAAACAGTTTCGTTCCTTTCAAGTTGAATTTAATCAGCTGGCTACTTTTCAAAATATTCAGTCTTAATTATGTATTTAGTCTTAGGGTGTGATTAGCTATGCTAAGTAATTAGTTCTAGTAGTTATGTTAATATTTAGTCCGATAGTTATGAATATTAAATGTAATATAAGATATTGGTACTTATCAGTTTTAGAATTTTACTTTTTAGAATATTTGTATGAGGGCCACGTGGTTATTAGTGCTTTGCACTATTTAGTGTTACCCTCAATAAATAAAGTTGGATTGATTGATTGATTGATTAGGTATGGTGTACAGGTATATACAAAGGAGGATATTCATGTCTTCCCATCATGCATTGCAAGCAAAACATATCAACCGATTTGCCCCCCGCGAAGCTTTATTTTGACGAGAAGTTGCCTTTGAGAACACAGCGGAAATCATGCAGCACTAAGTGTCATGGCATATTAAGGTATAAAGTGCTGTATTATTCGTTTCCTTAGTAAATCCACACTTTACGTACATTATTTAAACATTTAACCCTGGTTTTCTTGTGTTTTATCTCCAGTGATGTCGGCCGTTTCGATCAGTGTTTTTCAGAAGTGACAACACAGTACAGTCGATTATTAAAGCTATAACTACATGTATAAGGACTTTGAACGAACTAAATTACTAGTACAACTGTAGCTTCATTAAAAAATATTTTTAGTTTCTTGCGTACGGCAGAGATATCACTTCACAGAACAAAACATATTTTGTCTGATTCAACTTCTTGTTACCTCGATGTGAAGCACATGACTTCAATAGACAATATGAAGGCGCTCTCTCTCAATCAGTATGCATTGCATGCATGCATCGGTATTGTTATTATTTGGAAACTTTCAAATAAATGTCCTCCAAAATAAAGCATTGTGCCATAATTCGTTTGAGTTTCAAACGTTATGAAACGCATATTACACAGTCACAAATTAAGCCTAATGAGTCTCATTTGTTCCTAACTAGAAATCAAATGCTCACTATATGGTTTTCATGCAAAACACACTTTACGTATGGCTGCTTGGAGATACAGAATTCTCATTGTGATAAATAGCATTCATTTATATAATTACATGTACTGTGCTCACTCCATGAGTTATCAAGCCAAACACTCAAGAAATACATTCGGTATCTCTGCATGCCTGATATCCTATTTACAATATTTTTTATGGCACTTAATTAAATCTGAATGTTATGACCAAACTCTTTGAACACTCTTTCCCTACCTGGTTATCACAGATAAAGTAAAAATGACAAGCAAAACTAAGGCTGGAACACAGAGCACCACAACTATGCACCACATGCATTCCCAATTCATGAAATAATTACTAATATTATTGTATGATCTAGATCTCCATTTTATTTTTTAAAATATTATTGGTGTGTTGAACTAGTATATACATTTGTACATGTTAAAGCACGAATGCTACTTCAGGAGGGACTCAATAAATTAACAAATTGGAAATTATAACTTGTATGGAAGTTCTACTGAAAGTTATTGCTAGAATGGATAGCACTGGGTAATTGAGCCACAACGCAGTATAAATAGATTACTGATTTTGTGGAAAAAAAGCAAGCTCGTGTAGTTACAAAGCACCTGCAACATAGCTGGATTTGATGCATAAGCATTGCCCAGTAATGAAAGTATATGTAGATGTTGTGCAAGTTCTTTAGCAAGCAGTCTACACATTCAAGATTGAATAGGACATAGCATATGTGTGGGTCAGGGTTTGAGCCAATTTGAGCTATCAGAGTCACAAAAAGTAGGGCAATCAGTGTTTTGGAGCTCCCCTTTGGGATCCAACAGGGTCAGGGTTTGAACATACATGTACCTCCCATTTATTACATAAGTACCCCCAGGTAATTGTAATTCGAAACAGAAGGGAGGAAGGAAAACCAGAGAATCTTGAGCAAAATTATCTGAGCAATGTAAGAAAGCATTACCAGTCTTGCAATCACAGCTATAGTAATTGCTTTATTAGTAGAGCTTTAGACTTGGCAGTTGTATACTAATCGTTCAAGGTGCACATGAAATATGACATGATGATGGTGACAAGTAGCCTGCTATTTAGACCTTAGTATTTTTTTCACCCATAAATTCGAAGAAAAAAGTAACGTCTGCTTACCCGAGCGCTTAATTAGTTTCCAATATGCAAGTATGATGTCAGCACATTTGTTTTATTTTTCCACCCACCACCCAATGAAAGAATTTTCGTGACTTGGCATGCCAGTGAACACTGTCCAATGATTGGTCAATGGCAAATTCCTTTTAAATGTAACATTACGTCACTTTCCAGGATATGGAAGGTAAAATCTGGTTGGTCCATAACACAATGAGGTGTGCATATTGGAAACTAATTAAGCGCTCTGGTAAGAAGACGTTACTTTTTTATTTCAAATTTACGAGTGGAAAAATATGTCTGCATAGGTGACAAGTTGGTGACAAGTTGCTAAAGATGAAAGAAAAACTTATGTTTACTAATTACCATTTACTAAAAGTTGGGCCTGGGCACACAACAAAAGGGACCAATACATGAAATGGTAGCTGTATTAAATCAGAAATCCACAGAAAACATCGGTGATATGTTTATTAATTAATTTTGATTTTTTAACTTATGAATAAATCAACATTTCTCTTGTCTCTTTTTACTCGTAGAACTTGCTTCTCCTCTGGTTTTTGCAGGCTTTTTTTCCTAAACAGGACATACACACATTAGTAACCTTACTCAGTAATACAGGAAATATCTAAAACGTACGGAAAATGTTCACAAAACGAAAATTTCAACTCCTTGGCATTTGAAAAGACGAAGCACTCGGTTCATTTGAATGCAAAACGGACTATCTGTTATATATTGTCGCCTATGGTTTGGCAATATTTATGATACTCCGATTTGAAATAAACGTTGGATTAGCCAAATAATACTTCATGAATGTGTAACAACGAGCTGGGATACCTTTGCATTCTTTACACAAGTTTCATTTATAACAAGGCATTTTCATCATTTTTTTCGTGCTCACGGGTCAATAAAACGTGGGTTTCTTAGGGTCTCTTCGCAGTTTACGTGACATGAAGGGTTTAAATGGTATTTATGTTAATATGTAATGTTAAAAACTCCAATAATAGATTAGATAAAAGCGATTCCCTGCACACCACTTCAATTAGCCCGTCACGAAAAGCCACTTGAAGCGTGAAGACCCTTACCACTAACGTGTCAGAACAGGTTTCGAGGAAACATGTGCCCCTTAAAATTATTACAGTCACGTCATAAAATATGTGAACAAATACTCTGTATGTTAATACGTACCATAGTTCACTCTATGTCCTTGAAAGCCACGACAAAAATGTGCGTGGGTTGGGCTCTCCATCGGCCGCCATGTTTACTTTTTGTCATGAGTCGAAGAACAGAGCGAGCAGAGCATCATGGGAATACATGAATATCCTCCTTTGGTATATACCAATTAATGTATTTGAACAGTAACTTTTTATCTTCCTAAACAATAACAAAACAAATTCAAAGTATTATTAAGTCATAAAATAGTTGTTGCAAGATCATGGCTCCTGATTGGTTTTGGGACAATCTTTGACTTTACTGTGTCCTTACATCAGTTTCTTGCATAGTAAACAATGAGGTAGAGTTCTTCTTTCTTTTGCATGAGCATCTCACTTGTACTGGCCTCCTGTGCAAGGACCTCCGACACTGTAAAACAGCAACAAATAATTGTGAGGGTGTCACTGTAGAGTGCCATGCTTTGTTTAGACCAATTTAGTGTAATTATGAATGTGCAATATCAATATTAAATTTCATGTGTTGTTTGTTTGTATCTGTGTGTTTGTTCCAGCGATCTGATTTGTCGAATAACGTCCACTGTTCAGCGATTTGATTGGCCCAGCAAACTCGAAAACCTTCGATCCTACTCTGAATTCAAGTTTAGCTTCTTATATCTCTTCCACTTTTTCTCTCCCATTAAATCTGGATGTTTGTAAAGTACTTTCTCCAGAAAACATCAAAAACGTCACAAAAACCAGCAGAAACGCTGTTTGAAATAGGGGGACATTACGCTAAACCTTTGAACTGTTCAAATTGTCGCGACGTTAATTTGCATGTGAAATAAAATATTTTGTTTCCTCTGGTGTACAGCGGTTTTCCATGTCAGTTTGATCTGTTAATATTTGAAGCTCGGCTGAAGTAGAAATACAATTCATTCGAAAGCTCAACAATTTATTTCAAAAATAAAATACCCACTTGCTTAATGAGAGATTTAGGCTAAGCATTGTCTCAATAATTCATAAGATAAACAGTAGTATAGAGAATGCCGGTCCTGGCGCAGCACCTTCGTTTTTTTTGTTGCAATCCCGCCTGATGACCCCCTCCCCCCACCATCTTTTTTGGCCATTATCGAACTCCCAACACCCACTTGTGGTCCACTTTATTGCCGTTTAAACAGCAATTAGAGGAAGGCTAGTATAAGGTATATATCGAACGACAATGGAGAAAATAACTTGTAGTTGGTTGATGCGGGGTAAGGACACGAAATGCGTAAGGAAGTGTTCTAAGACAACAGAGTACTGTGCTCAGCACAACTTCCAGATAGAAAGAGGGAGCACCTTATTCGTGCCATGTTCGAAGTGTTGTCGTACGAGTTACGGACAACAAGCAATTAGAGAACATAGAGACCTATAGTATACGCCACTAGTATGGACGATCCTCTTGGCTTGCTTGGTGCCAGCCTACATATATTCGATATTACTCCTATTATTCCACGGCTATATATCAATACCCCGGAAACGTGTTCCGAATGTCTCTGTCGAATGAAAGTGCTAGGAACTGAATTCATATGTTCCACCTGTGGCCTTGTTTCCGAGGCTGAATTAAGCGAAGAAACGATCGACGTTGCTACTCGGTTGCGTATAGTAGGTCCGGATAGCTTTCGACATCAACGAGATCTAGATCGTATGAGCCCAACAGATAACAAAGAATTTCAACGACGCACAGCTACGAGAGAACTACAGGCATACAACACTGCTTATAAACAAAACCACAACCTCTCGTTTCCCACAAATATATTAGTAATCGTAGCCGACGCATTCATCCAATCTAAGAAAGTTTGTGTCAAGCGTAGTAATGCTAAGAGAACTATTTTAGCTGCGCTACTTTACCATGCATGTATACAATGTGGATTCGTTCGCTCTAAAAGCGAGGTTGCTAATTTCATGCAACTCAACAACAAGTGTATCTATCGCGGCAACGTCTTTATACACTCGCTACATGCAGACGACAAAATCGATATTGACTTAAATGCTGATCACATAGCTCCTCATATTAAGACTACTTTTGCCAAACTCAACCTCCCTGAAGTACGTCTCCAACAAATAGTCTATGAGATCGTTAATACAGCAATCGAAGACCATATAGGTCTCCACTCCCGACTTCAAACCAAAGTTGTTGGAGCAAGTTACGAGGTGCTACGCCGTGCAGGAGAATGTATAGCTCTTATTGACGTTGTTAAACGATGTGGTATACGTAAGAGTTCGATCGTACGTTTTATTGACGAGTTGCTTGCTTACCATTCACACTTCGAGCCCATCTATACGAAACATGGTCTAACTAGTGGTTGACATGCCGTTTCTCGATGTGTAAGTATATACCTCGCGCGCTCCTCTCATAGGAAATGTCGATCTTTAACCCACTAAACTGCCTAATTTTGCTCGCATCTCTTCCCGAATTTGTTCCACGCTTTTTTCACTCTGGACCAAAGCTTTATGGCGAATTTCAACCCTCATAGTCTCGTCTTTATCTGTTTCAGCGAGGATGAGATTGTACTCGGGGTCAGACACTTTTCCATCACGTAGGGCATTCGACACGAGATCACTAATCGTATTAACTTTCGATCTCGCTAACATAGCGGTTTTCTCATGCTCAGAAACTTTGACCCTAAGCTTTTTAGCCCCAACAGCTGTAGAGGCTGAGATTACCCCACATAGCCCACCAACAACACCAAGAGGTAGACCCACTATAGCACCAAAGCCGGATAGAGCAAGTGCTAAGCCCGAGCTTGATGAAATCACAGATAGGTTACCTGTTATCACAGCAATACCATGAACGATTCCATGCGCGTGGGAATTCTTTTTTCGCACACCTTCGTAGTGTTTTTCTTGGGCTTCAATACTAGCAAGCGTTTCACACACCTTTTGCAGTCGAAAGCTATCTCCAGAGAGTGTAGGATAAATCGGTGGTGCTGTTGGAATTGTTTGAATCGAATCGCTTGCCATTATATATATGCTATTACTTACTCAATCTTCAATACGTAGCGAATAGGTTGACCACGAAAGTCTATGGCGTTGCCTTTCTCATCGCAAATTGTTAGTTGAAGGCTATTTCGCATCGTCCCTAGAGCTTTGACAGTTATGGGGTTTGGTGGAGAGTAAGTCGTCTTTACGTGCCGCTTACCTCGGATCTCTAAGCTAGCCAGGACATTTGATGGCTTTCCATCGAGAATTGAGAAGCTGGAATCCACCACATCGCAGTGGACATACACTGTGTGGATCTTATCTTGGATCGCCACTTCATAACTACCCACTTTGATAGCTATCATACCACTACCTACGTCGAGTCCCTTAACACCCCATATAGTGTACAGATATTATGACTGAACTGGATTGGTTTTTTAACTATAAGGGTCCAAACATTCTTCGCCATGGTTTGTATGAATACTATGAAGCCATCATCAATTGCGGGTATGAAGAAGGGCTGGAGGCTTGCCATATCATAGTGCCCTTGATCAATATAATATGGGAACATAACTTCTTTAGTATCCCATTTGAAAGCCGCAGTTATTGATAGGTGCCACCAACTGTTCTCAAAAGTGACCTCAACTAGCGAAATGTTATGGATACAAAGGGGTTGATCGAAGTAGACTGTATGGTCAGCCGAGGTGGTGGTGACATTTAAGAGCACCATTTATATATTGAAGGTATAAACTGTATATATGTATAGCTTCAATATGGTAGAGGCATGGCAACAGTTCAAGTACCTATTTCCAAAGGCTGTAACCGGGTGGTTCGACTCTTTTGTGGGTCGGGATGGTGTGGGAAATGTTAATTTAATTTTCCACGGGAGACCTAGCAGGTGTTCACAGATGCAGGCCCTCCTACGAAGACAGGTGGAGGTCAAATAATGGTCTGGCATGGACGCACAGGCAAGGCGCTTGACCTAGCCCTTGGTACCAAAACAGTTTATGAGGAGGTACTATTCACTCAGAAGCACAAAGGTCTTTCCAAAGAAGATGTGGAAAATAAAAAGGTCGCAACGCTGAATGCCAATCTGTTGGTGAAGTTAAAAAAAAATATCCACATGCGGATCTTCACCAGTTTTATGCCTCCACGAACATAGATGGTCCGGGCAAATATTCAACGAGTATTTGGTTTCGAGATGGGGATTCTAGCTGTGTGGTTTACGGCGATGATGTCTCTAAGCTGCCTGCTACCCTTCAAAAACGTATTGATGATGCGCTGTGGGATGTGCATGGAGGTTTCCCATCTACCTTTACGCTAGACCCAAGTGCAAAATATCCTGTTCCAGCAGCCCCTGATACCAAAGCAGCCTTCGATCTCGACCTAAAGACTTTGCAGATATACGTCACACCCACTGAATCATTCAAAGCAGGCTTCAAGGTCATATTCAAGGAGACCGTTGTAAAGCATACAACAGCACATGAGTCTTATAAATGGTTGGCATCTCCAGATTTCAGCTATTGGCCTCAACAGTTGAATTTCGCAACGAGGATGGAAAGGAGGACGAAATAACGGGCTAGGAGATATATTCCTTTTATACCGCGGGCCGACGGATACATAAACGTCCATGGAGCCCGAAGCTATGACAAAGGGGCAACCACATGGCCCCAGCGCTATAATTTGTTTGCAGACCAAGGAGGTAAGGAGGAAAATGGAGATCTGGTAGCCTTTATTGGGAATGATGAACCCAAGGGGAAACAACACAATTGGTTTGCACCCCCACTTGGAAAGGGTTTGACGGAAGCTGGAGTGGGAAGGTTTAATCGATCAGTCGAGGCTTTCGCACATTGCGTTCTAGGTGCCCAAGTCACCATGGGGTCATCCGTCCTAGATAGCGCCAACACGAGACTAGAGGTTGGGGTTCTGATTGAAGTCGCGATTCTTGAAAACGATTTAGTGAAAAGCATAAATAACTATAAGATAGCTATAGATGGCACGGGTAAGAGGCTTGATCTAGCAATAGCTATAGGGATGTGGTTATTACCAAGCAATCTTGAGTACTACCTAGGCAAGAAGGAGGGTTATAAAAATACGCTTCAGATGGCCACAAAATCTATGCTGTTAGGTTCAAACGGTGTCAACGAGGATAGAAGAAAAAAAACACCACAACCTATGGAAGGGCCTACCCCAAAGAAAAAAACTACCACACAGCGCAAAGAAACATCCAACACATAGCGGCCACGATACTCATAGTACCACTGAAGTAGAGCCCGTACCAAAGACCAAGCCCACTCAACAACACGAGACCAATCTAGCAGTGGTAGCTATTGCTGCAGCTGGAACCGCATGGTGGTTGTTTCGCTAACGTCGTTTGTATTGCTCTACTACAAACACCACTACGGCTACAATCACTAGCCAAGTATTCTTTGCTAAGACTTTCATGACTTCCCCCGCAGCACTAAGTATGAAGCTCAAAATCGGCCCAAGCACAGGTAGCGCCTTTCCCGCCTTGTCTGCTAGGTCTTTTAAAGCCTCACCGATTTTAGCCACGACACTCGCCAGCTTGGCAATTATAACACCAATCACAGTGCCTGCTACAGCCAGCATGCTAGCTAAACCCAAACCGTACTTTTTTAAGATCTCTTTGATCCTATCACGGAGCGACATACGATATTTGATGGCTTCGTTTTCTTGCTCAAGTGTTGGAATATCTTGGTCCCTAGTGTCTATCTTATTCTGAGCTTCATCCTTCTCTGACGTAGTCGCCTCGGGATCGTTGACAGTAGCCTCATCTTCAACATTTTGCTGGTTGAGGTCTGCAATCTCCTCTTCGTTTTGTGTGATGACCTCTTCTGCTCTTGGGCCTAATGCCTTTAGAATGGTTTTAGGTAGCTTGTCATTGAATTCGCCATTTGACTTGAATAATGGGTGGACCTTGCTTTTTTCTCCTTGAAGTTGAACAACCACTTCTCCCATTTCGTTCATGGTTGCAGTGAATGGAGCAGTTGGCTTGACCTTTGGGAACTTATCACGAATCTCATCCCAGGCTTCCTGCACTAGGGCTTCTTTTAGTTTTGCTACATTTGTCATGTCCTCTAGATTGTTCAGTTCGATGTAATCATATTGGCTGGTTCCCCAGCTACTCCTACTATCCCAGAACCTATTCCACGATCGTTTCGATCTTTGTCCCATGTCCTTCCACACTCTTTTTATCCAAATATCTTTGGTCTCTTTTTCACGTGGTGCCAGCTCAGCCCATTCTTCATCATCGATAGGATCATTCACATCAGCTTGACCTTCTTCGGTAAAAGGGTCAACCGTATCACCCTCGAAAGCCATATTGAACTTAACTATATATCTTGCTATATTCAATATGATATCGTCAAAGTTAGTTCCCGCACAAGCACGCAGAGAGCCTCGCGCACTCAAAGCTCCACGCACCTTATATAGAAAAACTTTCACCCCCTCATCTGCCAACCCAGGAGAGACACTCTATGTGGAAGTACCAACACTAGGAGAAAACATTGTCGCGGTAGGGAATTCATGGGACGTATGTCTGGAACCTTGGAGCGACATGGTACGAAAGTACAACGAGGTGAGGTTGGCAACCACAGGGCGCAAGGCTTTGTTGAGAGAGCAAATAGAACACCGGCTGAGAGATTGTTTGGATATCAATATGCACAGGAAATGGTACTTGCTTCGGAAGGATCAGATGCACGTAGTAGAGAATGGGTGTTAAGGCTTCCAGAGGTTATAAAAGCCACGAATAATGAAGTTACTCGACTGACAGGAAAGAACCCTTCGAATTCTGTTATGTCACAGCAAGTGGATGCGAAAGTACATGTACCTACATATTCGCGGACTGTTGGATTAGAAGAAAAGCGCATACCATTCGATGTTCTAGTTCGATATTTATATGCACCTGGTGAGTTGGAAGGTGGAGTCAAGCGAACAACTTATCCTGTGTGGAGTTTACAGACATATGTTATTTCACGTAGTGTGATATCTTCGAACCAACCAGTTCTGTACTATTTGGAAAAGGATGCACCAAAGAGAGGATTTGTGCGTGAAGAACTACAGATAGTGCCACCAGATACTGAACTACCTCCAAAGGGGATTCTGGTTGTACCCAACAGATCTAGGATAGCAACTCGCAAGTAAAATCGTCAAAGTTTTCCTCCGCTGGAAGGGTGTCTTTGTGCCCATAGGCTAGTGTATCGATCCCGTTTGCTGAAATCCAGCGCTTAGAGTCAAATGGTGATAGATATACTTTGTTCATATGCATACCATACATCCTGTGCCCTTCGCTTCGAAGCATATCCATCCCATGGCGGAATACTTTCTTATCTAGCAAGCACTCTTTGTATTGCTCATGACGAATGCGGTGTTTCACAACTGCCTTCTTGGTGCCTTTAGCTTTCCGAATCTCACCACCATCTACTTTCAATATTGAGTAGAGCTTTGATCGTAGTCCAACATATTCAACAATGGGAACACCTCCACATTCGTCTTTCATTTTACCAATGACTTTCTTGTTATGGAGGTTATACAGCGGATGGTCCTCACCGTTGTTGCTTGTATCGTAAAGATGTTCGTTGACAGCCAGTTTCAATGTATAGCAATAGACTGTCAGTATCTGTGTAAAGCAGATTACAGCGTTGTCCATACTGCTTCTTGAGCTCACCATAGTAGAAGTCATACATCAGGTGTTTTGAGAGATCTAGAATTGACATTCCAACATATACTGGGCGGTTCAGTAGTAGCTTGCTTTTATAGTTGTGTACAGCGGCTAGGTTGTCGTCAAAGATTGTTGAGCGAGCATAGCTAGGTTTATTCAAGAGGTGCTGTAGTTTGATTCCTTCTGAAGAGCGCACTAGTTCGATATCTACACGCTTGCGTAGATTTTCCATTGTTTTGCCAAATACGCTATTGTTCACCAATTTGTAGAGGTCCTGCTCAAAAGTGCTCTTTGCTTGTTTTCGTAACTCTGTGTTCATTCGTATGTATGGCTCCATCCATGGACTTTGATCGAATCGTAGTGCTCTGTGGATCTTTTTCAAACGCATACCTAGAGATAGGTATAGTTGTAGGTTGCGGTAGTGGAGCACATATCGCTCTTTATAGCAAAGGTTAGGCACAAGCTTTTCCGCTTACAAAGACCCATTGCGTTCGTATAGTTTCTCAAATAGATCGGTTTGATACTCTGAGAACTAAGCTTTATCCACTTGCATTCTCTCGGGAGCTAGAGGATAGCTGTTGTGTGAGTCGTGAAGTTCTCGAGGATATTCAAGGTCAACTTCTAGGATGTAACCTTTATCTGAATTTCTTTCGTGCTGGGTGATTTGTTCTTCTGTTGGTATACACCACTCAAATCCTCCTGTTGGTACATGTAGATATTGACTCATAGCCCAGCCATAGAGATTGTTAGAATCGAGGTAGACTATATGGCTATTTGGCTTCTTTGGATCGAAGTCGGGCACGTTTGGGTTGTTTGCTTTGGCATAACGCTGAGGCACCATAGATATCCCACCACGTAGACCTTTCTCAACAAATAGATGCATGTCATAGTCGGTTAATAGTTCAAGCTCCACACCAGTCTTCTTTAATAATGCATCCCATGAGAGTCCTGGACTAGTATAGTAGTGGGCCGGGTCCAAACCATAGTTTTGCATGCATGTCGTTCGAAAGGTCTCAAACACATCTGCTAGAAGAAGTACATCGGTTTGGAGGTAGAGGTCGTGGTAGTCTCCTAACGTCCCACAACCGAATACATCCCAAACTTCTAGTGCGTGTTCATAGTCCTTGTCGGATATGTCCTCTAGGTAGAGCTTACTATAGAATGCTTCTTTCGGTGGAAGAGAAGTCTCTGTGAATCTCTCCCAAGCGTCCATGTACTCATATGGATAAACACCTTTGCGCAGCAGCAACTTGTTTTTATCTGGGTCGGGTGTATATTTCGTAGTTTGTTGGAAAGTGTCTGGGGCTGCACTTGCTACCAGCTTATCAAGAGAGGATAGTAGAAATTGTGCGCTATCGATGAACCGTAGGTTGCCAAGTGAGAATGAAATGTATTTCTCCATATTGTTTGGAATACAAGAGATATCGCCCTCTGTCTTGGAGATGGATTGCATCAATAGGTGAGAATCATATCCACGCAAGTTGTGGAATACGACTGGGATGGTAGGTGAGAGACGCAATTTGAGGTTACAGACTCTATGTGCGGCACCTCGAAACTCACCTGTGACATGGCAGTGGTCCCGTACTCGATCTCTACCAACTAAGGGCTTCTGGCAAATATGACAAATCGTTGCTCTATTATAAACACTCCAGTTTTTCTGCGACATACATAGTGGCTTAGCCTCTTGGTCATTGATTTTTGCCTCTTCCTCTTGTATACATCGTAGAAAGCGCTCGATAGTATCTGTACCTCGATAGAGTACAGGTGGTTCGCTATGACCATCGCAACGTACAACGATGTAGGAAAATCCACAGGGGATATGTTCTTCTGTCTTTTGTGTGTTGCTCTTTTCAGGGTCTTGGGCAGGTCCTTCGATCTTAGTGGTTAAAGCCTCAAGGTCGGCATAGATAACGTAGGGAACTTGTAGCTGTTTGTGGATATTCTGAAAGGAGACTATATTGTTCTCCTTGGTAGGCATTTCAATGTGAATAGCTCGGTCATTGACACCGTTGCACTCTGGCATGTGCTTTTCGAGGAGGGCATTGGTAGTGTATCCATGTAGACAACGCTCGCAGAAGTGCTGCCTATGGTCATGCTTTGTCTGATCGAATAGGAGCCGATTTAAGTCCTTGATACAGCAGTAGTGTTGCAGACCACTATCTGGGTGCTCTATAAGCAAGAGGTTAACTCGCTTTGAAAAGGTCTCCTTCGAGATGTGATGCACAACCAAACACTTTTCCTTTGGATCCCAACCATATACATTTATAGAGATCTTGTTTTGCTTCTCGAAGCGTTTTATTTGTGAGATTGGTGTTGGCGAGTCCACCCCATCAAAGTTCAACCCATCGTCTTCTCGGTACTTCGATGTCCTCTGGGGGTCTTTTGCAACTGGAAACAGTGCTGCGCGTAGTGACCAACGGAAGCAGTGGTAGTCATTGTTCTTTACGTTGTCACGGCTTTCTTATTCGCGATTTCTGTAGGTAGTGGCATATACGAACCTCCACGTAGTGGCTGATACTTAGCAATGTTCAACCACAAAATGTTGACTCTATCTATAACCCAGTTTGATCCTCGACTGATCCACTTCTCAATGTAGTTGTGGATCTGAGCATGTGCTTCTACTATTACCCCACGGATCTCAGTGCTGTTAGTCAAAACGGTTTGTGAACTCCGAAAGGTAGCTATCTCATATATTGAACCCTCAGGTTTGTCAAGGCGGAGTGTGATGTTCAAAGCTAGCTGAAACTTAATACTATTAAGGTCTTGGAGCTCTTCCTCGAGCTTTTCGGTAGTCTGCTTCCGCACACCGGCGAGGAAAGCAGCTGGGTCTGCTCCTAGAGAATTACCATCTGGAACATCCATCTTCCATCCGCGTAAATAATCCCCAATGGCCCCGGGTGCTCGGACAAATGTGAGCATATGTTCAGCCATATTAGAGAATATACCTTATAACGGTCCTCCTCTAATTGGGCGTCTAAATACAATAATGTGGACTATAGTAGTATATAATATGGTGGTTATGGTGCAGCACCTTTGTTTTTTGTTGTAAGCCCGTTTGATGGCCCCCGAACCCCAACGTCTTTTTTGGACTTTGTCGAATCTTTTAGACCGCAATATGTGTGTTTATTGTACCCAATAACAACATCTATGGTACCCCGAAGATAATAAGTTGGGATTTGGTACAATAGACATACATATTGTGGTCAAAAAGTTCGATAATGGCCAAAAAAGATGGTGGGGGGAGGGGGTCATCAGGCGGGATTGCAACAAAAAAACGGAGGTGCTGCGCCAGGACCGGCATTCTCTATACTACTTAAACTGTTCACCGAGAAATAAAGATAGTTAAAAAACTCGAACTGTGGATCAACCAGTCAACAATAGGTAATAAATCAAGTTTCCATAACATCTAAACTCATCGGCATAAGATGAGCTTGGGATTAGGTGCCTAGAGATAGTCATGCTGGATGTGCATGTCCACACACGACAAGGAGGTAACCATGGTAACCCCTACCACAGTCCACTACCTGACACACCTCGCACTGACCAACCTAGTCAGTGGAATACTTACCAACCATACTTATCAATGGGCGGGAGCGAGGAATATATCCGCAACAATCTGCCAAGTTGAGCACACCAAGCCACTGTTAAGCTTAGGGGGAGTTCCCACAGTTAAGGGTGAGACCGCTGACCAGCAATGCCTCAATTTTAACTTTGCCTAAATTACATTTATCCACAGTTATATCACTAGATGGCCATTTAAAAAAAACTCAAAAACTTTATTTTTAATGTAAAATACTAGAATTTCCTCGGCTACAATCTTGGGAAATTGAGAAAAGACGCTTTATGACTGTCTGAAAATCAGGCTAAATGACGAGAAGAATCAATCGAATGCCACAGTGCAGTGGATCACTGGGAAGATTGTCGGCATTTGGGATTGGATCCAATGAAGAGGTTTGATCGAGTGGCTATTCAAGAATTTTACTGTGAAGAGTAAGCACTAGTTTGTGTTGAAAGCGTTCACATTTTAACTAATCACGGGCGTCCATTATGCTTTACCTCGATGATATACATGTACTCGATCAAGATAAAAAATATATATTTTTATATAGCGTTTATTCATTTCTGTTGTAAGCGCTTTACTATACAAGTAAAAATAAAAAGTAGAAAATGACTAACTATACAATCACAGAACAAATTATGACTTAAGCTAAGAATTAAAATAGATTTAAAATTGAACTTAAACAATATAACAAACAAATTGACTATAAAAGCTAGTAAAATACAAGCTATAAATTATATGCACGTTTAAAAAGACAAGTTTTAAGCTGAGATTTAAAGATGTTCACATTGGTACTCGATCTAATGTCTATTGGTAGTTCGTTCCATAACCTGGGAGCAGCTACTGAAAATACTGGGCATCCATAGGTTTTTAAATTATAGGCTGGTGCAATAAGACGCCACCTGTCAGACGATGACCGTAATTGTCGGCAAGATGAGATGGTTTATATTTTTTCTGAGTTGAACAGGAAAAATCCGCCCTTTCCGTACTTGAAATATGATCGAGAGTCCAATGGATGACATGTTGTCTGTGGAGATAAATCCGAGTTTAGATCGGTCACTCAGAGCTCCCTCTCCTGGCAGAGGCACTACAGATACCCGAGCAGTTCACCTGCAGTAATTGGACTGTTTCTTCGGGAATGGAAGGGCTGTTGATGTTGCTCAAGTGGTTCACATATCCGTGTCGCCTGAGCGACATGATACCAAGATTTGGACGCTCAGTTCCAGAAATAAGTTTGATTTTGGCCGAGGTTACAGACCACATCTGCTACAATATTTAAACCAGCCTTGGTTACAGCCGCAGCAACTCGAGGGTTTCGCCCATGCTAGCTTTGTTGATGGGACTGTCCGTCCAATTTGTCGCCCTGGTGAACACCAGCGTGTAATGTACAATGGCCAAAAAACACTGCACGAAAAATTGAATTTTCACTAATAGTGAAGCTGAAGCAAATCTGTAGTGAATACCAAATGCGCAAGAGCAAATTCGACATTACATCTATCTTTACTAGGGATAGCGAACATGGTGAATACCGTTTTATCTTCACCTTTAAAGTGCACCTAACCCCTTTTGCAATTTGTATACATATGAATCTTTGAAAGGTTTTTAGTACTTCTCTGAAGAAATTTTTGGCTTACATAGAATACTCTATGTTCTAAGCTTGTTTGAAATGGTGAAAATTTGATCTTTCCTGACCCATGACCGCGTAAGAAAAAGACTGGGTAGATTCTTGATCTTACGTCATCTAATTCATTCCACTTTGCAATAATTTTAATACATATTTTGCAGTTTGTCTAAAATAACTATTTTCTTTACTAACAACTCACAGACTGTTTATATTATCTATATATCGATGTTGTTGTGATAGAAAGTCAACATGGAGAATAATGTATTAATGAGGTTACGTAAGATGAAGAATCGACCCAGTCTTTTTCCTACGCGGTCATGGGTCAGGAAGGGTAAATTTTTCACCATTTCAAACAAGCATAGAACATAGAGTATTCTATGTAAGCCAAAATATTCTTCGCAGAAGTACCTAAAACATTTCAAAGCTTCATAGGGATAAAAATTGCAAAAGGGGTTAGTTGCACTTTGAGAACTCGAGTGAATTCGAAGCAAATACCATATTAACTTTCAGTTTTGCAATGGAATGAATGTATTGTGAATCTTAACATTTTGCATTAGTTTTGCTGTTATGGCAATTGTGATCAAACGTTTCTATTTGCGGTGTTAGTAAATTTGATGCAAAGCCTTATGCAAATATATTTGCTCTACATCGCTCATATTTGCTATACGTTCAAATCTGCTAAATTGCATTAGTTTTGCTGGGATTGCAATTGTCATGAAACGTTTGTATTTGCGGTGTTAGTAAATTTGATGCAAAGCCTTATGCAAATATATTTGCTCTACATCGCTCATATTTGCTATACGTTCAAATCTGCTAAATTGCATTAGTTTTGCTGGGATTGCAATTGTCATGAAACGTTTGTATTTGCGGCGTTACTAAATTTGATGCAAAGTCTTATGCAAATATCATTTGCTCTATATCGATCATATTTGCTACACGTTCAATCTGATAAATTGCATTAGTTTTGCTGGGATTGCAATTTTCATCAAACGTTTGTATTTGCGGCGTTACTAAATTTGATGCAAAGCCTTACGCAAATATTATCTTCGCTCTTAATAACACTCATATTTGCGACACATGCAGAAATGAGATGTTATATTTACTTTCGTCTATATACTTGTATTTACAACATATAACACAAAGAAACTTTTCATTCAACTTTATTTTGTCTCAGGCTGAGCTTGTTTGGACCTAGAGTCTGTTTCTCAGCCTGAGTTAAGCTATTAAATAAAAATAAAAATAAAAAAAAGTGGGTAGGGTTGGTTAAGTTAGGGCCAGTTCACAAGGAGGTAGCTGGGTTACCCTTGGCTAGCACTAGCACTGGAACATTTTCTCTATTTATTTTATTAGCGATGTGTTTACAAGCAGACGGGTCAACTTAACTCAGCTGCCCTGGTTACCCTAGCACTAGGGTTACCCTGTCTGAGATCTAGGGTGACCCTAGCACTAGGGCTATGTTTTGCCCTTGCAAACGGTTCGCTAGGGACAACTCGCATTGCTGGGACTGCTCTATTATTGAGCCAAATTACACATTGCAAGTTGCTGGAGTTGTCTAGCAATTAGTAGGTAACATAACAACATTCTAGGCTACTAGACATCAGCAATAAAGGGCACCACAGAAAGAAGACTCAATGTTAATCCACCAAAACTCTACTTGTGTCCACCAGTGTTTTTATGCTTGAATGATTTTTGTGCCTGCATCGTGTCGAGTTGACCCGGGCAGTAGAGTAACCCTACCTGAATCATTTTGCTTGTAAACCCTATCTTTGACCCTAGTGCTAGGGTAACCTTAGTGCTAGCCAGGGTAACCCTATCTCCTTGTAAGCAGGACCTTAAATTGGTACCACTCAATGCACCTTATTCATATCTGACCTCCATGTAGGAAGAAGTCTTCTAACAATGGTATCAAAGCGAGGCAAGTTGTCCCAGGTACAGAATAAGTTATAGTCGATGGCAGAAAATAACATTAATTTCTTTATGATACAAAAGAACAACAGAAATTAAAAAAATTCTGACTGACTCCAATTTTACGATCTGTGTGACAAGCCATGACAACTGGCCTCATTTTGTTTCATTTATGAGTAAGATCAATTAGGATTTGGTTTGAATTATACAACAACAACAATGTGTACTTGTATCCTTCCCCCCCCACCCTCGAAGAGAGCTCAGACTTTGTTACTTGTGCATTCACCTACTCTGCATTGCATAATCGGCAGGCAGCTCTCAATAGCAAGTATGAATGAACCCTACTAGGTAATGCATCAGTCAATTCCAGCAATGCCTATGTGGGTGTATGATTGTATAAAGGCCATATTTTCCTATTAATGCTAGTTTTGAACTGCTTGTTTGAACTATTTTATAAAGTCATTCCCAACTCATATTCATTTCACTGATTCAAATTACTCGGGAAGGTATATGTGCTTAGGGTGTGGCATTTGCTTTATTTCTTTAGCTCCACCATGGGGCATTTGGACACCTTGCTTGTCCCCACAGTGAGGAACTTTAAATTTGTTTTATTTTAATGTCTAATGCCCTGGGTGGGGGCACATTTTAACCATCAGGTGTGGCACCCAGAAATGGGAATGAGGGGTTTATTACCAGTCCACATCTGTACAAAGTTACAGGCATCTTTTTTGCAGCCATTGCCCTCGTTTAAGTTTGTAGTGCCAGTTTCTCCTTTCCTCTCCCATACAAAATGGCAGGTGTTTTTAATGTTTTAAGATGCAGTAGATCACTAACAAATTTGTCATGATTGGCTCTTCTGTGACTGATAGTGTGGAAATTTGAAGCAGTAAATCTGTAAAGTCTCTCCTTTTTCCATTGTTCACAGTCAGATTGATTCACTGTTTCTCTTTCAATCTGGTTACATTTGTCTCCTGTAACATATAGTTTCTTCAAAAACTCTTTTTCAACTTGTTGCAAATTCTGGGGAACTGGGAATCCAGGAATCTTTGTCAAGGGAAACATTGGGTACTGCAGATCATCAGTCTCTGATCTTATGTTTCTGCCAATTGCACTTAAGTCCACAAATGCTTCAAAATTTGACCCTAGAAATTGCAGCTGATATGAACCAAAAGATCCAAATGGAGCCCTTCCAAATTTGGTGTCAACATAGGAAGTCTTGTCATCTACTACAGACATAACTTGAGAAAGGCCAAATCTGTGATTTTGTTTGGATAGCTCAGTCTTTAATGTTTGCTCCCTCCTGGAATCATTGACTGGTTTTGTTCTAGCTTACGGTGGCCCACAACTGTCACGGCGAGAGCGAAATGCTCACGGCGAGAGCCAAAAGCTCACGGCAAGAGCGGAAAGCTCACGGCAAGAGCGGAAAGCTCACGGCAAGAGCGGAAAGCTCACGGCAAGAGCGGAAAGCTCACGGCAAGAGCGGAAAGCTCACGGCAAGAGCGGAAAGCCTGGAGGACTGGGTACGACTTCAATGATTGCGAAGCACCATGGGATCGTTTCAAAATGGCCGACGCACACTTGTAGTCATATTATAAAGTTCTTTGTTTTTTGTTTTGCTCAAGTTGTGGCCAACCTGTTGACAAAGACGATCGATATTGTGCGAAATGCGGAAAAGGTTAGTGTTAAGCTTCTCTGAATTATTAAAGTTGTTCATTTGCATGCGAACAGGCTCTCTGGGGGTTTGACATGATCGCCTCTAACAAATTCTTCTTTTTTATTCTAGAGGTTGACATCGATTCTGACCAGGATGAAAGTGATGACGAGGAGTTTGATGAAGAAAATGTAATTAAATATTATTTCAAACGCGGGTTTAGTTACAAAGAAATGATTCATTTTCTTGCTAAACGCCACAACTATGAAATAAGCTATAGTACACTTTTGCGGAGATTGAAATGTTTTGGCCTTCACAGGAGGAATACCTTAGTCTCAGATGGGTGGCTAGTAAATGAGGCTAGAAGGCGTATTACACACATAAGTGGCCCTGGATCATCAGGTGGTTACAGGACAGTTTGGCATACCCTTGAAATGGAGGGGCTAAGAGTGCCCCGGATAGTTGTACAAGACATATTGAAAGAATTAGATCCTGAAGGTACTGAGCTAAGGAAAGCTCACCGTCTGAAGAGAAGAGTATATCATAATCCAAGACCAAATTATTGTTATGACAAACTAAAACCATTCGGTTTTCCAATCCATGGTGCAATTGATGGTTTTAGTCGCAAAATTATCTGGCTCGAGGTCACCAAATCAAATAATTCTCCTGACAATATAGGAAAATTCTACTTAAGAACTGTTAAAGAACTTAATGGATGTCCTGTAGAGTTGATAACAGATCTTGGAACTGAGAATGGTTTAGCTGCCTCAATTCAAAGTTACTTCCGTGACAATGCAGATGCACATCGATATGTTTCGTCCCCAAGAAATAGCGAATTGAAGGATGGTGGTCGTTTTATGCAAAGAATAGGGCAACTTGGTGGCGTAATTTTTTTAAAGATTTGGAATCACAAGGGATAATAGACTCTGCTTCTGAAATGAGCAAAGAATGCTTATGGTATTGCTTTTCTGGTGTTATTCAAGAAGATTTGAATACTGTTAAAGAACACTGGAATACACATCGAATCAGAAAATCAAGATTTGATACAGTGTCAGGTCGACCTGATAGCATGTTCTATTTGCCGGAGCATTATGGGGCAATCCCTAATCTTTTATTAGAAGTCCCAGACACTGAATTTAATTATGCTTCTCACAACATTGTTCAAGATTCCACTGTAACCGAGTTAGAAGAGTATTTTAACTATGCTAGAGGTGCACTAGGCCTTAACAGGCCAAGTGACTGGCAAGAAGCATATGAGTTGTACAGTAAATTAATGAAAGTAGCAGAAAATGGTGGCTGAAAGACTTTCGATGGACAACAGTTTGATTCAATGGAGTACGGAAGTGATGATGTTTAAACAAAATTATTTTTTAGGACCTTTAGGATTTTGGTGACAATATCAGAAAGTGGATGCAAAAGATTGAAAAAAAACACTGAAATATAGGCAATTTTTAAAACTACACAAATATCTACATACATTTTCTCTTGTTTTAATGTGATTGGATCAAGTGCAAAATAAGAGAAAATGTATGTGCTTTTTTGAACCTTAAACTCCATTTCTGCAGCTCACCACAACCTTACAGTTGACAGAAATGTAGGTCAAGTTGTTTTCTCTTCAAATTTCAAAAATGTCAAAACTAAGTTTCAAAATTTGGAATTCGATGACATCACACAGCAGCTCTAATCCTTTGTTATAGTTTAGCAAAATAAATGGCTGTAAGGTCATGACAAATGAGATCAGGGGTCACAGGCTTGGGGTCGCTTGGGGTCAGGATGAGTTCAAATGCTGAATCTTAGAGCTAGTGCTCATCACATTCTGCTGTGAACATTTCAAAGCAAAATCTCTATGCCTTGATCCTCTCGAATCCAATATACATCTTTTTTATATGTTTACATTTTCTGCTAATTAAGCAATTGAAAATACAAATAAACTGTGATTAACGATATGTCATGGTATACCACGAGAAAATATTGTATAACTATTTTATACCACATCATAGAAATACAAGGACAAAACAGAATTAATGCAGTGCATGATGGGAATGTTGAGTGGAATACCGCCGAATATACAACGGGTTTCCTGCACTCTGATATTTGGCTGTATACTATGGTGTGGTATAAAAAAGCATATAGGATCATGATCAGTACCTTGGGATATCATGGAACAAAATATAGGACATTTCAGGGATTAGATTTTATTACCAAAAATGGGATTACTTGTGAAAAATATTTCTCTTATATTTCTATCTTGACCTTAACTATAAAATATCTCAATCTGATTATCTCATATGTCCACAAGTAAGATAATGGAATATGGAAGTGGTCACTATTGAGAGCTTCACATAATGATTTACATACGAATTCAACAGTATGAAATGCCAACAACTCATGAAAAACAATCATACAAAGAAATCATCTTATTAATCATCCTGTTTGAACTTTAACGCTATTGCATACCATATACACTGTAAATACCAACCTTATTATGGATTTGCATGTCTTTTGCCAAAATGGAATAAGAAATATTTCCTTGACAAGTCTTGAAAAGATCTTATTAACTCGTGTAATAACATTAATGACAATCATGGTACTTTTATGCTTGTCCTTAATTGCAAAATACAACAGTAACTTTAAATGGTCTATTGTTATGGTTTTGCAAATGCCTGTCCCTTGCAATATGCAATTAGAAAATGTTCTTGAAATTCTTTTGCTGTGCACAAGTGGGCAACTGGAAATGTTACTTCCTGTCCACAAGCTCTAACCTGAGGGAAACAGACTGTGTGTTTTGGGTTTCTGTCAATGCATTCATGGTCAAAATAAACAGTAATGACCAGTGGATCACCATTCACGGGTCTGTGACATTGGCCTGTGAGCCACCCAAGAACTCCTGCTGGTGTGAGATCAGCATATTGGAACTTGTTTTTGTCATCCAAAGACTCTGCATCTTTGTCAATACTGTCATCAACATTCCATGCCAAGGCTTCAGAGTACCCTTGAACTTTCTCATCTTCCAACAAGATTAGAAAGTCTTGAAAGCTGTCAATGACATCTTCTAATTTCCTCTTGTTGGTACCAGGTGCTGAATAGCATGGTTTAACAAGAGAAAAAACATAACTGGCATCTACAGGTTTTTGGCCGCAGGCATTTGCCACAAAAAGAGGCTTGAATAGGTCAGAGTTGCCCTTCAAGGCATCTGCAAGACCATAACATTTCAGGCCCTCACAAAACTCCTTCAGGTAAAGTAGCCTCTTGTTAACAATGCTTACAATGACTGTACCAATAATAGCATCTGTGTGATTTGTGTCAATCAGGCCAGTATAACCATAATCAATTATTGTCTCCTGGTGATCATTCATGTTTAGTATCATCTCATCTAGCTGCTTCCTTTCTTTGATTGTTAAATGCTTTTCCTTACTTAGACAAGTAACATCAACATCTGGATTCACTAACATTTCATAAATACACTCTTCAAAACAAGCCAATGAAGGCCCTCCTTGGACAATGCTTGTTGCCACTATTTCTCCACATGTTCTGAAGTTTCCATTTTGGATGTGGTACATCGAATCTACTGGGCCTCCATCTGGAAATATTGCTGCTCTCATCTCTTTCAAAGCATATTCCAAGAACTCCTTAGCCATTGCACCACTATCAATCCCATCCTCTCCATTGAAATGGACCCTTAACACTTTCTCAGGAGATGTTTTCAATGCCTCTCGCTGCCAAAGTTTTACACATCTTATGAATGGTGCTTTCCTCCTCACAACTAGAAAAAACTGGCCATCTTCATCCACTTGTCTTTCAAGAGACTTAAGTGCACTTGAAAGATCAGCAAAACCAGCCTTATTCTCGTGAGTGATGGTATTCAAGTTTTCATCATAAGAGTACCCCTGCAATGCTTTGGCTAACTCTTCATCATCTATTAGCTGTTTTTGAATATCATCTTTAACCATGGAATGATTATCATCATCTACATGGTATCTCTTTCTCAGTGGTTCTCCATATGTTTCATCTTCACTTTCAAATTCAGATGCTTGACTGTCCTTTTTCTCACCATATATTTCACATCTGTAATCATCGTCAGTACAAAGATATAAAACAATTCGTTTATATTCTTTGCCAACTTTATCTCGATAGCGTAGAAGTTTGAAAGGATCATCTGTTCCAGGTAAAAACTCTGCAGACTGTCCATCCTCAAAAAGCAGCACATACTCTTTTCCATCTTCATAGCAGTCGCTGTTGTAGTTCTTCCACTTGTCTTTGGCCTTGTCAAGTAGGTCACAATATAGCGCTTGGATACACGGAGGGCTAGTCTCTTTCCTCTTTTTGGTTTAAGTTTCAATGCTTTATCACTCCATTCAATAAGACCAATGAAGATGCCAACATCTTCCTCTTTGCTCTTATCACGTTTGACACGTTTGAGATTTCCAACTCTTTCCTTTTGATGCTTTATAATCACTGAAAGACTTCACTGCACTGGCAGATCTAAAGTTTTCTGTTTGAGAAAATGCAAGTCATTATTATGATATTAGAGTTTATCCTTTGACACTGACTGATACATTAATAACAGGAAGCTGCACGCAGCTTGAACTCCGGCGTATCTTTTGGAAAGCGGATGGGTTCATAAACCTGCGTATTTGGCACAGTAAGATCGCACAATCAGATGCGAAAGTACGCACTGACAGTTGATCTGATAACTTCACATGAGTTACAACACGAGTGAACACAAGTATAGAACATGAGTGAGCACGAGCGAGGTCAAGTAAACCAGAATACTCTTGATACTCTCACAGATAGCCGAAAAATCCTAGGATACAAATGCTAACGAACTGATCTAAAACTCCACATGAGTCATAACACGAGTGGACTAGCGATTCATAAATAAATTCACAAATTATTATTATAAAAAAATGAATAATAAAAATTGTGTTATTATCTTAGTTGTTTCGGGTTACCTGTGTTATCAGTGCGGTATACACAGCCCCCAAAACACTTCCATCCAAACACTATGAGGATCTGATCTAGAACTCCACACGAGTGAACACGAGTACACTAGCGCTTCATAATTTAATTAACGGACATTCACAATTTAAACGAGTGAACAGAAGTAGAACACGATATTGGAAAAGTGTAACACGGACGATATCATACACCTGCGCGTTTGGCACTTTACGAACGCATAATAAGATGCGAAAGTACACACGCACAGTTGATCTGATATAAAACTCCATACGAGTTAGAACACGAGTGAACACAAGTAGAACACGAGTGAATACGAGTGAACAGAAGACGAAAATGAGTGAACACGAGCGAGGTCAAGTAAGCCAGGATACTCTTAAGATAACGGCACAGATATCCCCAAAATACTACGTTCCAAATGCTGATGATCGGATATAAAACTCCGAGTCAGAACACGACTGCACTAGCAATTTTAACTTAATTTGTTTTTTATTAAACATAATAAAATGAAATAGAAATTGTGTTATCATCTTAGTTGTTTCGGGCTACCTGTGTTATCAGTGAGGTACCCAGCCCAAACCACATTGCATCCAAATGCTATGAGGATCTGATCTAGAACTCCACACGAGTGAACACGAGAACACCAGCTAGCGCGTCATCGTTTAATTAACTAACATTTACAATTCAAAACAATTATGTTATCGTCTTACTTGTTTCGGGTTACCTGTGTAAATGCGGCGTGAAGCTGCAAAAGCAGCCGATTGTGTTACCTTATTGGTACTAATTTTCGCGTCGCTTTAATTTCGCGATTTTCGCGATTTAAAAAAAATCGCGAACTTAAAGCGACGCGAAAAAAAATTCCCGCGAAGTTTAATGTCGCGAAATTTAATACCCTCCTATATTTCTTGTTTTCTCAATTTAATGAAGAAACACATGTCTACGTATTGTGTATAATGTGTAAAAGCTCTATGGCATACCTACAGATGATAAACAACAGTTTAACAATCAAATTTCACTATCTGTGTTGCTTTGAACCTCTTCATCTGTATCGCTATCGTCATCTTCAAGTTCTTTCAGCACCTCTTTTGTACAGTCATTGAAATGGCCATCTATCCCGGGTTCTTTGTAATTTGAAACGACAATCTGTTTATACTTTTCAAGTATTGCCTTGTTCCTTTCGGTAAGATCCATCTCAGCTGTAACTTGTACAGGAATTTCCAATCCTCCTTGCACTAGGGGAGATCTTCTGTGGTTCTTGTCGATGACTTTAGCACAAACAACCCCTCCTGAGTCGGAAAAAGCGTGTTGCTCTGGAAATTTCTCTGGGCAAGTGACCAACTGTAGAGTCGGCAAGACGGCCTCGAAGGCGCTTGGTCGCGGCAATAGCATAGCGATCGTAACAGTTATTTCTCTCGTAGCAGCATTTCAATTGCTCTCCAAACCTCTTTATAAACGTGAAACCCGCGGAGACCGCACTTAAACGAACACGTGATAGACCCACTGTGATCTCTGCTCGCCATTTCAATCTGGTGTGTTGCTGGTCCACTCAATGTTGGTGTTCTGTTGCAGTTCATTGTATTGTGACAGCTAAAGGTAACACGTGGTATCTGTAAACTGAGATTGGAAACCAACAACAATACACAATAGTCTTCCTGTTCCCTTTATTGGCGTTACAGCGCTGCGAAGACGCGCCACATTCTGCTTTAAGTTTCTTTGGTAAAATGTCCTTGTTTCGTTGCGGTTTCACGGTTCAAAAGAAAAACGTAACGGAACGTCCAAACAATTCTGATGCCTCTGAAGATATGGGAATTGTCGAAATTCAGCCTGCTCCGGCCTACTTTCCAAGCCAAGAAAGCACTTCCTTGGGCAATGTCGAATATCATGCAGTGGAATCGTCCGTTGCGAGCTTGGTGAATCCTCACTCGACTGAAGGTTCCTCGGCTACTTCACCAGCAAGAAAACGTGGAAAATACCAACACTATTCGGCTGAAACACGCGCCAAGATTGGGAAATATGCCAGTGAGAATGGTAATTCGAAAGCCATCAATCATTTCAAGGAGGAACTCCCAACATTAAAGGAAAGCACTGTAAGAACTTTCAAGCAGGCTTATGAGAAGAGACTACGCGAGGAGAAGAAAAAAGGTAACACAGACGCGACTGTCACTGCTATCCCGAGTGACACCCGTGGGCGGCCACCAATACTCCGTGACCTGGACAGTAAATTAATCTCTCTTCTTAAGAGCATTAGAAGCAGAGGTGGAGTAGTTAATTTCTGTGTCGTGAAGGCAACAGCGCTGGCGCTTGTTGATTGTAATAAGACGCCATATTTAAGAGAATTTGAGCCTACAGTGACTTGGGTGAAGTCCATTTATAGGCGCTGCAATTTTACTCGCCGAGCTGGAACAACCACTCGTCCTCCAGTTCCCAGAGGAATGTTTGAAGAATGTAAACTTACATTTCTCACTGACATTAACAAGATGATTACAGAGAACAAGATTCCTCCTGAGTTGGTGTTAAATACGGATCAAACTCCTTGCTCGTACGTTTCCGTCGGGAGAATGACGATGGCTGCAAGAAACGCATCGTCAGTTCCAATTAAAGGTCTGACTGATAAGAGAAACATCACTCTCACCTTTGGTATCACTTTATCAGGAGAATTCTTACCCATGCAAGTCATATACCAAGGGAAAACAACAGCCAGCCAACCAAGAGGTTTTAAATTCCCCAGAGGATTCGCGATTTCCCAGAATCCGAAACATTACTCTAATGAAGATGAAACTCTAATCTTGATAGATAAAGTAATTGCCCCCTATGTCGAGAGGAAAAGAAAGGAGCTCAAACTGGCGCCAACTCAAAAAGCTCTGCTGATCTGGGATGTGTTTAGAGCCCAAAAAACCGCAAAGGTTTTGAAGAAATTGGCATCGCTAAATATTGCGATTGTGTCGGTGCCCGCCAACATGACCCACTTCTTTCAGCCTCTGGACCTCACCGTCAATGGGGAGGCCAAGAGATTTATGAAGGACAAGTTTACGACATGGTACTCGGACGAAGTAAAGCAGCAGATAGAATCGGGAGGCGACAGCACTGATATTAATGTGGATCTGCGACTAACAGTCCTAAAACCACTTCATGCCGTCTGGTTGGTGGACCTTTACAACCACCTGACTAGTCCTGTATGTGTGCGACACATCGCGAAAGGATGGGAGAAAGCCGGGATCTCTGGCCTCTTAGATGGACAAACGGATCTCCCTCCAGAAGACCCGTTCACTGACATCGAGCTCGCCCTAGAAATTGATTAGAGGCCCAAAACTTTATGCCAATGGTACACATAGCTCTAGTCTAATTCACGACTACAATGTAAATATGTATTATACAATTGCAAAGAACGTTAAGCATAAGGATAATGTCTTTGAATTTGCCTATGGTACAGATGCGGTTTCTATAGTTTGGTTTTGTTATGAGTTGATGATTGTCAGCAATAAGAAGTGTAAAATAATAATAAAATTCTCGAAATAAAATATTTTTTTTTCATTTTCGCGAATATTAATTCCCTAAGAAAATAATTTTGCACCCAAATCGCGAAAATAAAGACCCGCGAAATATGCCGACCTTTTTTTCGCGAAATTAAGTGCCCGCGAAAATTAGTACCAATAAGGTACTACCTGTAACCCCGTGTGCGCCCATGAATCGTTGCATGCGAGGAATGTTTTTGATTAGTCTGATACTCAATTTGTCGGATTGTGGTCAATAAAAATATTTGTTCGCAGAAGTACCCACGCACGTGACATCGCTATTGGGTAGTACGCACACATCTAATGTCTGCTGGTAGGATTTGTTTTAGAACCAAAAAATTCTGAGAGTATCCATTTATGTTTTACAATTCAATTCAGTTTTTATTTTACACTGTTTAACAAAGAATTACAAGTGACAAATTAAGCAAGTTATAGTAGAATAGTTTACCAGAAAAATAAAAGTCGAACAAGTAATATGTGTACGGCAGTCAAAGGAGTACAAGCTTTCGAGCTGACTGCCGTAAATGGTTGGATAGCAAGTAGATTTGGTTACATTCATGTATAGAACTTAAGAACAATAAAGCCTGATTTGTACGAAACGTAATAGAACAAAAACAGTAGGTAGACTTATGATCACAGAGTTACAAAGTGAATATAAAAGAAAAGAAAGACTTAATTAAAATTATTGGAATAAAGTATAATTAATATATAAATATATTAACACATCGTACACGTACAGTGAAAATACAAATTATATAAAATATAAAATAGATAAATGGATTTAATGAACACAAAATCATAATAATAAAAATATATGTTATCGGCTTAGTTGTTCCGGGTTACCTGTGTTATCAGTTTGCGTTCCGACTTTGTATTCCCGGGCTACCGGTGTTGTCTTATTGTTATCAGTGCGGTACTGTACTCTATGTATTTTCGGGCTATCTGTGTTATTCTAGGGTAACGCCAAAGAGTGTTGTAACATAGCTCATTTCCGGGGCTTGGTATATAACGTGTTACAAGATACAATGATACGGAGATACCAAGATACAGTGATACGGTGATACAGTGATACAGTGATACGAACATCTCAAATTTCCTTTTTTTTTAAGCGGACGCGAAATGGCCCCGCTAAATACAGGTTTCTGTATGAAACGGACTGTTGTATGGGTCACTTGAGCCCTTGCAGCCGTGGCGTGACGCTAATTTAACGGTATTATCTTTCAGCATGACTGCTTTGTCTGACTATTTTGTTATTTAATTTTAACTTTTTGAACGTTACGCATTTAACATTGAACCACTTTATTGCCCTTGTTGAAGAAAGGTTTTTGCAACACAAATACGAAATTAACGCTGAAAGCTTTATTCTCATGCATTGCAAATACATTCAGGGACGGACCATTTGAAAATTGATGGAGAGGGGGCCCGGTTTTTTTTGCTCGAATTTTTTTTACGACTTCTCAGTTGCTGCAATAATTTTCGCCCTTGCTTGATTTTTTTTCTGGGTGATATTGCAATTGGCTCGCTCGATTATTTTCTGTGCAAATTCGGCTTGCTCGTTTTTGTTTTTTGTTATTTGGGGGGGGGGGGGGTGGGGGGGGGGGAGTAGGGGGGGGGGGGGGGAAGGGGCGATTTTGAATTTTTTTTTCGCTATCCCGTTTCTCCGATCTAGTGAGATGACTTTCAGAAGCTCCAACTCCAAAAATATTTTATGGTTGCTTTGTCGCATTTCGGAGGAATCGTATTACAATTAAAACCGTGCAGGAAATATCAAGATCATGCTTTCCGTGAGAAGGCGAAAACATAAATCCGACAAGAGATAAGGGTAGATATGCGGGAAACACCGTCAAGAGCTCTCTTTTTAGAAATTCCTAATTCACAATAAATTGTTGTTTTGCAGCAGAGATATCAATTGACATTGTGTAAAAGATTCAGACAAATCTAGACAAAATGAAAGGCTGATTGTACGGTACTGGGAATATATATAATTATTATATATATTCACAGTAAAGTACAATCAGCCTTTCATTTTGTCATGATATTCGTATATTTTTGCTGATTAGATCCCATCCAAGGTGATCCGGTTCCTGCACTTCGTCCGAATTGGTCCTTGCATTCAGTACATTAAATTAGACAAATCTAGAGCTTTTTAAAAACTCTATTTTGGTTGAAAAAATAGCCCATGCAATGTTGATTTCCGATCAAAGCTACGCGCCGCATCGAGAATATTTTATAGCCGGTTCTAGTTTTCTTATGACTTGGAGAAAGATCCTTGAGGGAAAAAGCCAAAGCGAACACCTATTAATGACAAAGGAAGGGCACAGAAATCAAAGGCATCCATGTACTCTGTTGGATCTCCGTGGATAAATAAAGTTGTACATCTATGTCTTTAAATGCTAGTGACAGCGATTTGCAGGAGTCTGAAAGGTCCTGAAACAGCACGGCAAATAGCGAGATCGTGGTGTTGGTTTTAAGCGATTCAGAGTTTTAATATGTTCCATCTAAGCTTTCTTGGAAACAAATCTTCTCTCGGCTGGTTCCTATCAATTCTTCTTTATGTTCAGATGTGGACTACTCGGCACTCTGTCTGAACTTGTCGGGTTTTGCGAGGCTCGTAGTATGCATTGTTTGGCCTTGTTTTGCTTCTTTCCAAGCTAAGGGCATCCTGCTGGAGCTTAGCCCTGCTGGAGCATTTAGCCCTGCTTGCTTTTTGGAAGACATAAGGCCAATAACCCATGGATCGGGGCTGGAAAAACGTTTCTCAGTAAACATGAAATGAATTTATGCTAGCTTTCGTTACGGCCGAGTGAGCACATGTCATGTGTTAATTGACCTGCTGTCCATCAAACATAACTTTTTACTTCCGGTTAAAAACTTCCTTTTGCGTACTGATTTCTTTTAAACAGTTTTTGTTATGTGAAAAATTGCTGGAGGAACGAACGAAATTGGAGGAACGAACCGGAGGAGACGGCTGAAATTCAGGCTAGGCAAAACTACATTTTTGTGGGAAAGTATTTCCCCCCCATTTTTTTAAATTTTAAAGGAAATTTGATATATTCGTATCTCCGTATCTCCGTATCTCCGTATCTCCGTATCTCCGTATCTCCGTATCTCCGTATCTCCGTATCTCCGTATCTCCGTATCTCCGTATCTCCGTATCTCCGTATCTCCGTATCTCCGTATCTCCGTATCTCCGTATCTCCGTATCTCCGTATCTCCGTATCTCCGTATCTCCGTATCTCCGTATCTCCGTATCTCCGTATCTCCGTATCTCCGTATCTCCGTATCTCCGTATCTCCGTATCTCCGTATCTCCGTATCTCCGTATCTCCGTATCTCCGTATCTCCGTATCTCCGTATCTCCGTATCTCCGTATCTCCGTATCTTGTAACACGTTATATACCAAGCCCATTTCCGGGCCGTCCGCATGTCTTGACCTTTTGGATATGTCTCGTTCCAATCTACGACCGCGCGAAACAACCAACCAAACTTTTAAAATTGCTTTCACTATAATAAATGATCGTTGTAAACGAGGGCTGTTTAATAAGGAACAATGAAATGTCGCCGCAGAAAGGTTTTACAGAAAAGGAAAGCACAGTGGAGAAAGTGTTGAGAGGCCCACAAGAGTAAATATCTTGTCTGGAACATAATTTACGAAATCTCTGAAACGACTTTCAATCGAGCGAGTGTTTGCTTCGGTTGTTCGTTCCCGCTTACATTCACTCCTTTAAGACGCTCTGACTACAAGCACTCTTGTATTTTCAAATAATTTTGTGTCCCTGGAATGAGAACAGATGAGGAAATTTGGTTAGTTTACGGCACAACACCATAAATTTGATATCCGGTTTAATACTGAATTGAAACTCGCCAAAAATAATCCATTACAACATTGACAAACAATTGAATTATAATCGGAATACCTTCGAACGAGAGCGTTGTGTAGTAATTTTAACGATCGTTGAATGAATCGAAGCTCATGAGTTATTCAAATCATTAAATAGCCAAAATTCTCAAACAAATCTCGAAAATCTCACAACAAACAATTTTAACTGTAGTGGATTGCGACGGAACTTTCTTCGGAAATTTTCAGTCAGTGTGTCAACTGATTCGCTTTGCCCCCAGTGTAAACGTCGTCTATTCAGTAGAATCACTAGCTTCCCGTTTCGTATTTTTCTCCGGTGGAATGGGGTATTTAAAAGTCTAGCATCGACAAGATCAAATCCATAATTTATCTTCCAAATGGCGGCTATGTAGTGCTCTCTCTTTGTGAGCTCTGATTATCAAGCAGTTCCCGTCTCTTCTCGAGTAACCATTTGCACAGACGAATGCAAAATGGATTTTTCAAGATCGAGTCAACTGACCTTCTTCGATTTCCTAAAACGGTCTCCGGTTCAGTTCTTCAGGATATTTACGTGAAACTCGCCAGAATTTGTACCGCTTTGAACAACCTGAATATCCATTGCAACAGTCATGTGAACAAATATAGATGCTTTTCTAATTGAATGCCTTAGAGCGAGAGCGTTGTGTAGTACAATTTAACGGTAACCGTTTGCACAGACGAAAGCAAAATAGGTTTTTCGTGAAGCATGAGCCCTATAAACCCAGTGTCTTCGTTGAACGCTTGTATGAGATTAAAGCTTCGTCATATCAGACGAAATTGATCTCTTGTCATTTACGTTAATTGGTTTAGTCTAATTGCTTGACCTCTTATCTGCCTTCTGACTAGAAGATCTGATACCGGATTGTATTTTGATAGCTATGTTTTCAGTTTTTTTATCAATGACTCATACGGTCCTAGACTAGAAGGCGCCGTAGTTTCGCCTGAGTCAACAATACTTCCTCCAGTTTAATAATTCGGTTAGAGAGACGATTGAGGCAAATTAAGTACTTCATGACGTCGTGACGGTAGCCTTAAACCCTCTAAACTCTCAAGCGAACATTTATCTTTCAACTAATGCGCATGCCTCGTCTTTATCGCTCGATCACAGCGTCTCCGACCCACATTGTTAGCGGCAGAGGTCAGAACTGATGGCTAAAATTGGAAGTTCCAGCTCTGAGCTTGTTCAGCTTACGATTAGTGTAAATGAAATCCTTGTCCGGATCAACAATGCGATGCTCTAATCCGGCCTCGATGCATTCAGTAACCCTAAAACGCCAAAGTGGGAATAAAGTTTTATTAAATTATTAAGTCTCTTGTTTAAAGATAAGTACAATTTTAATAGGAATCTCTAAATCTCACGTTTACGAAACTATCATTAATACACTTGCAGTTCTCCTAGTGAATGATCGAAACGTTACCTTACCGAGCAATCAGATTAGCTCTGTTTTTTGTTACTCAAACCACGAGAAAGCCCTCTACATCTTAACCACTTTTTTAGTTCGTCATTCTTTAACTGTGAAGGATTTCTACCAGCTAAAGAGCTATTTACATCGTCTTCCGAGAGCAAACACGGTCCGAATGGAATGGCAGCCATTTCATATTTCGAACGTTGCCAAAGAAGCCTCGTTTTCGTGATCGCCCCAGTCTACCACACATTCGGCCAAAACTTATGAATAGCGTGTATACAGGCAATAATTGTAAGAGATTTGGTCATACATTATATCAGTAAAATGTGTTTATATATGATATTTTCCATGTCCAATAAATGATTGTTGATATTTCTAAAAACCTATACTAAAGGTTGCTTGCTGTCCAGTGAAGCCTTTGTTCTTCAAGTAATATACATGTATCAGCAGGTGACTGTTTGATGCAGAAGGCCTATTATTTTATAGTTTGTAGGTCTATGTATCGTCAGCATCTTTCAAAGGGGGCCCTGAAGGGTAAAAAGGGAGTTGGAATTTGCCTATTTTTGCTTTGCAATAGGAAAATGGGATTCAAGGCACTGGGGCTGGGAAAAACAAACTTAGAACTGGAAATACGAAACATATAAAACTTATAGAACATTCTACTTTACACCATCACTGAATTGTGCTACTCGGAAAGGGATTTTGTCAAGTTTGGGATGGGCTTTACATGTAGCTTCCCAAATGCATAATACTTCGCTCTAACCAGTACAGTAACTACTGCAGTTCTCCCAGATGGTATGGTATGTCTTTCATCATTATACCTTTTATTTTGTCAGCTGGGACATCCTTGTTGGTGCCTCTCACTCCTTGCATTACGTTCGTATTAATGGAACTGGGCTGTTAAAACTTTATTATTTTATTTTATTTTATTTTATTAATGTTAATGTTGCTACAACACTTTAGAGTTTACAGTAAGTTGTTAACTCGTTCAAAAGGCATGGAGGGTAGGTGCCATTTTTTTCAATGCTGAGCAATGCTAAGGCGAGGCAAACAACTAAGGAGGTAACCATGGCAACCTAGCCTCGGGTCAACCCCCGGTACCAGTCACACTGATTTGTCAGTGGAAGAACTACTTACCTTGTATGTCTTAAAAACTCCCACATTAGCGGTGGGTGGGTGGGGCAATTCAACCACCGAACAGAAGCAAGCAATGCAAGAATTAACCTCGAGGGCAAACTCGTGATATGACGACCTCGAACACATATGCGCAAAGTGAACTAACCGCTGGTAGACTACATGCAACTAACCACGAGGGAAAACTTGTCAGGCGTGACGACCTCATGTATGCAATGCAACCATTGCCAGCAGTGCTACCTCCCAGTTAACTTTGATTAAATATAATCTCATTTAAGTCGTTCAAAAGGTATGGAGGGTAGGTGTCATTTTTTGCAATGCTGAGCAATGCTAAGGCGAGGCAAGCAACAAACAACTAAGGAGGTAACCATGGCAACCTAGCCACGGGTCAACCCCCCAAACAATTCCATTGAGCCAGTGCTTGGAGATGGTAGATCCGTGGCAGGAAGCCATGGAGACAACCCTCCAAACAAGACTCCAAGCACAGCAATAAACACCTCCCTCCATATATGCTGACATCAATGGACTTACCATTTATTTAAGCAATTTGCTTAGCCGCGCTAGCAATCACATCTCATGGGGTCTGGATGTACCGCTTGTAAGCATCACTTTTCCAACGTCCGAGAATCTGTAACAGATGATCGGGTATGCCTGCCCTGGCTGCCATAGTTGACTGGAGTAGTTACCTGGCAATAGGCCCTTTGCAGCTAGAGGTCACGTGCTTAGATACGCATAGCAACGCCAAACTGGAGAGCAAGCTTTCCAGCGTCGCTTCGTAAATAAAGGAATTGAGAGAGGTCAAGCGTGCTGTTCGGAGCTTAAGACTGCTGTGTTTAACTAGTTTTTTTCATTGTTCTTGTTGTTGAAGTTTCTCTATAATCAGTTCTGAATTAGTTTCGCCGTTGGAGAGAGTTCGGAGCGGTTTTTTAATCGCCAATTCACCTTTGGATCGACCAACATGGCGACTTCACAAGACTCACAGTCACAAGGTAAAATCAGTCAAGTTAGCGTTTAATATTTCAAATGTCATTTGTTTAGATCGAGCTCTATACCTCAAATCTTCGTAGAAGCCGTTCATAAGAAGATTCTCAGTAATATAAACGATAAGGACGGTATGAGATTCATATATAACTATACCCGCCGAGCGAAATGGCATGACCTATATACTCAATCTAGCTGATAGTTACAGTGATAATGGCGGCACGAGAAGCACATGTTGTCGCAGTTTTAATAAGTTACTAGAAAACGACACGGAAAGAGTACCTATACGAAATGTTTATTGATTTATTTCAAACTTATTTTGTGCTCTACATTTCTATAAAATGCGGCAGTGAATGAGTTTTGTTCGCCTTGAATTGATTTTATTGCAGATTCCGTAGAGGCTAGTGCAACACCTAAAGCAGGTTCAGCCAATTCTGATCCACCTACTACCGACCCAGATTTGTCTGGCCAACCAAAGAAGAGACGAGCTTGCTACCACTGCTGTGTTTCTCTGTGTAATGGGGATTCTCGATACAGCTCTTTGAAATTTCACAGAATTCCCGGCAGGGCAAAGGACAAACAAATCAGAGCTACTTGGCTTGTCAAAATTCGGCGAGATGAAGGACCCAATTTCAAGGTTGTGTGAGCTTATGATATGTATATACTTTTTAAGCATAAAAGTTTCAATATCCTTTGGGTAATTATGATTAAACAACGCTCAAGAAGAGGCCCAATCATGTGTTATGTTTATAAAAGTCCAATAATATTTACAAGAGAAGATAAGAAAAAGTAAAAAATAAACTCATTAGGTTTCATATGTATTCAAGTATTAATTTATTTTTTGTCCTGAAAGGCCGTATGTTTATGTTACATATCTAATCAAAGAAGTCAAATAAAGTTCCCTGTCATAATATAATACATTTTTCATTAAATAATAAAACTTTGTTTTATACCTATACCATCAGATAACCCCCAGCACTAGGGTATGCTCAAAGCACTTCCTTGATGAGGATTACAAATCAGCTGGTGACAATGGAGAACAACGACTTCTTAAAAGAGGAGCCATCCCAACTGTGTTTGACTGGGCAGCACAGCCAAAAGCACGTCGAAAAATTATATGTCACACAGATAGGTAACATAATATGCAGCAAAAATTATGTAGAATATGTATATGCCCCTGCAGCTACTTGTAGACTAGGAAATAGTCTTGCAGATATACCAAGGTTTCATACTGCTGGTTTTTTTCAGGGTTAATATATATCACTGTTTGACTGGTATTACTATTAGGTACTTTAACTGTCACCACTGGTTTATCTGTAACTTAACTCAGCATTCGGCCTCGGTCAATGCAACCACCCACCCCTTCCTTACACCACAGGTATCCCATAAGGGTTACAGTACCTGATAATTACTTATTGTTTAATTATTGTTAAAATTCCTAAACAGCAGGGTAATATAATTTTAATTCATTTTACAACTCAGGGAAACCCAAACTGATGAGAGTGATGATGGCGATGAGAGGGCGGTTGAGGAACCAAGTACTTCTATCCAGCTACAGGCCTTGAACAAGGAGTTTAAGACCATACAGGATGAGCTCAATTCAGCAAATGAGCAATTGAGAAAAAGTAGACAAGAGACAGCAGCTGCCATTGACACAGCTAATTCTGCAAAAGCTCAAGCTACCAATGACATTCAAAACTGTAAGAGACTTGCAGCTGAACAGTTGGCATTGATTAAATTTGGTCTAGAGCGATTTTCACTAGATATTGATGCCATTAAGTTTTATACTGGCTTCCCAACATATCAACATGTAACACTATTTTATGAATTTTCAAGCCAACTGCTGAAAGGATTATATATTGTTATTCATCTGGAGAAAGAGAGAGCAGACCTGGAGCAAGAAGTATGCAGCTTATTGACGAGATGTTTATGTTTCTTGTTCGCTTAAAGCTAGGTTTGTTTGAGCAGGATCTTGGTCAACGTTTCGGCGTTCATATGTCATCTGTAAGTAGGAAAATTGTGACATGGACAAATTTATTTTATTTTATTTTAGGGAGCCAGGCAATCTGGCCATCTAGAGAGGAAGTTAAAGCGCACATGCCAGAAAGCTTCCGTACACTATATCCAACAACTAGAGTCATACTAGACTGCACAGAAATATTTGTTCAGACTCCAACATCATTGCTGTTGCAGTCTCAGTTATATTCTTCTTATAAGAGCAATACAACACTCAAGGGGTTGATAGGCATCACACCACATGGAGCTGTCTCATTTATTTCATCTTTGTACACAGGCTCAATTTCAGACAAAGAAATTACTAGATGTAGTGGAATTCTGGATTTGTTAGAGTCTGGTGACTCAGTAATGGCTGACAAAGGCTTTGATATTGATAATTTGCTTAACAGCTATGGGGTTGGTCTGAACATTCCTCCTTTCTTTTAGAGCCAGGGACAATTTCTGCACAACAAGTCCATGAAACAAAGACAAATTGTTGCTGACTGGATCCTTTGATAAGTACCTGACATTCTGGAAGTCATTCTCTCCTTCTTTCACTACTTTTATTTCCAGCAGTCCAAATGGGTTATGTCCATCATATGCAGCATCAAGGTCATACACATTGCGATCAGGGCTACAACCAAGCCATGGACATTTTGGATTTATGATCAACCCTGAAGGGAAAAGGTTGACACGTCCACCTTTGGCTGAGTTGGCATAAATCATGGCTGCCCTTGGCTCAAGCTCAATTCCCCTTCGCATAGGGGCAGTGGTTACATGTCGAATGGGGTTGATCTGCCGAACTAAGTTCTCAAAATTACTGACTCTTCGTGCAACAATTCCAAATTTGCTAGCAGTTATCCTTTTCTTTCTCAGAAGGTGCCAAAGGTTGTTGCTGCTCTGAGTAATAGTCTTTTCTTGGAGTTCAATGGAAGTCTGTCGTGTTATTTGAAGGGAATCTAGGGCTGCCTGACTATTACAGTCAAGGCAGATGGAGAAATTGTTTTCAAAGTTATCCCCAGAGGTGTCTAATGGCAAATCAGGATAGGCTGTACAGGTAAAATCATTTATTACATAGTCCACTGACATCTTCTGCTGATATGAGAGGACACTCCCTTTTGGCACATTACCAAATTTGCAAGGGACAAATGAAATGGTTGATAGTTTATCTTCCCTTGGAACTAAGGAAGCTATCAATGGCTTTGGTGTTATTGCACTGAAGTGTTCTTTTGTGAGAGTTCCATACATAGGAGAGGGGGAATACAGGTTACTCTTGATGAATTTGCTGTAATCAGCACCCATTTGTGGCTTCTTTACTAACACCTCTTGAATTTCCTTTTGTTAATTTTTTTTACCACGAGGTATGCTCCATCTTTGCTGCATACTGGTGCAGGTTAGCTCATCTGGAAGAGACCGCAGTCCAAGCTGTTTGCAGTGAGCAAGATAGTAGAGGAGTCCAATCACATGGCGACAGTAGCCACTAACTCCAGCAACACATGAACACTTCCCCTTCAATGATTTATCATTTAGTGCTATAGAAACCTCCAAGGAGTGAGGGGCCTCATTTTTTCTCATAGACCTGTAGCACCTGGAATTCACTTTTGCTGTTTCCAATGTGTAGATTACTGAAAGGGAGTTAATTATAAAGTTATATTAAAATAAGTAATTATTATATACTAATCTCAACATAGTTTTTTTGTGCATGAAAAATATTAGACACAAAAGCGATATTTATCAATGGACTATTCCTTGCAGCGATAGACTAATATTATTTGCATACACACAATGTAGAACTAGAAAGCTTATTTACCTGTTAAGTCATGGAAATAGCCAGGTTCGGCAAAAAACTTGTAGGCCTTAGTAGTATTTTGACAGCCTGATTTGTTCTTCGCATAACCCTCTACATCAGCAAATGTTAACTCCGAAAAGAGGGTCAGATCTGCCGTTGTAGTGATAGTCGGGTTTACTAAAGAGAAATAAGTCATATTTAGAGGTTAACGCACTCGTGCGTGTGGGTTATCGGGATTTACCTCCACGAGTTCACTAACAATGAACGAGAAATTAAATACTGCACGAGGCGAAGCCGAGTGCAGTATTTAATTTCGAGTTCATTGTTAGTGAACAAGTGGAGGTAAATCCCGATAACCCACACGCACGAGTGCGCTAAAACTTTTAATATTCAATTTGAGTACACTGAAGTGAGTCCTTATACAAACAAGGTTTTAACGCATATGCATACATGTACAATATACCAAAAACACATTATTACGCCTTGATACTCTGCATGCAATATCTTTTATTTGTGATGTCTAGGCTGTATAGTCTACAGTAAGCTTATATCTATAAAGATAACCTTTTAAAACGTCTTCAAGTATTACTAAAATTCAGAAAAAAAGTGTTCAGCATAGATACTCAACTTCAGTGTTCAGTCACACTTTTTTGTGAGATTGAAAGTGAAATGACAGTCCTTGAACTCTGATTTTGCGAGGAAACTTAAAGTTGGAGAATGGTTTACGTTGGCCATGATGTTGTTTTGGATATTCTGGTTCTGGGTTATATTCTGGGTATTCTCGCCGACGGCTAGAGCCGACTGTGGTTGGTCGTCGCCAATTCTAGCTAGAATGTTAGAGCATTCTTTTTCTTTACCCAAACTTTGCCTGTCACAGTAGGACTTCACACTTGTCTCACTTCTGTGGCCAGATGTCTGCATAATTCTATGGATGGGTATTCCAGCTTCATCTAGAATGGAAACGGTGGTTGACCTTACACAGTGGTTTGTATATATCTGGCTTAAGCCGGCTTCAGCTGATATCTCTTTCATCATCTTTCCTATCTTGTTAACCCCAAGAGGAGAATTTTCAAACCAAATTCGGTCACCTGCCATGAAATTTCTTTTAGGCTTCTGGAATAAGGCTGTTTGGTTAGGATTTATCACTCCAAGAAGCTTTTTAAAATACTTCACAGGGCACCTCGCTGTACCAGAACTGAACATTTTTGGATCTCCTTCGTCGGCTTTGTCTCCGAGGCCACCTTGGTGGTTTTTCGTTTTTTCACTGACTGTCATCGCCACATATTCATCACCATTTGCATCTCTCTTAATCCCAAAACTTTCTCTTGAGAGGGACCTCTGATTTTCACGGCCTCTGCGGCAGAAATGCAGGCTTATGTTGAACCAATTCACTCGAAGCAAACTGAGTGGTGTTTCGTCGCCAAACACTTTCGTCTCGTAGCACTTTTTTATGTCTTCTGGCGAGATTGATGAATGATGTTGTACTTTACCAAGACCTTGTGCCTTGAGCAGCTTCAGTTTGGCATTTAGCGATTTATTTGCCTGTTTGAATAGCTGATCCCTTATGATTGAAGTGTTGTTGGACTCTGGTAGGGAGTTGAGGTATCTATCAAGGGCTGCACGAATTGACAAATGTGCTGAAGTACTGTAGTGCTCGGTCGGAGATTTTTTAAGTTCTTGATAAAATTTCTTCAATCTTTCAGAGAGAAGTTCTGGAGAAAGGCTTTCTAAAGTTTCTTGTGGAAATTTTTTGAACAGCCAATCTAAAACAAAGAAGTATTGTGAGAAAATAAATTTCGTAAGTTTACAAACTTGGCAGACTTTCGAGTTCTGGTAATTTGCCGGTCTAGCTGCTTCAAAACGAACAAAAAGAAGCTGAACTACGTGTTTACCTTTAAAAACTGAGACACCCCAGGCTGTTGCCTTCTTAGTGTTCTTCGGTATGGCTTCATCTATTAATTCTTCTATCTTTTCCGCCGACAAATCGTCATATTTCTCGGCCATTGTTTCTGTGGTGTAATAGCTGTTCGGTAATATTATTACACCACATCATTACACGGCAGTTGTGGTTGTCATGGCATAGCCAGGTGACACGTGGTACAAATTGACCAATCAGAAACCTCAAATTCATACAGTGTGCGAAAAGTGAATAATAAATACGGTTATGATATGGGAAATATAAGTCTTTAATAAATCAGTGAGTGTGAAGCAGCTCTTATCACTGTATCGGCTTGATCGAGTATATAGGTCATGCCATTTCGCTCGGCGGGTATAGTTATATATGAATCTCATACCGTCCTTATCGTTTATATTACTGAGAAGCTTCTTATGAACGGCTTCTACGAAGATTTGAGGTATAGAGCTCGATCTAAACAAATGACATTTGAAATATTAAACGCTAACTTGACTGATTTTACCTTGTGAGTGTGAGTCTTGTGAAGTCGCCATGTTGGTCGATCGAAAGGTGAATTGGCGATTAAAAAACCGCACCAAACTCTCCAACGGCGAAACTAATTCAGAACTGATTATAGAGAAACTTCAACAACAAGAACAATGAAATAAACTAGTTAAACACAGCAGTAGTGGGAGAGGCACCGAATTAGCCCTTTTTTTAGGGTGTTATGCTAATTTTTAGGGTGTTATGCTAATTTTTAGGGCGTATGCATTAATTAGGATGACGTTACTGACGTCACAGTCCTATTGTCTTAGGTCATGCATAAATTAATTAGGGCGTACGCCCTTTTTTAAGGCGCTATGTTAATTTTTGAGGCGCTCATTAATTCAGGTGACGGCACAATCCTATTGTCCATTGAATTAATTAAGGAATTATTTTTAGGGCGTACGCCCTATTTTTAGGGCATATGCATAAATTCGGAATGCTAATTTTTAGGGCGCTCTCATTAATTCGGGGCATGTTTGGGCAAAGCCTATTGTTTGGGGTCGTCTATAAAACCAGGAGCCGTGTCTCCGAATCAGTACAACCCAAAGCCTTGAACAAGATATTGATCGACCTATTCGAAATTGAGAAGTGAACAACATGGAAGTCATCTACAAGCTAGGACCTCGAGGCTATCACACCAGCGCTAACATTTTCCACGGCAAGATGAGAATTCACATTCGAAAGTACATTCAAGGGCAAAACAAGAAATTTCCCACCAAAGAGGGAATTGCTTTGACAGTCGACGAGTGGATCAACCTCAAAGACATTATGAATGGAGTAGACGATCTTATTGAAACCATTACAGAAAACCCAGAAGACCCCGACTATGAAGCCTTTGATCGCAGGAATCCACGACAGACTGAAGCAGAAGAAGTTTTTCGGCCAACACTTCAGAGACAAAATGCTATCATGAAAACTACAAGCCCCACGAACATTCAAGCTTGACCCATACTTTTCTGCCCTGTGTGCAAGAAAACGAACTTTTTTGGAAGTCGCCAATGTGATGGATGTTATAACCCCGTCATAAAGGAGGAACCAGGTGAAATTATGGAAACCAGTTCCTCCATGACAACCGAAGCAGGAGATGTTGAAATTCAACAATCAGAGAAAACCCCACGGGTCTACTCTTGGGGTGTTCGACCGAACAATCAGTTCTACCGGTGCCCAGTATGTAAGAAAACTCCAAGTACCTTTGGACTGTTTTGTAATGTCTGTCACATAAGCTTAGAGACTGTCCAGTCAGATATTTAATCATGTGAGTTATAACCAACTTTGTTATATAAAATAAAGCAATTACATAAATCCCTGTCTTATGTCTTTGTATTAATTAAGGTATTGTATTTATGTAAATATTTATTAAGGTATTGTATTTATGTAAATATTTATTAATAAGTAGTAACAAATCCACTTTATACGAATCATTTCGACATGGCATCGACTAAAGCAGTAGCTCGCTTTACCCTGCTGAGAAGTGTAGCAGAACAAACAGACTGTGGAAATGTAAATTGGTTTGAACTCATTGGAGATTATGCTCAAATATCCCGATTAGAGATTGCTAAGAATGTGCTTCCAGCAGTTGAAATTGAGGTGAATATCGGTCGTCTATTAACCTTTCTACGCTTTGCTAAAGAAATGGAGCTATCCTAGGAGGAATGGGGTGAATTGTTTCTACACATGCTCCAACATCATCCACATTTCTTAGAGATTCTATAAGAGAGAGAATCATTGACATTCTACATCACTTCTCACTTGACCGTCAAGCCAACAACACAATGGGTTGTTTCCCTCCATCCTTACAAGTGGGACTAGAACGTGTTTTCAGTCGAGTGCGTTTTATTTTGGCCTGCTGTGGAGGTAATATTATTGTGCAAAATTCTGAATTTTGTGATGGACAAAGAACTGGAGAAGATATATTACAATCCTGAGAACGAAGGCAGTTTTCGTGGTATCGATGCTGTTTACCGTGCTGCCAAAGAAAGAGGACTCAAGAAAATCACCCGTAAACAAGTGCAGGCCTGGTTGAGAAAGCAAGATGTGTACACTTTACACAAACCCGCACGTCGACATTATGGGCGAAACAGAGTCATTGTAAGCGGTCTCAACAGCCAATTCCAAGCGGATCTTGTGGACTTGAGTTCTCTCAGCAAATATAACAACGGATACAAATATTTGCTTATGTGCATTGATGTCTTTAGCAAGATCGCGTGGGCTGTTCCCCTGAAAACCAAGACTGGGAAAGAAATCATCGAGGCATTTCGCAAAATTTTCAAATCAGGAAGAAAACCTCTCAAGCTACAGACGGACAAAGGAACCGAGTTACTAAACCGAGAATTCCAGAAGTTTTTAAGAGAAAACGATGTTGGATTTTTCACCACGCACGATGATAAAACAAAAGCGTCTGTCGTAGAGCGGTTCAACAGAACATTCAAGACTCGTATGTGGAAATATTTTACCTACAAAAACACTTTGAACTATGTAGATGTGCTTCCAAAACTTCTTAGATCTTTCACCGAAGTATAGATTATATGGATCCCCTGTAAAACTTGTACGCTATAAGTTTCAAGTTGGAGACCAAGTCCGAATGAGTAAGGTCAAACGGACCTTTGAAAAAGGCTATCTTCCAAACTGGACCGATGAGATATTTACCATATCTGAAGGAATACCAAGACAGCCACCTGTCTATCGTTTAAAGGACTATCACGGAGAACTTTTAGAAGGAACATTTTACGAAGCCGAGTTACAGAGAGTCGAAAAGCAAGATGATTTCTACCGGGTAGAAAAAGTATTAAAAAAGCGTAAACGGAAAGGCAGGATTGAATACCTTGTCCAGTGGAAGGGGTCCAGTGGAAGGGGTATCCCGAGAGTTTTAATTCTTGGGAAGATGAAAGGGATATAAAATACTTGTAATTAGATAGCTGATCGTTTTAATAAATTAATAAAGAAAACCATTGTCTGTGTATAGGACTTATAAATTGACTCGCTTCTCTCCCCTCTCGTCATTTGTGTTTTACCACCATGGAGAACACACAGTTTTATTTGTGGCTCCCGTCTAACAGTAGTATGGATGTATTTCCCTCGAATACTTTATCAGAATACCGAATACATCTCCCTCAATCCATTCAACTTTCTGTTGAGTGGGAGGTCGCTTTAACAGAAATCCAATACCCTCATTCCTGGAATAATGTTCAACAAAACTTTTGGAACCGTTTCTATTTGTATGACACCACTGTTCAGGTTCACAATCCGGCTATATGCATCGTTCCGCCTGGACATTACCCTTCTGTTGAAAAAGTCATCTAAGCCATCAACAACGAAATTCAGAAGGCAGATCCTAAGTTCAGGACTGTGAGATTGATTTATGACAAGTTATTGCGCAAAGTCACCTTTCATACTTCCAACAACATCGGCATTATTTTCAATGAAATAGGAATTATGCTGGGATTCAAACAGGACACAAGGTACTTCAAAACCACAAAAGCTGAAAGAGAGGCAGATTTGGAACATGGCTTTCACAACCTTTATGCATACTGTGATATCGTGCAATCTCAGTTGGTCGGCGATTCTCAAGTGCCTTTGCTGCGAATCATTCCTGTCGAAGGAAAAGATGGAGAACGGATCAGTAAGACATTCTTGAGCCCTCAGTATTTACCAGTCAGCAGAAAGCAATTCGAGAGCATTGAAGTGAATATAAAGCGCGACACAGGTGAAAAAGTGCCATTTGAGTCCGGGAGAGTGTTGGTGACACTGCATTTTAGGCGAGCCTCTCCCTATTTTCATTGACAATGCCAAACTCCGAGTACTACAAAAATTATTATATGCGTCAAGCACAGCAGAAAGGCGGAAATTTACCCGCCTTTCACGGTAGTCCAAGTCAACACGGTTATGGCCTTGGATTGATGCTCAAAGGCCTTTTTCGTTGGGCTATGCCACATATTACTACGGGAGTAAAAGCTGTCGGTCGCCAGGCGTTGAAAGGGGGTCTTGGTGTAGCGCAAGACGTTATGAATGGAGAGCACATGAAAGACTCTCTAGCGAGAAGAGCTAAAGAAGTAGGGAGAGCTGTTGTGGATAAAACTACTTCCCAGAAGGCAACGGGAGCCCAATCTGGTGGAGGACGAAAACCTAGAAAACGGAAAGCACAGACAAAACAAACCAGTTCACGTTCAACCACCAAACAGACCACATCTCCAGCAAAGAAGAGAAAGATATCGAAGCACTTTATATTCTCATAAAGATGGTTCACCCTAGATCTGGAGAATGTAGCAAATCTGAGTTGGATTTATTCTTAGCTCCTAGTGTTCAAACAGCCATAGAGCGCGGACAATGGATTGAGTATTTTCCTGTGTCCAATATTACCGATTCTGGCCCGATCGAATTCAATGTATCAGGCAGCGGGGAAGAATACACCGATTTGAGACAAGCATGGCAGTACCACAAAGTAAAAGTAACCAAAGCCAACGGGGATAACCGTAAACCTATTTTTGCAAGCTCTGTTTAGTCAAATCGATGTCAGTTTAAATGACAAGCTGATATCCTCCTCCACCAACACGAATGCTTACAGAGCATTCCTTAGTTCGCTTTTGACCTACGGGTCTGATGCCAAGGACTCACAGCTGACTGCAGAACTGTTCTACAAAGACACTCCAGGAAAGATGGACAGCGTGGACCCTTTAGCCGTGGCAGCTCATAGGAATGAGGGTTTACGTAGTCGCTATGACTTTATTAAAGGCAGTTCTACCCTTGAAATGATTGGGCCTTTGCACTCCGATCTATTTTTTAAGACCGTTTACTGCTCAATGGAGTGACGATCCGCCTTAGACTGAATCGAAGTAAAAATGCCTTCTGCCTCGTATCCCCCACAGACGGTGCAGACTACAAGGTGGTTATTTTACAATCCATCTTGTATATTCGTAAAGTGAAAGTTTACAATGATACCTTCCTCGGTCACGCAGCAGCCCTACGGCACTCACCAGCCCTCTATCATATTCGCCGAGTAGAATGCAAAGTGATGTCGATCCCCAGTGGTCAAATGTCCTTCGCCCCAGATGATATTTTTCTTGGCCAAACCCCTAAACGAATCGTCCTGGGTCTAGTAGAAAATACCGCCTTTAACAAGAATCCGTTCCACTTTCAACATTTCAAAGCCACACAAGTCGGTGTCTACATCAACGGAGAATCTACTCCTATGAAAGCGCTACAGTTAAACTTTGACGAACAGCAATATCTGACTGGGTATATGAGTCTGTTCCTGGGAACGGGAACCCTGTTAAACAACCAAGGCAATCAGATTAGCCGACAAGATTATGCCAATGGTTATACATTGTATGCCTTCGACTTGAGTCCAGATCTCTCGGCCGGACCACATATCTCACCTATAAAACAAGGCAATCTCCGACTTGGTCTTCAGTTTGGTGCACATCTACCAAGTACAGCCAACTGTATTATTTACGCTGAGTTTGATTCTTTGATCGAAATCGATGCTAACAGGAACGTAAATTTTAATTGGGCCAGCTAAATGAATACCAAACAAATCACTGCTGTATTACAAAAGGACTCCTACACAAGGAGAAGCTTTCAAGGTGTTTACGCTTCAGACCGACTACCAAGAGAAGTGAAATCATTTCCAGCAGCTTTTGTAGTCAACGTGGATACGAGTGGACAACCCGGATCGCATTGGGTTTCATTTTACTTTACCAAGGACAGAAAAGCAGAGTTTTTGGACTCTTATGGACTGAAACCCCAAGACTACACTCAAGCATTTCAAGATTTTTTAGAACACAACGCCAAACAATGGACCTATAACAATAGGTGTTTACAAAGCCTAAGCTCTAATGTGTGTGGACACTATTGTTTGTATTTCTTATTAAATCGTTTCTGAAATATTAGCATGTCAACCATTGTAAATCGTTTTAGTAAAAACACGAGAAGGAATGATGCACTGGTGTATCACTTCATAATCAAACATTTTGGTTTTGTAATTCATCGCTATCGTAAAAAGCTTGTAACCCACCAAGAATCCAAGTCAAAACGTAGAAAATAACTGATTGTAAGACAACCAATAAAATATTTATGTGAAAGCATGGTCATTAACACTTGTATTAATTGTAACTTTATTAATAATAAACAAGAGTCTAGTTCATCGATACTAATTCTTAGTTACAGCTTTCAAGATCGAAAATTTAACCATCGTACGGGATGATAAGCTCTATGTTTAGTCCTTCTCATCGGTACTGGGGTCTTGGTTGAGCAAGATGGCGGAGTTGGTAATATTCGACTGTGATCTTGATCCTCTGCTTTTTTCTTCTTGTACTCTCTTAGCATACTTCGCCTCTTTTCGTTTCTAATTAAATCTTCAGGGGCATTCATTTAAACCAGTCCGCGAGCAAACACATGCATTACGACCGGTTCAAACCCTTTTCGCTCGGGCAAAAAATCACCCACTAAATCACTAACATGGGAACCCGTCACGGGTTTATCATCGAAAATTAATTGGCCGCTAGAATTCCACCCCATGATTTTAGGGTTTGCCTTGATTTTATCGATCAATAACTTTCCACGGGTTTTTAGTGTTTTCGGTAAACCACGAATAATGTCTTGCTCTATTTGTTCGTCCACTTCAGATTTTTTTTCGGTTGGCTCTTCGACAGTTTGTTCTTCATGTATTGGGTGAACTACGTTCACGGTTAAAGGTTCGTCTTTTCTTTGATCGTAATACGTGAGGTAGTTTTGAAGCGTTTGGGTGTACTGGCGAGTTTTTTCTTCATATGACAATTCTTTGTTGTTGAGTATCTGTTCCATTTGTTGGTCCAACAGTGTTAGCGTGGTAGTCAGTGGTGCCGTTGTTATTTTTTGCCGCTGTTGGAATTTTTCCAAAGTTTGTTCTGGTACTAGAACCATTTTCTTGGTGTGAAGCATTATAGAATACTTTCAAGTACTTTTAATACCGGAGGAAGTAGAATTCCAAGGAAATTTCCACCGTGTTGTACTAAAAGTTTTTTCTTACGCGACAAGGGAACTCCTTTCTGTGCCAAGGCTAGTAAAGGATTTCTAAATTTTTCAAGCTTGTTCTTTTGTTGGGGTGTTATAGGGACTGTGGCTCTCAGAACGTTGAGCACACACTCGCAAAGGCTGTGAATCAATGGATCGTCGGCGACTTTCAGTAGGGCCTTGGTTTGATGAGGTTTACTGGTAGCCAACACTTTCAAGTGATGAAAGTTGTTTCTCACTCGACGACTCATGGTAGAATGAACGGTTCAAGTTTATACACTCCCATTTATACCTTTTTGACATAGGCATACTGTTTTTCTCCCGGAAATATATTGGTCCGTAACCGGAAGTTATCAGGCATCTGAGGCTTGAGATCACAGAATAGATACCCATGAGGCTTTGTGGTCGCATCATTGAAGGCTTCTTGCATATATTTTACGTTTCCCGGGAACATTTGTTTTCCTAAATGATTCACTTGACTACTATCACGTGGAGACTTAAAAAGAACAAGATAATGACAGTTCAGACTGACATCTCTCATTTCTTTGCCTTGATGAAAAATATTTTGCAATATAAATATGCATGACATATTTCTGTGGTGACAGCCTTTGGTAAATAAATTCGAAATTCTTTTATCACTGCTGACTTCACTCATCAAATCATCGATAACCACAAGATTGCGAACACTTGGATTAATCCTAGATTCCAGGTCACTTGGTATTCCCTCGATAAATGTTATGTTGGGAAGGGTTTGTTGCATTTCTTCATAAGCGGGTTGGTCTAATCCGTAACACCAAAGAATATTCTCGGGGGCGCCATCAATGGAATTTTCACCGGCTTGCAAAAGACGTTTCACAAACTGGGTTTTTCCACAGCAAGTGGGTCCGGCTATCACCGCTCCAAAGGGGTGTTTCAGTCTTGGGTCCATATCGCCAAATGGTAACATTTAAGTTGTTCACGCGTATATATCACCCCTAACCTTTCTCATTAGGAATCAACCAATGGCTATCCAATGGATTATAGTCTCGAACGACTTTATATTTCTGTAATTTTGCCTCTTGTAAATATTTCTTGCGTTTTTCGCTAGGTAAATGATGGACATCAGCTAAATGATTGGAAAGTTTCACTAAATATTTGGATCCACAATTTGGTACTGGACAATTCCTACAACTCCGTTTGGACATGTTAACGTTTGCATGTTATGAACTCAAATGATTTTAAAACTAGAAAACTTGAAGTTTTATCGTAATTTGTCAGGACAAACATGATGAAAAGGACAAATGAATAGAGACGTGTTCATTTCCATAACACATTTATTGGAAGTTTGTACATTTGTACATTTTAAGTAAGAATAAAATAACTGTTTACATTAAAGCTTGAAAATACTATTTACGATAATATAACTATTTTACAGCACTTGGTTCTACGTTTATATCTCTAGAGGTAAAGTGGTCACACCATCCTCTTGTACTTTTCGTTTTGGGTAAAAATAAGAAAACCCAGCCCTGACTTGCTGATAGGTGTACATGGTGTTGTTGAGAACACGAAAACCCTTATTGATACCCGAGCTACTCTCTTTGGTTAGTAATACATTGAGATATTTCTATTTATCGATGTCGTTGCATCTCTTGTTGACACCTTTACAACTGAACTTGTTAGAAGCGCCAAAACAATAGTACGTTTTACTATTTAAACCAATAATCCCGTCACCAGACCACTCCTCCTTAAACAGACCGGGCGTTCTCTTATCGTAGGCTTTGTGCTCGGGCGTATCAATACGAGGGAACCAGTTAACCTTATCCTGATTAAATTCAGCTCTGAGTTCTGGATTCACTAAACTTTCGACAGACTCTCCAGAAATGGCAATATAGGCAGAGTCGGTGTCCATTTCACAGTATTGAAAATTCGAACGGTCCAGATACTTATCTAAAAAATCAAAATATAATTGTAACATACGTAGTTTGGCATACTGGTACACAAAAATCTGCATAGGAAAATTTAATTTAATTTTTTCTTACAGGACTGGACTTCATAAGTATTTTCGTCAATGGTGTCTATTTGACGGAAGAAAGGAGTATTGATCAGGCGGGAAGCTTTGGATTCCTCACAGAACCTGACCTCACGATGGCGTCCTTGATCGTTTTTCCGTAGCTGGAATTGCCCACCTATAGAAAAAACAATAATAAAATGAGTAATCACGCGATTACAATTGCCAACCTGTTGAAAAAATAAAATTAGTATCCCTCTGTTGCGTCTAATAGCATTCGTATTTGAACTCTGAGGTTTACTTACCAATTTCATCGTATCCGCCATGATGGCTTTGTGAGGGTCGGCATCACCAGCGCGCCTGGCGTCACTCACGGCCTCACCAAAGGGCTTGAAGCAAGGGGAAGGCGTGTACTCGACCACTTGATAAATACGAGTGACTTCCAGACCGTGCTCCAAGTACCATTGGATGAGGGGAGTGGCCAGTAAGATCTTTTCACCGAAGAAACTCCCTATCAGACTGCGGCGAGGGCGAGGCATGATGTTATGTTCCTCAGCAAACCCTTTCATGAAGTCGCCAATGTCCTCTCTAGAAATATCTGTATTTTTGAAGATGGGACACATCTCGCTGAATTTGGGTTTTATATGATCCGGTACCCGGATGTCACATTCGACCACACCAAACAGAGACCCACTGCGGATGGCTGTCAGAATCTGGTCTTTATCCAACGTAGTGACTTTGTCTATAGGGCGGCTGAACTTGGTTTCCAGGAAGTGTTGAAGTGTAGGGTTAGTTCTTTTCAACCTTCGCCACGCACATTCCCACATCTCCACAAGGTGATAGCCTTCATCCCGAATGTATTGAGAATTCGCTCGCGTTTCTTCCAATAACTCAGTCATGGGTTTGTTCCTCTTCACGTTCATTTCTTTCCCTCGGTTAAGATGACAATCGTGGTTGTGATACCAACATCCTGGAAAATGGAAAATAATGAATAAATAAATTATTTATATATCTATGAATCTAAGCATGAATGAATGAATGAATGAATATTTAAATGAGTGAAATGAAATAAATAAATAAATGAATGAGTGAACCGAATGAATAAATAAACGAGTGAGTGAACTAAATGAATTAATGGTGAAATGAATGAGTGAATGAGTGAATGAAATGAATGAATAAATAAATAAATGAGTGAGTGAAATGAATGAATGAATAAATAAATGAGTGAGTGAAATGAATGAATAAGAATTAAATGAAGGAATTAATAATCGAGTTAGTTAAATGAAGGAATTAATAATCGAGTGGGTGAAATGAATGAATAAATAAATGAGTGAATGCATAAATATTTTTCCCTGTCAAACATTATTTCCTACCTTGAAACTGGAAGACGGTCTGAGTTGGTCCGTTGAATCCGTCGACTGGGAGTCTTCTGTCACCGATACGCTTTTCCGTATCATTCATCTGATGTCGGATATGGATCCCTCTCTGCTCGGTTTCCCATTCCAACCACTCTGTCGCCATCTTGCAGGAGCTTTCTTTCTTGAATTGAGTTTCCTCTTTTCTTCTGGTAAAGGATCCTGTGGGCATGTTCTGCATAATAGCCCAGAGATAGAGGGCGTTGGCGTCGTACCCCACAATTTTCTGGCAGACTTTAGGTTCTTTTCCTTGGGCTTGTATTTCGTTTTCTCGGATCTTGGTCTTGTTCTTTTCATGGTACCGGTGAAATATGATACTGGGTCCGCCCACCACGTTTTTCTTGAATAGCGAGTAGAGATCTTTGTTTTTCTCATCGAAGAGAGGGAAGTGTATGCCAGGTTGAAGGGTTTGAAAGAGGTACGTTAAGGTGATACCAGGGATAGAAATACCTTGCCTCAACATATCGATGTTTCGGGCTTTCCAGAAGGCAGACATTTTCTCCAAGGCAACACAGAAGGGTTGAACATCGAGGTCGTTGTACCAGATGAGGAAGTCGCGGAACGTTTGCATGTTATTTTCGTTCCAAACTTGCTGGCAGTACTGGTAGTCTTCGTCAGAAATGTTGGAGTTGGTCAAGGAGGAGTGGAAATTTTCGTGAGGAGGAAGAGAAGAGTGGTCTAATTTGTCCAGGGAGTCCATCCACTCGTAGGGGAAGAAGCCTTTGGTTTGAGGGCAATCGTAGGCTTTCAGGAATTTCGGGTAACTGAACCCAGGAGCGAGGAAGTTGGTCACATCCAAGAAGCGCAAATGTTCAGTTTTCAAACACATGAAATTGTTGTTACGCTTTATGGTAAACTTTCCTTGCTCATGTTGGACCAGGACGGGGAAGAGAAATTCGTTGACGGCATTCAAGTCATACTTGCCAGAATTGAAGCCCAGGACGGGAAGTTCTTTCAAGTACTCATCCAATCTGTCTCTAAGTTTTTTAAGTGGTTTTACTTTTTTCTTTTTCTTTGGTTGTGCATTGCCTACTTTCGGTTGATTTTGAACACACTGCTCTCCCCGCTCTCGATTGAATGCCCGGTAGAATGAAGGATCTTGCTCTTCCACTTCATCATCTAAGAAAGCTCTGTCTTCCTCAGTCTCCGACTCCATTTCTTCGTCTTCATCATCCGTATTCATCAGATCTTCTCCTTCATCATTGTCACTATCCTCTTCGACTGTAGTGGCATTGGCTACTCGTTGTTCCTCGGTTATCAACCCTAGCTTGTCGTCAATTGCTTCAAACAAATAGGCAAACTCTTGTTTCACGAGGCGATAACGTTCTTGTCTGATTTTCACAAGGTAGTCGACCATATCTTTCACAAGCTTTTTAGAGTCCCCATCCGTCACAAAACATTTTGGCTGCTCGCAGTTAGGGACATTGGAGCATACATTGACACTGAGTGGTACATGCTTGGCTTGCCAGGTCAGTTTCGCAGTGTCTTTTGGGTGATTCTGGTGATCGAACATACATTCGAAGTCGTAGGTGGCTCTGTAAGGGAAGTACTTCAACTGTTCGGGGATGTAGAAGCCTTAGTCTTCCAGTAAATTGAAGATAGTCGGAGGCGTCTTGTAAGCCCCACCCGGGAATTGGTAGCGAACTTTCGCTTCACAGGTACGCTCGTGACGGTGTAACATACCAACATGCTTCCAGTAGAAGGATGTGGAATATTTCTTCATATTCTTGATGTAAGAGAAGTGGTCCTGGTGAAGATTGAGGTAGAGGGTACTGGAATAATGGTGGTGTGAGCGGTGGATGAGTTGGGCTGCTAATTCGGGTTTGGCGTCGTCATCTTTATTCTCTTCCTCCTCACTGCCTCCATCAGGTTGGGTGGGTTCCAGCGCGTAGACAATGACGTTCACCTCGAAGAGCTTTTCCAGATCAGACATTTCTTCTAGGGTGACTCCGCTGAATTTCTTTTTGGAGGGTTGAGTGGCACGATACCTCAAACAAACAGACCAATATTTTGTTTACGAACCAGCGATGCGTTATCTCTGTATATGTACAATAAACGGTTGTTTTCAAAAGACTAAACACATTTCTATCAATCAAAAGAAAGGGCTCGTAATTTATACGAACCAGCGATGCGTCATTTTTAACATGTATTTGCATAACATACTTAATTTAGTTGTAAAAGCTATAGTTTTGTTTATAACGGACTTTTTAGCACGATAACAGATGTTCACACAAGACTGGATTAAAACCCGTTTAGAACACCTGACCAGTAGTTCACGTTTTGGCGAATAACAGACTTAGTAAACTTAAGTATTCATCATGTTTATTTTATAATGTTGTACATGACAATGCTAGTGTAAACAAATACACGCTTACCTTTCGTAATAATGTTGAGTATCCCGCTCGAGGTTTTTCAAATGGCAGCCGTTGTGCAGCGCCAGAGCACGGAAGAAGCACAGGTTGTCTTTGTAGTGCTTTTTGTTGTTCCTATCTTGATCCAGTGGAATGATGCCTCGGTTTTCAACCAGGTAGTGGGGTAGATTTTTACCACGGCTTATAGGGTGACCACGGATCTTGGTCACGAAGAAAGTGATGTTGGTCACTATCCACCACCCATTTGGAGTTGGGGCGTTGTTGTCTCACCCATTCCAGAATATCCAGGTTTTGAAGAGCTTCCCGGACTCGTTCAAGATCACCGGCATTGGCGATAAGGAAGGGTTCTTCAAAAGCCTGGTTGTTATTGCGGGAGGTATAATGATATTGAAGCTCGCCAGTCTCGTTGTTCCTCAGTAGATAACCAAAGGACACATTCAGTTTGAAGACGGTAGACTGGTCCGCGAAGATCCGGTCAAGATGGGGTAGGAGTTCTGAGGGTTGAAGGGAAGACAGGCGCAAGTTGTACCAGTCTAGCAGTCTGTTCTGGCGTTGGAACCGGGTCCGGATCTGAAACCAATGGCGACGGTATTCGAGGACAGGGCTCTGCTGGTCTTCAGGGAGATCGGTGAGGGCTTTAAAGTCTTCTTGCCAGCTGGAACTTGTGGTGGGGTTTGGTGGCGGTTTATCAGCTGGATTGGGCTTCAGTTTCTTGGGTTTTGGGTCTGAAAAAAAATATTTGGCTATAAATAAAAGACCGGTCCAAACATATTCTATTGGGATGTCTGAACACGAATCTGCATATGAATAAGACTCAAGATGAAGTTAATGAGGACTAATCCGCCACACAAAAGACTTACATCACCTTCTATTGTGCTTAGCCGAACATGGATTGACATCTGAATAGTCACGGCTATCAAGCTGAAGTAAATTAAGAAAAATCCAACACAAAACTTTCCCAAGCATGTATTACTGTGGAGTTAACGATTTAATGAAGTTTATAGACCTCAAAACAAAGATAACGCGTGTCAAAACGAATAGAGTGTAGCCTGGGAATGTTAACATACGCGAAAATATTGAAATATGAAAATTATAGTTTCATACAATTACTGTATAGCTCCAGAAAGGGTAAACACTTCAAAAGCGCATGTTAATTTTTTTGTTTTGGCGATGGTAAGAAAAATATTGGGACACGAACTGAAGTTTTACCAGACTACTAACATAGAACAAGAACTATTTGCGTAATAATTGATTTCGTTATTACTCCGGCTTAGACCTGACACTGGACAACAATGTCAATTAAGGAAAAATATGAATTAAAGTTTTGTCAAATTACAAACTAAATTCTATCACACCAGCTATAAGCTGAAATTGAGGCTACGTTGGAGTCGTAATGGTTTCGTAATATTAGTAAAGTAATGAATGTTTTAGGCCTGGTTCAAACGTCGAACTTTTCAAATGTATTGTTAATCCTAGCAAACAAAAGACTCCATCTCAACGCGAATTTGCATAAGGTTAATCCCTCACACAAAAGACTGACCCAAACATACATATTTCTTACCGAATTTGTCTTCGCTGGGACGTTTCTTGCTGGTCGAGGCTTTGGGATGAGCGGTCTTCTGATGGGTTTGGAAGGGGGCCATATTGTGGAATTCTTCGCCACAGGTATTGCATTTGTAGTTGCGCTGGGCAGCTCGGTTCTCGTGAACTTGCTTCTCGTGGTATCGCAAATGCTCCTTACGACTAAATTTCTTCTCGCAATGAGAACACTCGTGCTGCTTTTCGCCGTTGTGGGTCTTTTCGTGACGCGTCAAGGCATCTCCTCGAGAAAACACTTTCCCGCACGTCTCACACTGATGTCGGCTCTTTTTGGCTGGGGGAATGTTGTCCTCGACAGCTCGCTTCATACCCGCTCCCGTCTGTCGTACTTCTGGGGTGGCCTCCTAGGAGGAAAAAAGATACACAAACTTTAGTTAGAATGGTATTGCGTAACGGAACAGAACTGGACCACAAGGAAACAAACTTTTGTTAGAATGGTATCGCGTAAGAACAGAACTAGCCCATCGAATTACTTACCGAGTCAAAATCAATCCAAGGCTCGAATATTTCGGGAGGAATGTCTGAAGTTTCGTCCAAGTGATTCTGAAAAGACGGAAGAAAATCAAAGTAAATTTTACGCTGAAACCTTTACAATAATACATTATCAAATTGCTTACTTTTGTAGCAGTCTCCAACTCTGTTTCGCAATCGTTGCAGGGCTCCAACACCTCAAGAGGAATCTCAATATTCTCTGGAATGGTCTACAAATTTAAAAACACGCTCAAAACCTGCACACAAACAAAACGGTTGTGATGTAAATACAAGTTAAAATAATATTTACCTCAAAGTCAACTGCTGCGATCTCGAGTAGCTTTACAATGGCCTCGTGATATCACAGTCCAATTTGGTAGCTTCCATGTTGTTCACTTCTCAATTTCGAATAGGTCGATCAATATCTTGTTCAAGGCTTTGGGTTGTACTGATTCGGAGACACGGCTCCTGGTTTTATAGACGACCCCAAACAATAGGCTTTGCCCAAACATGCCCCGAATTAATGAGAGCGCCCTAAAAATTAGCATTCCGAATTTATGCATACGCCCTAAAAATAGGGCGTACGCCCTAAAAATAATTCCTTAATTAATTCAATGGACAATAGGATTGTGCCGTCACCTGAATTAATGATCGCGCCTCAAAAATTAACATAGCGCCTTAAAAAAGGGCGTACGCCCTAATTAATTTATGCATGACCTAAGACAATAGGACTGTGACGTCAGTGACGTCAGTGACGTCATCCTAATTAATGCATACGCCCTAAAAATTAGCATAACACCCTAAAAATTAGCATAACACCCTAAAAAAACGGCTAATTCGGTGCCTCTCCCACTACTCACAGCAGTCTTAAGCTCCGAACAGCACGCTTGATCTCTCTCAATTCCTTTGTTTACGAAGCGATGCTGGAAAGCTTGCTCTCCAGTTTGGCGTTGCTATGCGTATCTAAGCACGTGACCTCTAGCTGCAAAAGGCCTATTGTGCCGAACTGATTAATGTTCTGAGCCAATTAGTGACCAAGCCTCTAGTCAGGGGCTGACCATCTGCCAAAAGGAACAAAGGCCCTGGGCGATCACCTCTCAGTGCTAAATATTGAACCGCTGCTGTGACTGCACACAAAGGGGGCTTACCCAGTTAAATGAAAATTGGACACCCTTGGCGGAATGGGTCAGTCTTTGAAGCTTTTATCAAGATTTGTATCTGCGAAGGATTGGAACTACAGTCTACAGCAATATCACCCACTGTGAGATGAATGGTAGGATTGAATGCTGACATGCTGGGAACATTAAACTCGGTCGACCTGAAGAAACCAAAATATTCCAGAGTACAAGCGGCCCAAAACATCACATCGTTGTAAATGGACAAACTTAACGATGAGTGTATCAACCTTAAAATATTGGCTGTCACAGGAAGCCGCTGATTAGAGGAGGGTGTCCCTTGCCAACATTTTAATCCCCCTAACTAGCCGCTGCAGTTGTAGGCAATTGGTCAATGGGTCTGGCAAGCCTTGATCAATGTGGAGAGAGCGGATAGCTGCCAAATTAACTTTGATAGAAGAATGACGCAAAGATTCGGCCAGGAATGTGGCAAACAAACACAAGGTCCATTCATCAGTGGGGAGGGGTGTTCCATTAGAGTTCAAGCGACCACTCATGTAGCAGAAATTTATAAACTTCTCTTGAGCACAAAAATAACTGCGGGGAGTAGACATAGCCAAACCATGGAACATAAGAGCATAACAGCGAGCCTCTAAATACTTGTGACAGATGAGCCAGCAACTGATGAGGAACCTGGACGGGATACATGTCCGCTGCTGGAGCCAAATTGCGAAATGCCTGCCAATTAAAGCGAGATAATGCATCAGCTATGCCATTATCCACCCCAGGCACATGAACAGCTGCAAACGAAAGATTGTGATGGGCTGCAAGCAAGAGCAACCTTCTTAACAAATGCATGATATTAGGCTATCGTGAGGTCCTAGCATTTAAAATGTGCACCACTGATTCGTTGTCAACAATGAATAGAACCCGTTTAGGACACCACTGTGAGGCCCATAAATGGGCAGCAACAACAACTGGGAATAGTTCCTTGTAAGCAATGGATAAACCACTTTGACTGGGTAGCCATCGTCCATTACACCACTCCGAACCCATGAAGGCACCATAACCAATTGAGCCTGCCGCATCCGAACCAACTTGGAAGTTGGGGAGAGGCTCCAAACCCGGGAACAAGAAAAAACTGACACCATTCCACTGCCCAAAGAACACACGCCACCAAGCAAGATCTTGAATTCAGTGTTCAAACGTACAGGGTGACTGTCATTGCGAAAACAGCATAGGAGATCAATTATGCGACGGAGGAATGTGCGACCAGGCCAAACAACCTTACAGGTGTGATGTAGCGAGCCAATCAGAGACTGAAACTTCTTAATGCACCATTTCCGTCCGTACCAATCGTCTAGCAAGTCACGAGTAGCAGCAAACTTATCTGCTGGGAGGCGAGCAATATGTGCCAATGTATCTAACTCTATGCCTAGAACCACCAAGCACGTGGCTGGTCCTATACATTTCTGAGGATGCAGAGGGAGACCCAATTCCTTCACCACTGCCAATGCAATATCCAAGTTACGAGCGCATACAGGTGAATTGGCAGGTCCTGCTAAAATGAAGTCAACCAAATAATGAAGGAGACACTAATTACTCGGGCCAGCGTAGGCTGGGCCCGAGTCAAGTTTCGCAAGTGTTTATTTTTATTTTTATTTTTATGTTTTGTGTCGCTCCGGAAGTCGCCGTTAACCAATCAGATTACACAGGAGCCATTGTTCGATGAACAACTCAACACGTGACAAGATTAACCAATCAGATTCGACACCGCTCGGGGACACTTCCCAAAGATATAATATTTTTAGAAGCAAAGTTGGACGGGAGCGAAGATTGGAGCCATTCTTACCCATTATTTTGCTCAAACCAAAGGTCTCTTCGACTGAAATACCAAGATGTTCAGTTATTCTAGGGCTAGCAGGACTTTTAGTTGCTTTCGATGGAAAATTCTTACATTTACGAAAGGAGTGTGGCGATAATCGCATAGTCAGCTGCGAGTGTAGGTTTTTGTCGAGGGTCGAGGGTCGAGTGTAAAAAGTCGAGGGTCCAAATATATTGCTTAAATCTATCTATACACTGCTCTCTTCGCAAGAAAGTCGAGAAACTATCCTGGTTAACTAATCTCAAGTCATCCAAACAGCCAGAAAGACTGAGCTACCGAATTCCAGAGTGCGAACGAGCTTGCCGATGTCAATCAAAGTCCATGGAGTGAAATTTTAGAACGTGTTCCCGACGGGACCCCTGTACTGTTTCCCGCCTCAAGATCACATGACTGAAAAGCACTGGCTGTGGTCACACGAGAGGGTTAAACAAGATTTAGCGACCTAAATCACGATTTAAAAAAGTGTAAAAACTAATCACGATCAGTACGAAACTCGGGCGTGGTATATAACGTGTTACAAGTGACAATGATACGGAGATACCAAGATACAGTGATACGGTGATACCAAGATACAGTGATACAGTGATACGCACATCTCAAATTTCTTTTTTTTAAGCGGACGCGAAATGGCCCCGCTAAATACAGGTTTATGTATGGAACGGACTGTTGTATGGGTCACCACAGGAAACCCAAGCTCTGTTTGTGTTTTAAATGATAAGGGTTTGTATGAGATTTTTAACGAGTATTTGGTTGTATCCGTTTGGCCAGAAATACTGAATACTGAAGTCTTTATCTGTTCTTCATTGGGCTCTGTATGCAATTGCAGCGAATTCTGTTGAAATTTTACCCCTCGACCTCTCCAACTAAGAAAGAAGGCAAGGACGGTCGCAGCCGCCATTCCCCGATCCCAATCACTCGAACATCACGCTCGAATTTTCATCCAAAATCGATGCCAACCGCAACTAGACCTCAAATAATAGCACAACAGTATCTATTCCAAGAGCCTCGTGCCATTTAATTGAAATAATCCCCATTTCTCGAGCCTAAATCGAACCTAATTTAAAACAAATCCGCCCGTTGGGATTCGTGACTGGTAGAAGTTGGCAACGCTTGACAACGGCTAGCTGCCCAAAGTTCACGGGCTCAGAACGTACGTATATATATATTATTTTGAACACGCCTCCACGTAAGTTGGCTCTATGGTACAGTGGTTTAGAGCGCGCGGTTTTGATCCAACGATCGGAGTTCGAGTCTATACCAGGCACTAAACATTTTTGAACATTTTCCGCGATCCCGCCAGTTTCTCCGATCTAGTGAGATGGCTTTCAGAAGCTCCAACTCCAAAAATATTTTATGGTTGCTTTGTCGCATTTCGGAGGAATCGTATTACAAAACCGTGCAGGGGAATATCAAAATTCGATTTGGTTATCATGCTTTCGGTGAAAAGGCGAAAACATAAATCCGACTAGATATAAGGGTAGATATATGCGGGAAACACCGTCAAGAGCTCTCTTTTTCGAATTTCCCAATTCCCCAACAAATTTTTGTTTTGCAGCAGCATTGTGTAAAAAATTCAGACAAATCGAACCAATTCTTCTTGAGTTAGAGCTTTAAAAAAAAACTATTTTGGTTGAAAATCGAAAGCGTAGAAAATAGCCCAAGTTTTCCCGAAAATGCAATGCTACGCGCCGCATCGAGAATACTTTATAGCCGGTTCTAGTTTTCTTATGACTTGGAAAATGGAAAAGACGAAAGGTCCTTGAAGGACAAAGCCAAAGCGAACACCTATAAATGACAAAGGAAGGGCACAGAACTGATCAAAGGCCTTAAATGCCAGTGACAGCGATTTGCAGGAGTCTGAAAGGTCCTGAAACAGCACGGCAAATAGCGAGATCGTGGTGTTGGTTTCAAGCGATTCAGAGTTTTAATATGTTTCCATCTAAGCTTTCTTGGAAACAAATCTTCTCTCGGCTGGTTCCTATCATTCTTTATGTTCAGATGTGGACCACTCGGCACTCTGTCTGAACTTGTCGGGTTTTGCGAGGCTCGTAGTCGTATGCATTGTTTGGCCTTGTTTTGCTTCTTTCCAAGCTAAGGGCATCCTGCTGGAACTTAGCCCTGCTGGAACTTAGCCCTGCTGGAACTTAGCCCTGCTGGAGAATTTAGCCCTGCTTGCTTTTTGGAAGACATCAAGTAAGGCCAACAACCTATGGATCGGGGCTGGAAAAACCACAGGCTTCCCAGACTCGACGTATATTTCCCGCTTATTAGTCTGTTGGGTTACCTGTGGTTTATCGATTAGTTTCATAACGATCGATCTCAGAAGAGTTTAAAAATAATTGCTTCGTGTGAATTCTCTTTTCCGATTCCTACGAAATGAATCTTAAATAATAAAAGATTGATACTTAATGAAGTTGTGTGAGTGGTTTTTTGGCGATTTGGGGCCTTCTAAAGCAGTTTATTAGGATTCGAAATTTTGACCGTTGGCCGAGGCTCTAACAAAATTTACAAGGTAGGCAAGTCGACCTCGCCAAAGCACAGACTTACCTCAAAGATCACCCAAAAATCGGCACTTTTCTTCCTCGCTCGCTATTCAGCTTTCGGCACAGGAGGGAATAGTTATTAAGCAACATCTGACCAGAGATTTAGGAAAATCCATCAAATTTATCATCGCCAAACGGCCTCCTCGAGACCCAAAAAGCGCGACCTTCCAATGATCTGTAAGAACCAGAATGACCAAAGCGGTCCAAAATTTTCCCGACCCTACCCAAAACGATGCAAATCACCTTTTTTCATGGGGGACCCTCAAGCGTGAAATTATACTTCCGCTCGAGGAACGGAAACAAATATATCGCCAATCAGAGAGACCATTACTAGGCCTTTTAACGAAACTGGCGGTTACAGACTAATTTTGAATTTGGAACTCTCACGTGGAACTGTCATAACACTCCGTGAAGACCCCAGCCCACTGTCTTGGTCCTCTGATTGGCGAGTTCCAAATTCAAAATTAGTCTGTAACCGCCAGCTTCGTATAATTTCACGCTTGGGGATCCCCCCATGAAGAAAGGCGATTTGCATCGTTTTGGGTAGGGTCGGCAAAATTTTGGACCGCTTTGGTCATTCTGGTTCTTACAGATCATTGGAAGGTCGCGCTTTTTGGGTCTCGAGGAGGCCGTTTGGCGATGATAAATTTGATGGATTTTCCTAAATCTCTGGTCAGATGTTGCTTGATAACTATTCCCTCCTGTGCCGAAAGCTGAATAGCGAGCGAGGGAGGAAGAAAAGTGCCGATTTTTGGGTGATCTTTGAGGTAAGTCTGTGCTTTGGCGAGGTCGACTTGCCTACCTTGTAAATTTTGTTAGAGCCTCGGCCAACGGTCAAAATTTCGAATCCTAATAAACTGCTTTAGAAGGCCCCAAATCGCCAAAAAACACTCACACAACTTCATTAAGTATCAATCTTTTATTATTGAAGATTCATTTCGTAGGAATCGGAAAAGAGAATTCACACGAAGCAATTATTTAAACTCTTCTGAGATCGTTATGAAACTAATAGATAAACCACAGGTAACCCAACAGACTAATAAGCGGGAAATATACGTCGAGTCTGGGAAGCCTGTGGAAAAACGTTTCTCAATAAACATGAAATGAATTTATGCTAGCTTTCGTTACGGGCGAGTGAGCACATGTCATGTGTTAATTGACCTGCTGTCAATCAAACAGAACTTTTTACTTTCGGTTAAAAACTTATTTTTTTTCTTAGCTTGAATTTCAGCCGGAGGAGACGGCTGAAATTCAGGCTAGCCAAAACTACATTTCTGTGGGAAAGTATTCCCCCCCCCCCCCCCCATTTTTAAAATTTTAAAGGAAATTTGAAATCTTCGTATCACTGTATCACTGTATCACCGTATCACTGTATCACCGTATCTTTGTATCTCCGTAGCATTGTATCTTGTAACACGTTATATACCAAGCCCGAAACTCGAGAGGTATGTTTGTTTTGGAATGTTAATTAAAACGAAAAGTACAGGTAGCTGTCATTATACAGACAAGGCGGGCATGCTTGTCTGCAATTTAATTTTCCGAGTGCTTCGTGATGCCGTTCTTGGCCAACGTTATTGTTGCAGGATTTGCTATTTTTCTGCTCAGACGATTCATAAGTAAATCCCACTCAAGTCGCATGAAAAGGATGAAGATACTCATACTGCACTGGAAGGCGGAGAAACCGCTTAGGGGCCGTCGACATATTCGAAATGCCCCGCTTAACGCACAACGGACGTTAAGGCCAGACCCCCCCCCCCCCCTCCCCCTTAACGTCCACCCATTGTTTTATGCTTTTTTTAGGTCAGGAAAAACAGTAATGAAATACACGGGAGTTCACTTATAAACAAAGTATAAAACAAGCTTAAAGCTTTAATAGCTGCAACTGTACAGTCAGTCAGTACCTCGAATTCCCGTACGAGCTCATTTCGGATCTTGACTGAAATAGTCATTCGGACACGACTATAAAATTGAGTTTCACTTACCTGGAGGTTTGAGGTATTTCATGATACTTCTAATTAAAAGACCTTGTTGAAATTTCCGGGAAATTCCACAGAAATTGCGCTCTAATGTAGATCTAGCTGACAAGAAACGTTTGATTAAAAAGTGTACTTCTATTGATGAAAAAGCGTTTGTTCTAAATGCCCCACACTAACGTCCATGCCCTTACCCCCTCCCCCCCTAAACGTCCATTGTGCGTTAAGCGGGGCATTTCGAATATGTCGACGGCCCCTTAGCTGCTGTTGTTTCAAATGCCGCCAGAGGCCGGGCACTATGTCACACGGTGAAGCGGTGACGGGCGGGCATTGATGACGAATAACTCGCAAAATTATTTACCGGTAAACATATTTTTCAGAAAAAATTACGTACATTTTTGGACCCTCGACATTTTACCCTCGACCCTCGACTTTTTACCCTCGACCCTCGACTTTTTACACTCGACCCTCGACCCTCGACAAAAACCTACACTCGTCAGCTGCTAGTCACTAGTCTAGTGCTAGTCAGCCGAATAATCCACGGAAACTGAATGAAAATGCCTGTACTGCTGCATCTAAGTACTATAGGACTACTCTCCTGAAGTACTCTTGTCTGTCTTGAGATTATACAACTGGGAAGTCTTGAAGCCAGTCAAACCAATGCTGAGCTTTTATACTAACTTCGACTCAAGAGTCGCAAAAGCTGGAAGTGAACAGTGATTGACCCTGGTCTTTGAACGCAAACGGAATTATCTGAACTGGTGAGGTTGAAATTATGTGTTTATATGAATACGCACACGAATCTTATTTGTTCCCTACTTTTAAAATTAAGTGTAATGGTGACTAATTCGAACTGGAAATGAAATCGACCGTAAATTGAACTGTATGTGACTTTATAGAGTCCAAGGAGGAAAACTTGAAATCGTCATTTAGGAAACCGAGCTACTGCTAGAATAGCAGGATTTGTCGTGGAAAGCCGTAAGTCGTAACTACGAACTGTCATAAAACTAGAACTGGAGAGTATAAAGTATGGCTCTGCCCACAATATCCTTCGCAGCCGTTTATATTTATGTCGTCACGCAGTTGATTGATACGAACGAACTTCAAACTCCGGCTTTGCCTTCATATTATTTTGCTGAACTGCACAGAAGACCTTGAAATTACCGTAATTTATCGTAAAGAAAGCTTTGATTTATACCCTCGAAGAAGGAAATTTATTTTATTTTCTCCACTTCGCCGTAACAATAGGAAATGCATGACAATCGGAAATCTACAATGTTTACCGTCTCGTTTTTCCAGGCGCATGTAATCGTTTCGTGGGCAGAGGTTTCTCTCGGCGGCAGGAAAGGGGTCGGTGGAACTTCTCGAAACGAGCGATAGTATTGGCCTACCCAACAGTAGAAAAACCCTAACCTTTAGAAAGTGCAGTACAAAAAGCATAGAAGTATAGTACATTGTATTATGGGTGCAATCAGAATACAGGTCTCGAGAGGTTCCATGCTACTCGGCGGGCTTTTCCGTATGTTTTTATCTTGTTTACACATGACATGACAACTAGCACTATGCTTTCTGAAGAAGATATCCCGGGAGTATCGCTCTCTGGACGAAATCCATCGACATTAAAGACAGATGAGCTACGTTTTTGGCTTAAGTGCAGAAGAGATCCCGCAAAAGGCCTAAAATCAAAAGCGCAACTGGTTAAAAGGTATGTCGTATGTGTCAATGTTCGTGTTGGTGTAATGTTGTCAAACTTGCGATCAAAACTGTAGTCTTTAGATAAAAAATCAAAACTTGTGTCATTTCTTGACTATATTCATGAATGAAATATACTGTAATGACAACTGTTCTTTTATAACTAACTCCGTAAACGGATGATAATTTACAAAATCTCTATTTTACGAACACATTCTTTCGACCAACACATTTGCCGATTATGGTGTGAGAATTTCACGTTTGTCAACAATTTTTTTTTATAAAATCGCCGCTATTTCTAAACTTATTTATATCCTTGATATCTCTAGGGTACAAGAATATATCGATTCAGGCCGTGACAAGAATGTTATTGACCCCGATCCACAGCATATTTACACTAAGCGAAGAGAGAGACTGAATTCAGTGCAAGATGGTTTACAACAAGCTAACGATCCCGTCAACTACCCATGAACGGGATGGTCGTCAAGTCTCCGTCGAATGCCTCTTTTCACCAAGGCTGAAATGAATATTCACGTGGCTCAGTCTGGTAAAAATTTGGGTTCAACAGATAAAAACCACTCCGTCCCAACCAGCCTTCGAAAAGCAAAGACATTTATGGAAGACGAATAATTCAAGGAGACAAGTGCAACAAGTGATGACCGGTACTTTTATTTCAAAACGCTATGTCATCACAGTTTTAGAAAAAATGACCCTCCTCACAAACTTTACATCGCTTTATTCATATTGACTGGAGCTGTAAGGCATGCTACTTGCAGCTGTGTTGCAGGAAAGACTGGGTTTTGTAACCATGTTCTAGGACTTATGATAAAGCTCTGCAAATTCAGTATGTATGATTGTAAAGACATCAGTGAACTTGACAAAGAGGAAGCCATGGCTCCCAAAGTTGCCTGTACATCAACCTTGCAGCTGTGGCATAGGAAAGGAAGGGGTGAAAAAATAAAGGCTCAACCTGTTATGGAGGTGGTTGTAAAGAAAACCAAACTTGATGTGACAGACTCAACAGTAGGACTTAAATGTCTATTGTATGAAGCAAGAAAAAAAATGTAAGTCTCAAGTTCCTGCTGAGCTTCGATTGAAAGAGGAATTAGAAAAAATAAATCCCAAAATGGGTTTTTGCCAAGTTGTGAGTCCTGGATCCTCCAATTACCAGAACACAAGGTTTGGTAAATCTCCTTGTGGGTCATATGCCAGTTATCATCTCAGTTTTACAGAATCCAATTTTAAAGTTTATTGCAATATAGATGCTGTGCCTAGATTAGATTGCAATGAGACTTTAGATATTATTGTCCCTCACACTTATCCAACATTTCCTCTTAAAGTAACTAATGATTTTACAATGGCTCAAATTGAAAATCTAGATGCTAAACAGAAGGCCTTACTTAATCACATCATGGTTGATGAACAGAAGATCAACAGCATTGAAAGAAAGACACAAGAACAAGCAGCCTGCAAGGAATGGCAAGATGAAAGAAAATTTTGACTGACTTCCTCAAATTTTAAGACCATAGTCAACCGACAAAGAAATCATGATACATTCATCAAGAATTTGCTAAACCCCAAGCAGATTTCATCAAAGTATACAGAACATGGCAAGAAGTATGAACCAGTGGCCTTGCAACAATATGAGAAGTATATGTTTTCATCAAGTCTCAGTACACAAATCAGGACTAGTAGTATGTAAGGACTTACCAATTTTGGCTGCCTCACCTGATGCAAAAGTCATTGATAAAGGCTGTGAAAAGCCATTTGGTATTGCAGAAGTTAAATGTCCACAAACAAAATTCCATGTCACTCCACTTGAAGCCTGCACAGATCAAATGTTTTTTTTAAGAAAAAGCCCAAGACATTCCAAAGCTCAAAAGGAATCACCCTTACTATTATCAGGTTCAAGGACAGCTTGCAGCCACAAGAGCTAGCTGGTGTGATTTCATCATTTATACCAGTATGGGTATTAGTATTGAGAGAATTGTATTTGCCTCTCAATTTTGGGACACACTATCAGAGAAGTTAAAGTTGTACTATTTTAATCACTTTTTGGGTCCAGCTTCTACTGAGTTTTCCAGGCAAGGTTAATGTACAAATATAGCTTAGAGTGCTCACAATGAATCCATGAAAAAGCATTAATTTTGTTACTCACACTACATGTGTAAGAGAGCAATGTCTATTATTATTACATTAGTGCTATTTAGGACTAATTATATGAAAATAGAATGTATATGTTGTAGTCCAATTTGACCGACCAGTTGAATTTGACCACAGGTCAAAATACACTAGTTCAATTTGACCTAGGTTAAACTTTTTCAACCTAGATCTTTTATTTTTTAATATATATATATTTTTTAAGTCCAAAATTACACTCTCCCTCATCCCTTTCTCAACTGGTCAGTCAAATTGGACTACAACATATATTTCATTTGGAATAACCATATTAAATATTTATATATTTATGTATATAGCTTACGCATTTTAGAATTTTACTTAACCCGTGAAACAGAAAGTAATAGTTAATGTGTAATAGTCAAATAGACACAAAAGAAAACAATGAAAGTAAGGTCTACTAATGTGTATTAGCCCACTAACTATTTAAGGGTTAAGTAAAATCACTCTATTAGATGCTAAATATTAGATTTTATTTCACGGGTTAAATAAAACCACTCTACTAATGCAGCGGTCATATATTGCAAACACTTAATTTGTACTATATATGCAGCAATAAGAACTAGTGATATTTGATAATAATATTTATAAGTGCAAAAGTAGTAGGGTTTAGAGTTTGCACCCTGTTTATCAGAAAATAAATGTCAAAATACAATAACATTATTTACATCTTCATTCAGAAATGATTGAATCTTGTATGTTGCATAGAAATGCACACACAGTCCACACTTGGTTCACTACACCAAACAAATTCAGTGGTACAACTGCATCCCACACATGAAAGTTTTTAATTTTATTGATGGCCCACTCTATGTGGATGCGTAGACTTGCTATTTGCTGTGTCTTGACTACCTCCTCAGCAGACATCTGACTGCTCTCTCCCAGGAATGGAGGCATATTAATAGTAACCCCCAAAGGGAGTAGGTCTTCAACTGTGAAGCCTTTATCAGCCATAACCGAGTCTCCATCATTGAATTCAAGACCCATCAGTCCACTTCTGGATATTATTTCTCTGTCGGAGATATTCCCAGAGTAGAGTTGGCTGATAAATGTCATAGCCCCACTGGGTGCAATCCCCACTAGACCCTTCAGGGTAACATTGTTCTTATATGAACTGAAGAGTTAACTGTTCAGCAGGAGACTGGATGGCATCTGGCATCTTACTTCGGTGCAGTCAATAATGACCCGAGTGCTTGGGTACTTTTCACGATTCGGGTTCGAATCCCGGCCGCGTCCTTGGGCAGGGACGTTTATAAGCCGTTGGCCTTGTCTCCTTCTACTTCTAATCAGTATTTGAAGGGGACGTGAAAGAACCTGTTGTACTACTCGAAAAAGAGCAGGGGATTGTCACCCGGTACAGCAGCCTGGCCATTGCACTAACCACACTCAACATTGTAAACTGCGTGGCAGCTATTAGCGCCGTGAAGCAGGCCGAAATAATTAACTGACGGGATATGTCAGTCATATGTAAAGCGCCATGAAACTGTGGTTGATATGGCGCTATATAAATGTGGCCATTATGGTTTCATTAACTCTTTCTCTTGAAGGCCAGATACAAACTTCTCCAAACTTGTCCAAACTTCAAGTATATGAAGTTTATCCATGGTATAAAGATCCTACTCACAGTTGGTTGTGAGATACCATACAAATGTCCAAGGTGTTTCTCGCCAAATCCCCTTCTCAAGAGTAGTATATAAAGTGGCGGTTCTGGCGCAGCACCTCCGTTTTCAGTTTTATGTCACATCCGATGACCCCCTCCCCCCAACGCATTGTTTGGACCTTGTCGACCACAATATGTACCAAATCCCAACTTATTATCTCTCGAGTACCATAGATGTTGTACCCATTTGTTGTCTCCTTTAAATAGCAATTAGAGAAAGGCTATCATAAGGTATATATCGCACTATGGCGGATGAGATAATAACTTGTAGTTGGCTGATGCGAGGGAAGGACACGAAATGCGCAAGGAAGTGTTCTAAGACGACAGAGTACTGTGCTCAGCACAACTTCCAGATACAAAGAGGGAGCGCCTTATTCATCCCATGTTCGAAGTGTAGTTGTGGTTGTCGTACGAGTTACGGACTTTGCACGAAGTGTGGTGCATCACAGCGCCGTATCATTCGCGAGAAGAAATACCGCGAGACTAAATGCCGCACTAAGGATTGCTTTTCAAAGGTGTTGGCGGAATTGAAGAACCACAAGGTATTCCTAGATGATTAGAAATTGCGATAAAAAAAAAGAAAAAGAAGAAGATAAATTGGTATCCCACTCCTACCAGTCTATCTTTCTTCTTTTTCCATATATCGACGAGCAATTAGATAATAGATAGACCTATAGCATACACCACTAGTATGGACGATCCTCTTGGCTTGCTTGGTGCCAGCCCATATACGTTCGATATTAATCCTATCACCCCACAGCTACATATCAATACCCCGGAAATGTGCTCCGAATGTCTCTGCCCAATGAAAGTGATGGGAACTGAATTCATATGTTTCACCTGTGGCCTTGTTTCAGAGGCTGAACTAAGTGAAGAAACGATCGACGTTGCGACTCGGTTGCGTATAGTAGGTCCGGAAAGCTATCGGTATCAACGCGATCTCGATCGTATGAGCCCAACGCACGTGCACGGCCATGAGAGAACTACAGGCATATAATACTGCTTATAAACAAGACCACAACGTCTCATTTCCCACAAATGTATTAGTAATCGTAGCCGACGCATTCATCCAAGCGAAGAAAGTTTATGTCAAGCGTAGTAATGCTAAGAGAACCATGTTAGCTTCTCTACTTTACCATGCATGTATACAATGTGGGTTCGTTCGCTCTAGAAGTGAGGTTGCTCATTTCATGCAACTCAACAACCAGTGTATCTATCGCGGTAACGTTTTTATACACTCGCTACATGCCGACGGCAAAATCGATATTGACTTAAATGCTGATCGTATAGCTCCTCATATTGCAACTATTTTTGCCAAACTCGACCTATCTGAAGTACGTCTCCAACAAATAGTCTACGAGGTCGTTAACACAGCAATCGAAGGTCGTATAGGTCTCCAATCCCGACTTCGCACCAAAGTTGTTGGAGCAAGCTACGAGGTGCTACGTCGTTCAGGATCGCATATATCTCTTATTGACGTTGTTAAACGATGTGGTATACACAAGAGTTCAATCGTGCGTTTTATCGATGAGTTGCTTGCTTACCATTCCCACTTCGAGCCCATCTATACAAAACATGGCCTAACTAGTGATAGAGCCTAATTTAAAAAGAAATAAAATACATAAGAATAAAAAACAAAACTGGTGTCACCAGAACCTCTCTAGGAACCACTTTCACCTTTTTCCTTCCTTCGCCATTTTTCGTTCCTAGAGAGGTTTTTGCTTTTGGTGTGCCGGGCCCGGCTTTCACTGTATTTGTTCTACTGTAGTTGTTCAGCTTCTGACCACAGTTGGCCTACCTCGCTACTACTTCTGCCACATCGACAGACGCGCTACGACTTGTGTGGGGCTGGGAGCTTTTTACCCCACACAAGCCGGCCTACGACATATAGCCCGCCAAGGTTTGAACACCAGACTTGTGAATGGCTCCCATTTCAATCACAAGCCCAGCGACCAACCCGTTGGGCTATATGTGCCAGACAGTGACGTAGGTGTAAAATATTGTATTTATGTCTTTCGCAGCGGGCCGTGACATAGTCTAACGTGACTAGACAGAAATTTACATACGAACCAAAACAACACGGTAATTTATACGAATTAAGCGCAGCTGTTCTTAGCAAAGTGAAAATAAACCCCCCGTTTATTTCTCTCATAGGACATTTCAATTTTTATCCCACTAGACTGCCAAGTGCTCGCAGTTCTTGCTTGAGTTCGACTCGAATTTGTTCCACGCTTTTTTCACCTGTTCGTTCCGAACCTGAACTAGCCGAAGTTTTATGGCGAATTTCGACCCTCATAGCCTCATATTTTTCTGCTTCAGCGAGGATGAGATTATATTCAGAATCAGACACATTTTCATCGCGTAGGGCCTTTGACACGAGATCGCGAATCGTATTAATTTTCGATCTAGCCAACATGATCGTTTTCTCATGTTTAGAAACTTTTATTCCAAGCTTTTTAGCCTCAATAGTCGTAGCGGCCGAAATTACCCCACAGAGTCTGCGGATAACGCCAAGTGGCAGGCCAATCGCGACACCAACCCCGGTTAGAGCAACAGCCAAGCCTGAGCTTGATAAAAGCACGGATAGACTACCTTGTTACCACAGTGACACCGTGAACTATTCTCTGCGCACGGGCATATTTTTTACGCACACCTTCGTAATGTTTTTCTTGGGTTTCTATATCCGAAAGCGTATCGCGGACTGTTGCAGCCGAAAATTCTCTCCAGTTAGCTGGGGATAGATCTGTGGTGCCGTTGGAATTGTTCGAATCGAATCGCTTGCCATTATATAGCTATGCTATAACTTACTCAATCTTCAATACGTAGCCTATCGGACGACCACGAAAGTCTATGGTGTTGCCTTTCTCGTCGCAAATTGTCAGGCGAAGGCTGTTTCTAATCGACTCTAGAGCTTTGACAGTTAATGGTAGTAGATCGTTTTCCATCTCGAATCGAGAAGCTAGAATCTACCACATCGCAGTTGACATACGCTGTGTGGATATTGTGGAGAGTCAGAATGTAGTTTTTCACCCCGATTGTTACACCATGATGCCCCTCGTGGATTTCGATACACATCATGCTACAGATCCATTTATCGAATGTGATTGTTTTTTTAATTATAATTCTCCAACCCGCCTTCGGTAGGTCTTTCAAGATTTCCATGACGTTAGCATCGATTGCTGGTTTGAAGTAGTGTTGAAGGCTCGCTACGTCATGATACCCTGCGGTAATAGTATGTGTAAACATCACACCTTTGGTCTCCCACGTGAACGAGCCGTCATTTGGTAGGTTCCACCAACTATTCTCAAAAGTGACCTCAACTAGCGAAATGTTGTTGATACGAATAGGTTGATCGAAGTAGACCGTATGGTCAGCCGATGTGGTGGTGACAAATAAGTTAGCCATTATATATTAAAGGTATAAACTGTATATGTGTATAGCTTCAATACGAGGAGACATTTTTATATGATAACTTTCAATGTTCACACACGATTGACAAAATAAGGATTGTAAATTGGTTCCTTATTTGATGTCATCCATGACTATTTTCTTTTTGTCGTCATACTCCTGCTGGGAAATTGCCCCCATCTCCTTCAGCTTAAACAGGTCTCTCAACTGTTGGATCACAGCTGATCGCGTCTCCTAAAGTAAAAAGTGACGATTAATTAAAATAAATGTCTATATGCTTAATGCGTCTGGAAAGAGGAAATGTTTTTAAATGCTCCTATAGTTTCTGAAAAGTCGAAAATTATCGAAAGAATCAACCCGAGTGACACAAAAACCGTGTGCTAATGTCTGCATGTATTATACTTATATGCGTCTCGCATGTTTCACTGGGCATCCTGCTATAATGATGATGATGATGATGATAATGATGTTGATTATGGACGTGTAAAACATGCTTCTCAACGTATAAACACGGCAACAGAAACATAATTCATCGTATATAGTTTCAGATGTACTGAGTCACGCTTCAATGAAGCACTAATCTTATATATGATCTTCCTTTCTTTCTAAAACTATGGAAACCTCGTAACGATCAATGCATGTGCTCAAATAATAAAGACTTACCGATGGTTTAGCTGTGGGTGGTGTTGAGGTACCAGAGCCTGTTAACGCGTCCTTTATGGCACATCCCACATGCGTAAGTGTTTCAGCCAATGTTTCGCGCCTTGGCCGTTTAGCGGGGTCAGCGCAAAACATTGGAACCGATGGAGGGGAATCTGCTGTTGCGGTTCCAACACGCTGATCAATTAAAATGAAAATAGAATGCATGCATCAACAGTCGACAACAAATATTGTACATATGGAGTGAGTAAGAAATGCATGACTATATGTTGTCTACAGAAATAGTGCATGCCAACTATACAGTACTTTATGTTAAATCTTAAATCTCACATATTATTTTCGGTTAAACAGAATTTCAGTTGTAATATGTATTCAATCACGTATTTCAGTCAAAAGAAAATTACTTATTTTTCCTAAAATATAAAGTTTGAGCACACCACTGTAATTTAGAGATTCTGTCGTCGAAGCTGTCTTAAAATGCCGAATCACATGTACCTGACAAACTTTCAGATTATTTTTGTTGTTGCCGACATCGCATATTCGAAAAAAAGTAAACAATAAGATCAGCGGAAACGCGGGAAATATATCATCTGTTTGCTTTTAACTAAACAAAAGAGAGAAAGATGTATTTCAACATTATCATATTGAGCTCATTTTGTAGCACCATTGTCTCCGTAGTCCGCTGGAATTCAACCTGCATGCAGCCGTTTGTGAATGCGTTTAACAGTAAAAGACACTAAAAAGTCTGAATGTTTGGTAAACATTAAAACATTTCAAGATATTCAGAAGCAGCAAAGTTATCCCAATATCAATGACGATTGTATCTGTTAATGACGCCTTTAAAACATACAACAACCAAGAATGCAAAACATACTAAATTCTGATCAGATCTGTTGCTGAATGGCCTTTTGATGAATTATAGCGCTGTACACAGTAAAATGCTTCAATGTCAAGGTTTAAATATACAGGAAAATAACACGCGGAATGATGGTAGAAATGGGAGAAAACTGTCTTTTCTGTGCGTATGAATGGATTAAGTGTCAGTGGTTTCAGGGACTTCAATAAGAGCCATGTACTCTGTTTTTTTGCGCTGCCTAATTTACCCAGACAAAGTAATAATCTGTAATCAAAACCTGAGTATGCAAAAGGTTTTAAAGTGTTTTTCTCTGGTTACTTCACGTAATGTGCCAGATAGTATGCGAAAACTTATTGAACTCCCTGACTTTACACATTATTTTAGACACACGCATATTAAATAGGTCAGGTGGCGTCTTACACAACACATTTTTCGTTCGTATATGGGTCATATTGTGAGTCATTCAAAAATAAAAGGAACACACCAAAAACAACCAAAGAAGTTTACAAATGACGCAATAAAAGTAAATAAAAGATATATATCGTTTTTTTGGCATTGCGTTTTGTTAGTGTCAAGCCTGTCAAATATCCCAAAACCACCAGTACCACCAGCCAAAAATATAGTATAAATGCAAACTGATGCCCTTACGATCATTTCAGCCCACAGTCGATACTTGTAGGGCGGGTAGTGGTCCCCGTGTCGCTCGCGGAGGTCGGCCATTACCTCAGGCACGTCCTGTTCTTCATTACCGGCTCTAGTACAACAAAGTACACTCTTGGTCACTGGACTACAATAGTTCCCATTCAATTATATAGCATACGACAGAGGAGACTTGTGAACAAATTACTTCCCGCATTGTTATTGTAGATTGTGATGCACATGTGTATTAGCTCACTTACCAAAACAGGCAAGGTTGTTCCTTTTCTTCGCTGACTTCTTCGCAGCACTCACGGTTTTTATCTTCGGTTCCACCCACAACTGATATCCCGCAGTTGCATAGTTTAGAGGTGTTTCAAGTTCTTTGTTGGTGTTAATGCCGTATTTCTGGTTTCGCTCGAGAACATAACCGAGCTCTGCCTTCGCAAGATTGGTCTCACCTAAGTCTGGAAGAGCTTTTATTAATTGCTCACGAAAAGCTTCCAGTGTCTCAACGAGTGGGAAATTCGGTAGTAGTAATAGTACACTGTACAGACCACATGCCCTCTCCTGATTGGTCGAGAGCCTGTGACGTCACAGGCTTGTCACAGGCCCCGCCTCCTCAGTTATAGACCAAAGACAGGCTGCTGATTGGCCGGGAGTTATAGACCCAAGACAGGCTGCTGATTGGCCGGAATTTATAGACCCAAGACAGGCTGCTGATTGGCCGGGAGTTATAGACCCAATACGGGCTCGGGATTGGCCGAGATTTATAGACCCAATACGGGCTCGGGAGTGGTCGGGAAATTTATAGACCCAATACGTGCACGGCCCCGGCACCCAACCCGAAGTGTGAGTAGCCACTTGGATTTATGTGGGCTGACCTTAACGCACAATCTACCGCGAACGGACCCCCGCCCCCAAAGCTCAATTCTACGCTTCGCCATGGACGTCACAGGCCCCCCAAGGTCCGCCACCCGTCGCTTGGACCAGTCCCCACACCACTACGCCCTTTACGGTTCCATCCGCGGAGATGCCACAGGGACCCCCACAGGGACCCCCACAGGGCCCCCCACCGGGGACACCCCTGGGGATACCCCTAGAGACTACACCGACACCCCTGATTCCCTACGGACACCCTGTTGGTACAATGACCGTGGGTCCCCCGCCCTCCCCACAGGGACGCCAGAATGCTTTCCAATGGAAGAACAAGCACTGAGATGGGCATCGGATATCCACTTTGACGATTGCCTGAAAAGTGACGAGTACTTCATGGATATGGATAAGTTGGCCGCAAAGATGGAGAAGGAAAGAAGCCCAACCACAGAAAAGTACTATGATAGGCTATGTAAAATGGATTTCAAGGCTATGCAGGAAGGTTTGAACCACAAGCAATACCTGCAAAAGTACGAGAAACAAGCCTACGCTGGAATATATCCAAATAGGGTCCCCCATCCACAGGAACAGCCTCACGCGTAATGAAGGCCTTATATGAAGCAACCACTATGTAATAATACCTTGTGGTCTTATGTGATTCAACCACTATTTAATTGGAGACAATAAAAAGAGACTTTTGTTTTAGTAAAAACAACTTTGTTTTCATTATTTAAAATTAATATACAATGTGGCTTTGATTTACGAAGACAATCCCCAGGCCTATAGGGAAACCGGAGTGTTGACCCTTTTGGCTTTATTTGAGTCAGCCAATTACATGTAAGAATCTTGAGACAATAAAAGAGACATGTGTTTGGTAAAAACAACTTTGTTTCAATATAAACATAATAATTATTTACATATTTACAAAGGGGCCCTATTTCGGGGCCCCGCAGAGAGAGAGAGAAATTACATGGGTAAAATGTCGTGCCATTGCACTATTATTATTGAAAGTATCGGGCCATTGCCCTATTATTATTGAATAAAGTAGTAGGCCATTGCCCTATTATAGTTGGAAAAAATTACATGAAGTGGGGCCATCGCCCTATTATTTTGAAAAGTTGAATTTTTTTTAAAAAATGAGCAAATTGCTCTAATGTATGAAAAATGTGATAAATATAAAAAAGGAAATTGCCATGGAGAAAAATGTTAAATCATATGGTAGTGGGTAGCGTGACATATTTTCAGGGGTAAAGTGATGACTCCAAAAGTATCCATGTGATTAAATAAAATAACGGAGCCTGCCCTCAGAAAAAAAGAATGTTCAATCCGGCTTAAACAACAATAGCAGAGCGGAGTTCTGTCATATTTCAATGACCTTGCCACAAATTTGATGAAGCAAGGGGTACATACTTGCTCCCCGCAGCACGGTAGTGGTGGTAATTGTTTATTTGGGAGATCCTCACAGATAAGACACTATAAAAATAAAAATAAAAAAAAGATTGGCTAGGATAATACATTTTTCTCCATGGCAATAGAACTCCCCTACTTCCGAGCTTTCAGCGGGAAACGTAAATGTAATACTCTACGAATTTGTGTGTTAAGGGCAAATGAAAACTTGCCAAAGTGGCACAATGTCTAAATATAACAACGCTCCCCGAGCGAATGAAAAAGGAATGTTGCATTTTGATAAAACATACACCGCAACGAGGATGGACATTGTCCCTTATTGCCTCTGCGATTATCAAAATAAAGCAGGACTTGCAATAGGTACTCCCGCAACAGGGCATGGGCGGTAAATTAATCCGGTCGATACTTCCATCGCACCACAAACACTATAAAAATAAAAAATAGAAAAATAGAAAAATTATAAAGTAACATGGAAGTATAATTTTTCCCACTGAAAGCGCCCCCAGCCATCCCAGTCTCCCAGATCAAAATAAACTGGATGGTGACGGCAACGGAAGTAGGCGAGTCCCTCCTTGCAGTGCATACGAACGACAGTCTTATTTGACCTACAATATTCGCACCAGCTAAAACCATATTCGGTTATGGGCTCCATGTGCATGGCCGCGTAGGGGCCAGTGCACGTCATAAAATTTCTATTGAACGACATGGTTTGCCTGCTGTTGCCTCATGAATAGTTCCCCCGGATTCCCGTTGGTACATGCTTCAGTAGGAATAGGGACGGTTTAAATTGTTCCTGGTGTTTCCCTTTTCTTCTGTCAATCCTTTGCTGCGTGCATACGAACTCGCCAATTTTGGTCAAAATCTCTGGTGGGAGACCGGTCTGGCGTAGCACCACGGCATGCGAATAAAAATGTTCTTTCACCCTAGTCTGGTTTGGGGAAAAAAATAAAAAAATAAAAAAAATAAAAATTAAACAATTAAGAAATTAAAATTAAAAAAGAGGTACGCCATGAATAATGCTTTAGAGGAATTTGTTTCTGTGTGTAGGCGCTCTTACCGAGAGCGGGCAGGTCCCGAGAGGACCTCCAAGAAAACCGATAAAAAAAAAAAATTAATCAAATTATTGTGCGTCGGGGGATTTTTGCCAATAAAAATGAACGGTCCTGTTAAGCAGAGTTCGTCCGCTACACACTGTCTTTTAGGGGGACGGGACGGAGAAGAACTTACAGGATCCATATTGATTACGTCGACTCCGTGTACATTCTATAAAAAACAAAAAGAAAAAGTTAGTGGTTGTGTCCCAAGATAAAAATCAATTCAGCAGGTACGTACTTCTCTATCCCTGCGGGGCCCGCGGTATGCCATCCTAACTTTCTTGCTTTTGTTTGTACTTTAAGCTGTAGAAATAAAAAGGAAACCAAAGGAAAAAAGGATTAGTACCAAAGCGTGTTGAATTTCAAGAGCGAATTCCGTGTACACTTACCTTCTTGAGTGGCTAGTGGCAAAGGCACCGAACTTCATTCAACCCCTATCATTTATAGAACATATACTGGACCCTGATTGGTGCACTTTCTCGGGTTTTGATTGGCCCGTTTTACACAACGTGCTCTAGGAGTGGTGGACTTTCGATCCGGTTTTGACGTTTTTTGCCAAACTTTTTTTCTGAGCCCCTAAGAAGCTCAAATTCTACCCTAAAACATTGTGGAAATTTGCTATTTTTTTTCTGGAGGTCTTCTTCCCAAGCCCCACTTAGTTTTCCACGTTTTTTTCCCCTTCATTCGACCCGGGAAAGGTATTTTTGGAGCCCCGAAACCTGTATGACCTTTGGGAAACCAGTTGAAAGTTACCTGATTTTTGATGGACCAATCACAAGGCGTTACGTAGTTTGTTTACGCACCCTTTTCTTACTTCGGGTCAAGGTTGTTTACCAGAATTTTTTGGGGAAGCCCAAGAAGCTCAAATTCATCCTGAAAACATCGGTGAAATTTTCTAAAATTTTCTACAGGCCTTCTTCTCACGGCCCTCTTAGTTTTCCCCCTTTTTTTTTTTTTTCCCTTTCACACTTTCCGGGCAAGGGTTCCTAAACCGTCTGAAACCCCAACGCCTCCCTCGGGAAACCAGTTGAGTGTTGGCGCGAACCTAAAAGGAGCCTAAACCCTCCAATCACGAGCCGAGGCTTATACGCCGTCCATATTTGCGCGCCCTTTTCTTACTCCGGGTCAACTTTGTTGACGTTGTTTCGGAGGGGCGATTTCGGGAAGGCTTTTTCGCTAGTTTCCTCGGCGCGAAAGAGAGAACGGTTTGAAGAGGACTGTAGAGGGAGGTCTCCCGCGGGAGGGCCCCACAAAAATTCGGAAGAATAAGGGGTGGGGTGGGGGTGTTTGGGGGACTTCGGGATTGGTCGGGAATTATAGGCCCAATATGGGGTCGGGATTGGTCGGGAGTTATAGATCAAATACGGGCTCGGGAGTGGTCGGAAATTTATAGACCAAATACGGGCTCGGGATTGGTGGGCCTGGGGGAACTTCCCGGACCGTATAAAAAAGTGAACCTCCCTTGTAAATTTCAGAGCAAAATCCGTCACCACGATGGCCACCTTAAACTACCTAGATGAGGAAGGCATGGAAGTCACCATTACAATTGAAGAAGAAAAAGTGGACAACCCCTATGCCTCATCATTACAGACCACACAGCCCCTCTCCCCCGTGGAGTCGGAGGAAATTCTCCCGCCCGCCGCTTCGGTTCCCGTGGAGGAAATAGCCGTAGAAGAGAACGAGTGGGCAACGTACGAAGAATTGAACCCTTGGTACAACGAAGACACTACGTACGCGTTCCTCGAAGACACGGATTTTCCCCGGGACTACCCGACATCCTCTCAAGAGGCATTTACCATCCCCGAGGGGGAGTCGCTAGAGGGGTGTGGAATAACCGAAGAGGACGTCGAGAAACTAATCGCGGCGTGGCCCCTCCCCGCCGAGCTACCAGAAATTAGCGACCAAGATCTTGCTGAAGTTTTTCCCGAGGAGACCGATACCCTCTGGGATGCAGACGCCTGGCTAAACGAGATGTTTCCCTCCACAACTCGGAAACGCACGGCAGAACAACGAGGTGGCGGTACGAATAAAAAGACAAAAACAATCGCCCCAGAAAGTGAAGAAAGTGATGACGACGACGACGACGAAGAAAAATTTGAACTGGTTCAAACAAGTTCGAGAGCCTGTGAAAAAAATTAAAACAACGTGTAAGGACTACGAACTGAAAATCAAGACAAGGCCCCGCGCGACTCTGGCTGAGGTAAGTCGAAAGTAAGACTACACTAATTTTGATGTGCTGTCATGACCGGTGGCGCATGGCTCTAAGGCTCCTGTTTGGAATCTCAAAGGAGAGGGGTGGGTTCAAACCCCCGCGCGTGGAAATATTTTTTCTTTTTTTTTTATAATTGTTTTTCTTTCTCTCTCGCATCGCTTACTACAGAGAGCCTCAAATTTTTTTTTATTCATTTATTTAAAAATAAAAATAAAAAATATTTATTTATATATTTTTTTTTTTTTTAATTTTTAAAAAATGTTTTTTTATTTTAAATTTATTTATTTATGATTTGTTTTCTTTCATGTACAGGCTCTTCAAGACGTGACCGCCGTTATAGAGAGGGTCCTGGACACCACTCTTGGGACCGCAAACCCAGAAGATCGGGTTAGGCTTACCCTAGACGCTCCACGCTTGGACTACCCACTTTCCTTTCCTTACCTGATGAGGTCTACCCTCACCCCCGCCCTGGTCATGGCCAGAATTGGAGAGCTCACACAATCCAACCAAGAGTTCATCATGCGGGGCAACTTCCATGTCCACGTGTTTCACGTGGAAATACCGAGGGCGGGAAGAGGTCGTGCGGCCCGCTGTTCTACTACCGACTTGGAGAAATTCAAGAAAATTAAAAGAAGTATTTTGAGGATACGAAATGTAGACGAAATGTGTATGGCCAGAGGATTGGTCACGGCCCTAGCCAAGGCACAACAACAGCCGCAGTACCAATACATAAGACAGGGGAGGCCCGTGCAACGGAATCTAGCCGTGGAACTCCATCGTCAGGCGGGGGTCCCTATTCAACCGTGTGGGCTACCAGAGCTTAAGCAATTCCAGGAGTTTTTTAGGCCTCAAGGTGTAGAAGTAAATCTGGTCTCCCGTGCACACATGAACAGCATTATCTACTCAGGACACCTCCCCGAGGCACAACACCGCCTTTACCTGTACCAAACAGAGGACCACCACTATGACGTCATCAACAATATGTGTGGGCTGTTGAACGCCAAGTACTTTTGCCCCTACTGTAAGAAGACCTACGATAGTCCTATACATCACGTCTGTGACACGACATGCTTTTGTTGCGGCGTCAATAATTGTTCACCCCTCCTCCCTGGAGAGAAATGGGATTGGAAAAAGTGTGACCATTGCCATCGGTGGTTCAAGAGTGAAGGATGCTATGAGAACCACCGCCGTCGCCAACCCCACCGGACGGGTCGAGGGTCTCTGTACACAAGAGAATGGAGCTCTTGCGAGCGGTACACCCGTTGTGTCCAGTGTGGGGTGACCGTGGACCATCTGTACCGGAACCGTCAACAACCAGGGGTCCACGTGTGTGGGGAATACCGTTGCCGTAGTTGCAACACTATTGTCCCCCCGGACCATCTGTGCTACATGCAAGTGGCTGACCAGAAAGCCCCCAGGATAGAAACAGAAACAGAAGAAGGAGGAGGAGAAGAGGCCTACACGGCACTCCTGGCGGAAGAAGAGGGGACGGAGAGAGCCGCTGTGGAAGAGGAGGGGAACGAGGACAAGTTTCGGTACCTCTTCTTCGACTTCGAAGCCATGCCCCTGGAGGCTCAGCACGTGGTCAACTTTGCGGGAGTCTCCAAAGTGTGTGAGCTCTGTGTGTCCACAGACTGGACCACCTGCACTCAATGCGGCACAAGGAAAATAGAATTCAAAGGCCCCACGGCCCTCACCCAATTCTGCGATTGGCTCTTCTCGGGGGACCATGAAAACTACGTGTGCCTGGCCCACAACGCCATGGGGTACGATTCCTACCCTATCCTGGAGTACTTGTTTAAGAACGCCGTCAAGCCTAAAGTGCTCTTCCGCGGCGGTAAGGCTATGGTGGTGACCATCCCCGGCTACAAGTTCGTCATCAAGGACTCTCTGCTCTTCATCCCGCTAGCCCTCAAACAATTCCCCGTCACGTTCGGTTTCCAAGCAGAAAACCTCAACAAGCTGGATTTCCCCATCTTTTTTAACAAACCAGAACACCAGCAGTACGTGGGACCGCTACCAGACCTTCATTATTACGACCCGGATTCACTGAGTCCTCAAGGCAAACAAGAACTAATGGCCTGGCACGCGACCGAACGGGGCAAGGGGACGGTGTTTGATTTCCAGAAAGAACTGGCCCTCTACTGTCACCGGGATGTGGCCATCTTACAACGGGCCTGTTTAGCGTTCCGGGCTATCATGATGAAAGCGGCGGAGATAGATCCCTTTACCAGGACCGTGACGCTCGCCTCTATGTGCAACCTGGTTTTTCGAAAGAAATTCCTACGCCCTAACACCATTGCGGTCTTGCCACGGCTCGGTTACCGCCCCAAGGATGTGCAGTCGGCGCTGGCCCTCCAATGGTTGGCCCACGTGGAGCGGCGGGACGGGATTCAGATCCAGCACGCGGGCAACGAAGGAGAGAAGCGCGTGGGGTCTTACAAACTGGATGGGTACCACGCCGCCACCCACACGGCCTACGAAATCCAAGGTTGCTTCTGGCATGGATGTGATCGTTGTAACCACCAAGACAGAGTTCATCCCCTACTTCATTGCACCATGAGAACGTTGACCGACCGCACCCGGGACAAAGTCGCGTACTTGAAACAGCAAGGGTACCGCGTGGTCCAGACCAGAGAGTGCGACATCAGAGTGGCCATGGCCTTGGACCCTACCATCGCAGCCCTCGCGCCCATCCCTCAAACCCAGCTTCCACTCGACCCCAAGAAGGCCTTCTTTGGGGGGCGTACCAACGGGATTAGGACCTACTGGGAAGCCCAGGAGGGAGAATGGATGGAGGCGCTGGATGTGTGCTCCCTGTACCCCTGGGTACAAAAGACGAAACGGTTTCCGCTGGGCCATCCAGAAATCCTCACCGAGAATCTAGACCCCACCCTACCCTACGAGGGGTTAATCCACCTCAAGATCGTACCGCCACGCCGCTTGTTTTTTCCCGTCCTCCCGACGCACGTGGGTGAAAAACTTCTGTTTGCCCTCTGCCGGACCTGCGCAGAAGAAAAGAATCAGGAACCCTGTACGCACGATGACGAGGCCAGGGCTTTGACAGGGACCTGGGTGAGCCACGAACTCCACGCGGCCCTGCGCTACGGCTACCGGGTCATGGAAGTCTACCGTGTGTGGCATTATTCCGAGTCGGAACAATACGATCCCGCCACCGACACCAAGGGATTGTTCACCGACTACGTGAACACCTTTCTTAAGATGAAGCAAGAGGCGAGCGGATGGCCGCCCGGCTGCCACACCGACGCCGAGAAAGCGGCTTTTATAGAGAATTACCGGGTAGCCACGGGGATCTTGCTGGAGTGGGCTAAGATCGTGTTCAACCCTGGCCTGCGGGCCCTGGCGAAATGGATCCTAAACACCTTGTGTGGCAAGTTCGGCCAGAAACAGAACCCTCGGCAGACGGAGTACGTCACAGAACTGGACCGTTACTTTCAGCTCATGATGAGCGAAGAGAAAGAAGTCCAAGACATTCTGTTCGTCCACGAGGATATGGTGCAGGTTCACTACACCGCGATGCCGCAGCACATCGACTCCAACCCCCATACCAACGTTGTGTTTGCCGCCTACACGACAGCCCACGCCCGCCTGAAATTGTATTCGTACCTCGATCTCTTGAAGGACCGTATCGTGTACCACGATACGGACAGTATCTACTACACGCGGAAAGTGGGTCAAGAGGCGCCCCCGATCGGTCGATTTCTAGGCGACATGACGAACGAATTGAAAGAAGGCGAACACATTGTCCGTTTTGCTTGTACCGGTCCCAAGAGTTACGGGTACAAAACTAGTCAAGGCCGCACCGTCTGCAAAGTGAAGGGGTTACGCCTCAATGTGAGAAATCGGGCGACCGTGAACCTCGAGACCATGGTGGCCATGGTGCAAGGGCAAGGGGAACCCACACGGACAGTGGTGACGCCGCACGCTATCCATCGCAACACCCAAGACAGGACGTTGCACACCCGCCCAGAGACCAAGACCTTCAAGGTGGCCTACGACAAGAGGGTGCTCCGAGGGTATCAGAGCTACCCTTACGGCTACTAGAGACAAAGACAAAGAGACTCTAGAGGAAACAATTTTTTATTGTAATAAATAGTACAGTTCCTTTGAGCTGTGATACCAAAGTCTCAGTCTTTATTTTAGTGGAACTCCATCTTGTAAGGCTGGAGTCTTGGATGCTTGCGCAGGAATCCTTCCCAAATACAAATATCATAGACCAACTCCACATAGAATCCATAATAGGTTCCTTCGCAGTCGCTCAGCACATACTGCTTCCTTTCGCCTTCGCTCAGGTATTCTTCCATCCAGTTCCCAAACGTAGAATAGCATAGGTGGCACTCGCCCACAATGACATCGCCGCCTGCCTCAGCTCCATAGAAAGTAATATCTAGACCCATGACGTTCACAGCTTGAAGAGCAACGAGTAATGATAGAGAATTGTGTCTGTATTTTTTTCTTTAAGTCTTTTTCTTCAGGTGTTTGACATTCCACCGGCTGATACTCTTGCCTTTGCGCTTGCCCGAAGTGGTCGTCGTTCGGATCGTTGTTTCGGTACGGCCGTCTTTCGATTTGCGACTCGTGATCTTGCGCACGGTTTGCGTCCCCCCTGACTTCCTCCTTTTCTTCCTCAATCGGTTCGCTTGGGCGACACGGCGTTGCCAGAGCGCTTGTCCCAATCCCGCGGGTCTCGTTAGGGTTCGTGCCATGGCGACAATGAAGGGGGGTTTAAAAAGGACGCCAATTTAAAGTCGGTTTTTGGGCGGAGCCTGTGCCAAAAGAGAGGCGGCGGCTACCCCCACGGGGACCCCCACGGGAAAAGGCTTTGTAGGGGGTCCTGGAGAACGGTGTTTCCTCTCGGCGGGGCGGGGGATCTTTGTAGGGGAGTTCTTCTGGAGTCGCGGCGGTTCGTTTAGGCCGGGGCGTGTACTCTTTCTTCTTGGATATGAGATCCCGGGGGTGGCGGACGAGATCTTTAGGAATTTTTTCTTCCGCTAGAAATTGCATGAAATCACGGTAGCCGGGCGACGTGCGGGTGGAAGAAGGATGCACCGCTTCTTTAATCAGATCGGCGATTTGACTGCCCGGCAGGGTTTGCCCGTAGAGTTTCACTTCCCCTTGCGCATTCCAGGTAATTTTCTGGGCTCCTTTCAACTTCAACAGATTGACCAGCACCGACGCTAAAGGTTTGCTGGAGGGGGGTACGCGTCGCAAAGCGCCCCTTTGGCTCTGGGTTAACACTTTGGCCGCCACGGCCATGAAGGGGCTAGGCTCAATGGTTTCACGACGCCGGACGTATTTCTGGAGTAAATCTTGAAACTGGTCGGCGTTTGCAGGTTTCTCTGGGGTTTCTAGGAACTGCGCCATGGCCTTTTGGTACTGACTGAGCACTTTAACCCCTTTGGTCGTGTCCACGCGAAGCTGTTGTTCCAACCACCGCATAGACTCTTCCGGTACCAAGACCATGCGCATAGGGTTCTTCCCCGTGGCGGCCGCCTCGGCCTCTTTCATCGCTTTTTTCGTTTGTGTCGCTTCACTGACCATCGCGTCACGGAAATTCCTACTGGGGCTGCTGGAGGGTGGTGTGGGGCCCGCTTCCTTTTCCCTGTCTGGGATTTCTTCTTGGGCGGCCGCGTCTTATACTTTCTTCGGATTTGCTTCGCCGCCCGCACGGGCCTGCTGACTTTTTTTCCCGGTACGGTTTTCGTAGGCGGGCTAAAAACAACTGCCACCGGGCCGGATCCGTACCCGCGGGCGCCGGCAAGTTGCGGATTGGTTGGACCATTCAGGACCAAATATAAGGTTGACTCAGTTCTCGGGCGTACTCTTCCGGGGAAGGGTATTTTGTCGTCGGGTAGCCTGGAGCCCTGTACCCTCTGGCTTGTTCCAACTCTTTCTTGACCCTTAAACTTAACCCTCTACGGAACAACGACCCCTCTGGCGCAACGTACCCTCCGGCTTGCTCCAGAGCTTTCTTGACTCCGTAGCCTACGCCTCCACTGATAGCGCCAGCGGCCACGGCTTTGCCAGCAAGAACGGCGGCGGCAATGAGGGCAGCGGTCGTGAAAATGAACCCTCCTCGCTGGCCCACGGCCTTTTTAAGCTTGGCTTTCTGCAACGCTGTCGAGGAGGAGAGCAGAATCCTTTTCCTCACGGCCGGCGGCAGGGCTTTGTTGGCTATTTTTCGAAGTTTCGCCTTGATGGGGGCAAAAATTTTCTTCGCACGGGCGCCTATCGGAAAAGTCCCGAGCAAGGCGTTGTGCACCACTTCGCTGACGGCGTTGATTTGATGTTGACTCGCGGCCCGGATGAGTTTCTTTTTCTGACCGAGATCCGCTTTGGCAAATTGACGGAGGAACGTGGCGCTGCGTTGAAGCAAGGGGGAGGCCATCACCACAACTGAACGGATTCCCTGGGGGGCTTAGCCTATAAAGTTAATCCAATCCACTTTGTTCCCTTCGCCACTCAGGACCTTGAAAAAGGGGGATGGAAGGTTGTTTTGCTGTTGGGCCTTTTCCACACCGCCCCACGAAGTGATTGGGATGGGGCGCGGCCCTTTGTTTTTTTCACTCTTTTAACCGTCTTCTTCTTCTTGGAGCCTCCGCGTTGTTGTTGTAGTATCTTTTTGGCGACGGGGATCATCCATCTGGGGTTTCCTCGTTGTTTATACATCGTTTTGACGACGGGTTTCAGAGCGTCAAGGCTAGGTTTTATCATGGGGGTAATTTCCTTCTTCAGTTTCGCCCAAAGTACCGCCCCCTTTTGATCCTCCTCCAGCACGTAGGCGTGATGCTGTTTCCCCTCCTCTGAGAAAATATTCGTGCGCAATCGGATTTGGGGCGGGGTCCGAGGGTGCAAATCGAAGAGGAGATAGCCAAAGGGGCGTTGGGTAGCGTCTTGGTAGGCCCGCATCACTGCCGGTACTTGCCCCGGAAAGGCCTGCTCAGCCAATTTCCGGACTTGCAACGAATCCCGGGCGTGTTTACCCATGCCTGCGACCGTAGCCATCAATAACCAACGTCAAAGATATCTCTCGCAACACGTGCACGCTTGACGGTCGTTGAAGGAATGAGAGGGAGAGCCTGTTTTTTCTTTCTTTTATTCTTGTTGGCCGCGGGCCGTGCCACGGGCCGTGCCGGTTTTCCTTTTCGGCGACACCCCGGCTATCTTTTCCAGGCCTTGGATCAACTTTTTACTGGTTTTCTTGCCGAGCACACGGGCCGCCCCTTGACTCGTGTCCTTCACGATTTGCTTCACCACCCTCTTGCCAAATTTCTTTTTCAGATGAGCGAGAATCTTTTGTCCTCCTTTTTTAGCCACCGCTCCCGCGACGGTACCGGCCAGCGCTTTGCCCGCCATGGCGGCCAAAGGAGCTAGCGCTAAGGGCAAGAGCCCACCCTTTTGATTCTTGACCGGTCCGTAGCCGCCGAGTTCATTCCAACGGATAGGGATGAGTCCCCCGCCGCCTTGCTGCCCCCGACCCCCCTGGAAGACAGGAATGGAGGTGGGCGTGCGTTGAGGGCTGGAGGCGTGGGCATGGAACACAGGTATCGAAGACCCTCCGCCAACCACGTCCCCCATAGATGGCAACGGTGCCATAGTCCCCGTAGACGGTCCATAATTCATCCTTTCATTTTCAGAGTGCGCTTCACAAATTCCAATGTCGCCACCACGGTCGCTGCTGAGGTGAATGAGATGCGTTGGCCGGACTCGTCGGTTATAAGGATTTCCAGCGTGTCAAACACCGTTTTGGCGAGCGGAAAGTACCGCATGACCGGAAAGTCTCGTTCCACCACCTTGTTGTAAGGGACCTGGGCCGCCACGACCCTCAGCAAGGGCGCTTTCACATCCCCCACGATATGCGGCTCAATCAGATCGCAGTACACGTACAAACTGCGCACGGGTTGGTGTTTAAAATCGCGGTTGAGCAGGTAGGGTTTGGTCGTTGAGAATTTCAGGCCGGAATAATAGGTGGACCAACACTCGGGTTGGTAGCCTATCAGAGGTGTTTTCTTTTCCTTCTCGTTCTCCGAAAATATTTGGGGCGTGTGCCCGTCGCCAAATCCCAACAGCTTGGCCAGCCAAGGGCTCACAGCAAAATAGCTCCCCTTATCGTTGATTTTAAGGGACAGGTATACTCTCCCATCGACATCTTTGGAGTTCCACAACCAGGACACGGGAGGGATGTCGTTCGGGGAAATGGCCACTTCGATAGCTTTGGCATTCCCATAGTTCCCTGGGGCCAACACAACGGTCGAATGGATCTTGTAATGCCCGGGAAACAAGGTGGCACCTGTTCCCGAGGACGAGGGGCTCAGGTAGTATACGGTCCGATCTTTCTCCGAAATCGAGGCGGGGACCATGATGGCTTTGTCCGCGATCAACACCCCGGTATGGGTCCCTAAGATACTGGACATCAACGGGGTGTTGGGGCCTGGTTTTTTCAGTAGGCCCGCGGGATGCGAAGTGGCCTTTTTGGGATCGTTCTCCAAACCGATCATGTAGGCCAGTGGAGGGGGGAGGGCTAGAATGTACCCGTCCGTCACGGTTTGTTTCAATTCCAGGGTGGTCTTGGCCAATTGTTTATCGGGAGATTTCACCCGGACGTTAAATGTTTTGAGGATCGCTTGGAACCCTCCTTGCACCAAAGCCCGACGCATAGCGTGGACCAGTTCTGTGACCGTTTCGAAATGCTGGGAATCAAATGTGAGGGTGGTCGAGGTCTCTTCCTCTTGGCGAAGTTTTTCTTGGATCAGCGTAAGTTGACGGTCTTGCTCTTTAGGGAACAATTCATCCCAGGCGCGTGGAAATTGCAGGTGGCAGAGCGCCATCTCCCACCGTCGGTCCAAGACCATCATCTCCGGCAGACGGATACGAAAATGGGATCCTGTGTTATTGGGAAAGGTAGCCCGGCTGGCCACGCTAGGCAATGTCATCCAGATGCGGTCGGGGTCCATGCTTTCCGGAAATGGAGGGTCGCTTCCACCTTAGAGGTTTGTGGAAATGAAACAAGTTTCCCGTGCTCGTCGGTTATAAGGATTTCGAAATCCTCAAACACCGTCTTGGCCAGTTGCCTGTAGAACAGGGGGGCAAAGTTGCGTTCTTGGACCGTGCCGTTTTCGTCGCTGGTCCCTGAAAAAAGGACTCTCAACAAGGGGGCTTTCGTATCTCCCACAATACTGGGTTCCACCAAATCACAGTACATGTAAAGCGTCTTCTTCTTCTGGGGCCTGGGGAAGATCAGTTGCGTGACCGCCATTTCCCAGGCCGAAGACAACTCGTACATTTGCGGGAGATGGATACGGAACCGGGACGGGACATTGGTGTAGACGGTGGTACTCGTCCCGTTGGCTAGGGTAATGTAAAATTCCTCTACCTCCTCCATCCTCTCTCTCTTTCTCTCCACTCAAACACAAATGAATCAGGCAAGCGGGACAACAAACTCTTTTATTTCTTTTTTCACCCATACGTTTGGGTCTGGAGCTGAGTGACCGGGACCCAGCTGTTAAATTTAGCGGGGTACCCTTCCCATTTCACCAAGACTTCTTCCTGGTTCTTCTTCTTGCCGGGGCTAAAAAGACTTTCTTTTTCCACGGCCACCGGCGTCATCTCGCTTTCGTAAAACGTTCCCCGCAACATTTCCCCGCTCAAGTCCTCCAACCGGTAGACGGGAGGGGTGCGGTAGTCCAACCGTTTTATCACCGTGAACACTTCCTCCGACCAGTTGGCCAGATAGCTTTTTTTCAAAATGGCCTTTGGTCTTGCTAATCCGTACCGTGTCGCCGGGACGGTACAATGGTTTCTTCGGTTTCCTCTTTAGCGGTGTCGGCTGCTTGTCCCGGTACAAGACGGCCCGCACCTCGTGGTCGTTGAAGGGCGTGACGGTGATGGGGGCGCGTCGAATACTGCTGTGGACGGCCCGGTTGTACCCGAGCACCAATTGGGGGAGGACTTTCAAATACTCTTTCTTCCCAGTGGCCGTGAAATATTTGTACATGCGTCCCTTGAGCGTCCGGTTGAACCGCTCGGCAATCTGGGCTTTGGTCTCGTTGTACGTGACGAAAAAGGCCACGTCATTCTTTTTTAAAAAGGCCTGGAACTTGCGGTTGGTAAATTCTGTCCCAGCATCGGTCTGCAACCGCAACGGTTTCCGTTCGCGAAACACTTGGGTAAAGGCGCGCACCAATTCCTCCCCGGTCTTGTTCTTCAGGGGGACTGCCCACGCGTACTTGGACAACACATCGATGATGGTCAAAATGTGTTTATAGCCCTTGTTGAAGGCACTCGTGGCTTGCATGTCCACCAGATCCGCCTGCCACTGCTCGTCGAGGGCCAGCACGCGCACGCGCCCTCGCAGAATTTTTTTTCGAAAAGGGCGGTGCAACGTAAAGGTCAATTGTTTTTTCAGCCATGCTAAAGTGGTGTTGCGGGTCACCCCCACTTCGCTAGCCGCTTTCACCAGACGGGCAGCACCCCCAAAGGCAGCAGGGCTGCTGGGGTCGTAATACAACGCCTCGAGCAGCGCGGAAGGACTCTTTTTCTTCTCCTTCTTTCGCCCCATAATCCTCAAAATGAGAGCCCTGAATAATCACTTTTCCTCCGCAACACGCCAAGAGACAACGGACACGTTTCAAAATACCATGGCACTTGAGGGACGGACCTCCTCCTCCACCGCAAGGCATTCTGTACTCTCCCCGAGTCTAGCGCGCGACACCTCCCTTATACTTTTTCCCCCTAGCAAAGAGACAACAGACACCCCACGTTGTTCCTCTTGAAAGTTTTATTGTTTTTTTCTAGCTTCGGATATTCTTTCTCATTCTGAAGGCCTACGGTTGGCCTTGTAAATATGTATATAGTTTTTAATTCTTTTTCTTTTTTTGGTTGAAAGGACACCTATAATTACATAGGGTTGCTTCCGACCACCAGGGTAAAATCCCGGGGGGCCGGTTTGTCCCCAAAATCTAGGTCTTCTTGGTTACGCGTGAGGCTGTTCCTGTGGATGGGGGACCCTATTTGGATATATTCCAGCGTAGGCTTGTTTCTCGTACTTTTGCAGGTATTGCTTGTGGTTCAAACCTTCCTGCATAGCCTTGAAATCCATTTTACATAGCCTATCATAGTACTTTTCTGTGGTTGGGCTTCTTTCCTTCTCCATCTTTGCGGCCAACTTATCCATATCCATGAAGTACTCGTCACTTTTCAGGCAATCGTCAAAGTGGATATCCGATGCCCATCTCAGTGCTTGTTCTTCCATTGGAAAGCATTCTGGCGTCCCTGTGGGGAGGGCGGGGGACCCACGGTCATTGTACCAACAGGGTGTCCGTAGGGAATCAGGGGTGTCGGTGTAGTCTCTAGGGGTATCCCCAGGGGTGTCCCCGGTGGGGGGCCCTGTGGGGGTCCCTGTGGGGGTCCCTGTGGCATCTCCGCGGATGGAACCGTAAAGGGCGTAGTGGTGTGGGGACTGGTCCAAGCGACGGGTGGCGGACCTTGGGGGGCCTGTGACGTCCATGGCGAAGCGTAGAATTGAGCTTTGGGGGCGGGGGTCCGTTCGCGGTAGATTGTGCGTTAAGGTCAGCCCACATAAATCCAAGTGGCTACTCACACTTCGGGTTGGGTGCCGGGGCCGTGCACGTATTGGGTCTATAAATTTCCCGACCACTCCCGAGCCCGTATTGGGTCTATAAATCTCGGCCAATCCCGAGCCCGTATTGGGTCTATAACTCCCGGCCAATCAGCAGCCTGTCTTGGGTCTATAAATTCCGGCCAATCAGCAGCCTGTCTTGGGTCTATAACTCCCGGCCAATCAGCAGCCTGTCTTTGGTCTATAACTGAGGAGGCGGGGCCTGTGACAAGCCTGTGACGTCACAGGATTATTTATGAGCCTGTGACGTCACAGGCTCTCGACCAATCAGGAGAGGGCATGTGGTCTGTACAGTGTACTATTACTACTTTCGGTATCTGTCTTACACGAAAGCTTGCCTTGTTCTCTTTGTCAATAACTCTAATCTTTAATCGGTCGATAATCTGGCGCTCCTGTTCTTCCATTCTGGCTATACTTGAGAGCAGGCAGTACACGCAAACCTCGCGCGAATTTTGAATATGAAATTAGTCACGTGACGGATATTCTAGTATATTAATATGTTTGTCTATGACAACCTTTTTGGCATCGACTGTATATATTACCACAACTGTGTGAATTCTCGCGTGCTCATTGGTCGATTTGTCGTGGTAAATGACAGTCCAGACAACGGTTGACATCATAGTACGCGCGCTGTCTTTGCTTTTAATTTACTTACATTTTTCTGTTGTCTTTTTCTAAATTTTCATGTTTTAATTAATAATCAAATAGAATTGCTCAATAAAAATACCGGTACCTGAGATCCGGTTCTACGTCGTCAGGCTCTCTCTCTTCTGGTAGATGGCCATTGCTGTTCCGTGGAGGGTGCGCTGTCCATCATGTGTGTCTTCAGCGAAATTTACATTATCAACTGCAAAGAACACGCTCCTGCCAAAGACAATATCTGGAGGTAGGTAGATTCCATCATTCTGTTCCATGCGCTGAATGACGCTCTTCTCTATCTGTGCCTCTACTTTCAAGAGCGTGTTGTACTCAAGAGCGTGTTGTACTCCATACCAAAACCATGTCGACAATCTCCTTACTTCGAATCACCTGGTGAACGGCTAAAGCAACGGCAAGGTGTTGTGGCATTTCCCTTGTAACTCCAAATACTTCTGACTTCTTATTTTTCACTTAGCTGTCACACTGTGCAAGACTCATAGCTTACGAATTAACATGTGAGTGGTTAGAAACATCTCTGATGCGTTCTTATCGTGATTTGTGGCGGGTTTTAGAGGATATTACCTTAATCTCGTACCCAGATCCCACGCCATGTTTACCTATCCAAAGAAGTGGGATCTGGTAAAGTTCGACACTACGTTTGCTCTCATTGGCTACAATGAAACACAATAGCCTCATTGCAACACTTGTTTTGATTGGTTGTCCAGTTTCCTAAGATTTACGATGGAGTCGAGTGTTCTGAGAAATCTGAAGGGAAAAGAAGAATATCGCAGATAGTATCAAAACTAAGGACGCAAAGGATTAACTAAATGTGGCGAATACTTTCTACATTTCGGGAGATGAATACCTGCAATATTTCGAGGTATTCTGATTTTGGAATAGCCGGAATACGTCCCAAAAGAACACGAGTAAGTGCCATTGTACGGAGAGATAATTGCACAAATGGATATGATATCACTGCATCAGACTTTTTGTCCGATTGTGGAAAGTCCTGATATTGCGGTTTCGGAGGCATGTGTGTGCAAGAAGAAGATAATCTTTAGTGTAAAAACGTAATGACAAGTTGAAAACGTTCTCAGTAATTATGTGTAGAGAAACAACTTGACTCTGTACTGGGTATATAAAATGCTCCCACTCGTATTCAAGCATATACATTTCCAAGAAGCAGTGATGGTTCCGTGATGCATTCATTCCTTATGATATAGTCGTATACAAGAGTCCAACATTCCAGTTCTTGTGAAATTCCAAATAGTGGAGAGGCCAGCTAGGCTGCAGTAATCTCCGGTACATAGCAATTAGCATTTTCGACTAAAAAATCAACTGCTGCAGTTTTCTTATAACTTGTAACCCCCCCAAGCCTTTATAGCAGATTCATATTAACCCTTTTTGAGCTCATGGTTTTATCTAAAATCCTTCAGTTATACGTTTTATTAGGGACTGTGTACATGTAGGCAGGTTGACCGTAGTGCATGCTAGGACCAACAATTCTTGTTGTTGAAATAGTCTCAAGAGATTTCAAATATAAACAATACACTAACCAATGGAGATAGCCCTGGTACTAGGGTCAACCTCACTTCATGTAAACAGGCCCCCTCTCAGCTGCTGGCTTTTGAAGCTTGAATGTTTTGCCTACTCAAAATTGATGTTTGAGCAACAAATTTATACAAGACTTTACTAGACATATGCACTTGAAGCTTTCATCCATCTTTGAAAATGCACTAGTATTGTTATCTTCTTGTAAGACTTTTTTCTCACATATCTATAATCTATTTTGTACTTTTTAGCCATAAGGTCGAGCTCAGACTGGCCACCATTACTCAGACTAGAAACGAGCGATCCTTTGTTTAGCTGTCTTTTCGTGACGTCATCTACTCAACAGGTTCACGACACAGCGACAAGAAGGCATTTTATCAGGTTCAAACTTTGGGTACGTTTCTATGTGAAAAATACCCTTTCCTTCTACATACAAGACTAGAGTAGCCATATTTTGCTACTATGATGTCATCTACTCCATTCTAGTCCGAGTAGACTAGAATGGCAGACGTAAATTTTACGTGTTTAGAGGTCTATATTTATGATCATATATATATTGTGATCATATTTTAGGCCAGAAGTATAATTGAAGACCTATATTTTCGATTTATGATAAGAAACGGCGAATAGTAGCACTTTAATACGTTTTGCTATGGACTGATAAGAGGTTCTTGTTACAGTGATGAAACAAAGACACAATTTACCTGGGTTATCTTTCTTTTCTGTGTCTTCTGGTGCCCCTTTATCCTCAGTCTCTTCTATAAATGGCTCAATACTTTTTCTATTGATAATCACAATAAACAAAATTTAATTCTGAGTAGCTTACATATTCAACATTGAACCAGAAACCAAAAGTCAGTCTAAAGCTGTCTCATTTTTTAACTGAAAATGATTTTAAAAATATAGAAATAGCATCACTGGGAAATGTATTTTTGTCAGCCCTCCTATGTGCTTCCTTTTTTTTTGCTCACAAAAAAACAATCATTTAAAAGAAGAAAGGGTTTAAGGTAGTTGAAGGTCCCTTGGTACATTGTACTGTACACCTCCCTAAGCCAGCAGATGCAGTATTATCACCCTTAACCTGGTTGCTAGCACATTAGTTGAGGTGGGCTGCTGTTCAGTGGAGGATCCACCAGCACACTGCTGCTGATGTTCTTTCATTTGTGTTATAACAATGGGCAACTTGCAGTTCACACACTTGACAGTAGGAAAATCATCCCCCTGAAAATGATGATTATGACACATTAGTGGGACAAGTCATACACACCATAGAACCACACTCAGCCCTTTCCCTGCCCTGTTAATTACCTTCACTTATGTATGTAACTTCATATATGTATGTAACATGTGCATAATTCTGACTATCCCTCCAGTCCAACAAAAATCCTCCCAAACCAGGGATTTACATATTGTTTACCTAAATTTATTAAAGGAGCTTTTAGAATTTATGACCTCCTAATTTACATATCCAATAGAAGACTCAATTATAATTCATCTTGATAGAGTTTCTTACCTTCAGTTCAACAGGATCCTCACTAAGATCCACTTGGAGTGGCCCGTATGAATAAGATTGCCTGTCCAAACCTCTCTTTGAGATGGGGAGAGTGTATCCTTCCCTACTGGGGGCGACTATTGATAGGCCTGTTCCTCCTACTCCCCCATTTGCCCGTAACACTTTAAACCCTCCACCTTCCTTCAGTTTGGGGAATTTTAGCCTGCGAAAGCAGCCGCCTCTTTTGAGCTCTGGTCGCTCGGGCTCCCTTCCCCCAAAGAGACGTCTGCGACTTGAGGGTAAAAATTCCATACTGATGACGTAAATGCGCCCAGATTCCGGGCGCGGCTTGTGATTGGTTAATCTACAATATATTTATAAATGTGCATAAATTAACAGTTCAGCTTTATTAAATGGCGGCGAGTGAGAAGCGTGAGCTATAAACTTAGTGTTTTTAATTGTTGTGCAAGTGAACTTTGCCTTAAGTTTAATATCGAGAAGCTCACAAGTAGTCAGGTCATAGCTCTACGTAGTTTTATGGAAGAAAAGGATGTGTTCGTTAATTTGCCGACTGGCTCGGGGAAATCATTGGTGTTTGGTGGAGATGTGGATGCATTTGAACGTTTGCAACAGTTTGTGGAAAAAGGATCCCATCATTATAGTCATATCTCCTTTGGTTGCTCTGATGATAGATCAGGTTAACCGTTTTAATTCAATAGGGTTGATAGCTGCATTTGTTGGAAGCGACCAAAGCGAAGTCAACGAAGGAATAGAGAATGGCTATTTCTCGTACGTACGTGTTTTTGTCGCCCGAATCGAGCCTTTCTACAGGTCATTGTTTGAGAACAAGCTCTACGAAGAGAGTTTAGTCGGTATAGCTTACAAACGCTAAGCCAAAGGTTTGTTGAATCTCGTAAATAAAAGAGCCATAAAATAGCAACCTGCATTATACATTTTACAATCTCCATCGTCATTGGCCAAGAGCATATACAGATAATTCCAAAATTCAGTGTACAGGAGATAATTTTAATTTATAAGACAATAATTATTAGATTTTCATGTTATTCTTATTCTATACATCGTTATTGTAACTTTTATTATTAGTCATTATTCTTTATAGTCCATTTATTTTTATTATATATCTATTTTTAAACCTATATTTTTATTTCTCTGAGAACCTCCATGAAAAACACCTTTGGGTGACTGGGGAATCCTCTTTAAATATATATTTTATTATTATTCAGTTTTTTTGTGATATCCAGAACAATCAAGGTCTCAGTAAGTGTTATCAGCCTCAGCCCTCAACCTTGATTATTTTGGGTATCACCAAAACTTTAACCAATAATTATTTATTTTATGTAGCTTGGTAATTTTGCTAGGTATGATTGGTCAATTTGTGGTTCATAACTTCCCCGTACAGACCTGGTATATAGTCTGTTTTTGATGCTTTTGAGCTACATAATAAACACCTTATTAACCTTGTTTGCCAGGACCTTACCTAAAATTTATGGATCTCCATTTTTTCCTCTTTTTATGAACTGTGAACAGTCCCTATTCCCCCCTCCGGTATTATTGGGGTACGAGTGGCTATATTTGAGCAGAGCAAGCAGGGGTGCTCCACTCATACCTCACTAATAAGGGAGAAAAAAGGAGTTACTGCTTCTACTGGCAATTATAAATAACCAGTGTTGTATTCATGTTATGCATGGTCACTGAAAATCAACCTCCCATGATCAGAGCATAGTGAAGGAAGGAAGGAAAAATATGGGATGCTATAAAACGTACATGTATCTACATTTTTACCTCCACCCCCTTTGGGGCATTTTTCAAAAAGAGCAAGGCATCTTCTTTGTAACAAGGCCCAGGTGGGTAGGGGTTAAAGCACATGTCAGGTTCAAGTCCTTGTAAATCAATGGCCTAGCTCAGGTAGGGGAGGGGGGTTATATTTGTATACTTCCATAATAATTGAAAGGGTTCATGAAAGAATAGAGTAGGTGACTTCTGATCAGGTTCTAAATTCTCCCTTAAAAATTGAAGAATATGAAGGAGAATTAATTATTTAGAATTTGATCAGTAGTCAGTGACACTGTTCTGCAGGGAGCCCTTCAATTTGTCAACAATCTATAATAGCGATGCCAGATATTCGCTATGCCTAGTTATGTTATACAATGTAATGACTGCCTTTAATAAATTAAAGGTATTTATCCTAGCCAAACTGGGGCTAACTAGAAAACTAATGTTTATTTAGCCTCTAGGCATCCATAGCTTGTAATAATTTTCTGAATAAAAAAACTGGAACTAATTAGATGGATGTAGAACTTCCTTGACATTTCTTTCTAAGCCTTTATAAATTTGACAGCTAAATGTATTAACTGTTTCATCTTAAATAAAGAGTCAATTACATTTTCTCTCCCAGTAATAATGTTGTTATCCATCATGTAGAAGCATCAGTACACAGTCTTGGATCCTTTGGGACAACCCCAATAATTAAACATACATCAGGAAGAATAATTACTCCTCTATTAGCTATGTAAGTTCATGATCTCCAACTTCTTGTTATAAACAATATATTTACAATTAAAACTGGAAATTGAGTGTACATGTATGTTATGCACAAGTCTTTGCTATGGTAACTTGGGAACAGCCAAATTTATCCACTGTTGTACATTTGTGTTGGTTAAAAACTTTTCCTTCATATTTCTCTGCGGAAATAGGCTGTAATAACCAACATAACTGAAAAACCTGACTATACATAATGAGCTTATAAAGCAGTTCAATAAACTCAGAGAACTCCATATGTGGAGTATAGTGTTTTAAATCTGTTAAAGGGAATCTCGGCTATAAAATACTATTGCTCTTAAATAAAACATGAATGTTACCTAATCCACTTTGAGGGTTTAAAATTGACAAGTCTGTCGATTTTACGAATGCCAAGCGATTTATTTTGGTTGTTTTGCGATTCAAGCTTCCCGGGGGCCGCCATTTTCTTTGGCGCACGGAATGCTGGGAGATTGTGACGTCAAAGTGTTGCACAGCTTTCCAAGATGGCGGACGGTATTGACATGGAAGCAGTGACTCCTTATAGTTTTGAGCCCGAGTATTCCCAGAGCGATGACAGCACCGATTATGATAAATCTGGAGAGTCCAAAAATGAAGCAGAAGATATTGGACGCTTAGGAAACCTTCAATGGTGTAAATGTGGAAAATGTAATACAACAACACTAACTTCTCCAACGGAATGTTTATGTTGAATGGAGATTCCTACAGCTGCAGCTCTTATAGGATTGGATGATCAGGCATCCATAAAGTGCATCACTGAACACTCAAAGCGGTACTGAGGACCGCACTTCTACGACTGAAACATGCAGTTCAGGGACGGGATAACTTTAACAATTTACCACGTGAGCTGCCAAACAAGTAAGATGGTTGCATCCATTGTTTTTTGCTTTATGAACATCAAATAAGATTTACAGTTGCACATGATCTGTTTGCCTTGTAATGGCTATTATCTTTTCTAAATTTACCGAACGGAAATAGTTGGTAAGTAGGAAAGTACAAAACATTAGCTTAATTAATCACAAGTCACACCCTTTTTCGCAGTTAAACGATAATTGTTGTAGTAAAACAATAAATCTCAGACATTAAATTTCAGAACAAAAGTCTTTATTGTGCTAAAGTTTTCTGTTAATAAACTTTGTTAAATGTTGTAGAACGAATCGATGGTTGGCCTATACCCAGTTTACCTATTGGATTCATAACAAGCTAGGAAGAGGTGTAAGAAAAGTTGTTCCTGCATGTGTTGTCCACCACATTCGCTGTACATTTCCAGCTGAAGATGGGATATATACTGGATTTAAGTTCTCAAGCATTCAGAACATACCAGAATCATAAAGGAACTTATTCAGTTGGACAACTGATTTTTTCTGAATATGCCGAAGAACGCTTCATTAACTGCTATTCCACATACCAAAATTCAGATATTAGAAAGTACAAATGGGTGACTAGGCTGATTTTAGAACTCTGCAGGCTTCAAAATTGTCTCTTTAAATTCCTTGCCTGCTGCCCCCCTGCATTTGTGGAAGATTTGACAACGTTTCAGTCTATGGGGTGGAGCATTTGTCAAATAGAGTCAAAGTTAGCTACTCTTACATCAATGTTTATAAGAGATTTGCACTTGTTTAGCTGAGCTGACCCCACGGTAGGGCATTTTCAATGCTCTGATTTCAAAATGCCAAATGCTCCATAAATATATGGGGAGGGGATGAGCAGGATTGGAATTGATAGACTAGTAACTTCATCATAGTTTAAGATGCAATTCTGTTGAGATCCCTTAGGTTTATGTTAAATTGTGGTAATTGTTTAATACTTAACATTATGTCAATGGGTTGTTGTCGGTCATTATTTATAGGGTGGTAGGGGGTGGGTGAGTTTTAAAAGGGGTTAAGAAATTTTGAGGACTGCTGAAGGAGGGGTTCTGTATATGTGATATTAGCAGAAGACATTGTGAATTAATTAGGCTTCCAATTTTTGGAAACATCTGAAGGAGGGGTTATGATAAAAAACAACAGTTCAGAGGAGGTAATGTCACATGTATTTTGAAGTTTAAAATTAGAAAATCATCCACCCCCTACCACCCTATAAGTAATGACCGCTCCCTGATATAGAACTCTTATTCAAAGCACATGCATTAATTAGATTTTAAAGTGATGCTGTCATCCTTTTTGTCCTTGAATCTTGACAGATGGAGTCTTCGTTGAATGATATCATGCTTAGGGGGTCTTACTGCTGGGGCCATGACATGCCGAAACCCCTGGGGTTCTTTAGGCAATGTATTCCCCTCCTTAGCATCCTGGATAGTATCTGTAATCATTCTGCTGAAGGTACTGGTATGTCTTCTTGACATATACTGGCTCAGCATCATAGCGTTTGGTGATTTTACTCCAGGCCAATCTGTACCTTAGTTCCCCTTGTCTCTCTGCAGTCTGAATTGTTGCCTGAAATATTGGTATATAGTATAATAATTCTCTAAAACGTTTATACATGTATATCTGAATTACATGATTACAGTACAAAACAGCAAAGGAAAACAACCAATTAAGATTTAAACATCATCTAGTTAACATTCAACAGTTGATAATATCTCTGGCAAATTACATATATGCATATGTAGTATCTCTGGCATATACATAAAATTATACATACATGTATGTACAAAAACATGGTATTGTAGTGAACAAACCTGTTCCCTTGCAACATTGTGATTGTGGTCCAATACAACAAGTTTGGTTCCTTCCACCATAGCCTTGTGCGAATAGTGTGTGTGCTTTGGAAGGTACTTCAGGTAAAGTGAGTGGTACGTCTCGAGTGCAGTAGTATGTACACATTCAGTTAACTGCGGAAGGGTGTTCAACAACCTTGTTGCATGTATTATTTTAACCAGCTCGTTGTGCGGTGGGGAACCAGGTTCTAGCCACTTTTTGCGTCGCAGTTCCTCAGCATCAAGCTCTCCATGGCTACATTCTTTGAACTGTTGATTGCCAGGAAAGGTATGCCTGTTTGCCACATGGTTTGTAATGGATGTCCATTTCTCTTTCAAAACTCCTGCATCCTCTCCACATGTTTCTACACTCCACCAAAAGTGGTTTGATATTGATGGAATCCAAGGCCCAAGCTTGTTACACCCTTTCTTCTTTAAAGTTGTGCTCAACCTTTTTGTCACATTCTTACATGTATGCCATGGATCTATGTGATGCTTTTTGTTTTTCTTTTCCTCTCTCATGTACTTCCTAATTTGAGGATGTGAATCAGTTGAAACACCTGCTACTGGAACCCCTTTTCCTTCAATATTATCTAATGTTTCTATAAACCCCTTCTTCTCCATGGCATTAGAATTCTTAACCTCACAAACTGAAACTACCTTGAAGTCTACTATCTTCTTAGTTTCAACATCTAACATGCTGTAGGTCCCATACTTAGCACAGTGACCAGGAGAGTCACAGCGACCATCCCCTGCTAGTGTGACAGGCTTACCTCTCCCTTTCAACTCCTCAATTACTTTGTTTTGTTCCTTTTCCCAGTGTCGATCAATTACAGGGAAAACATACTTTTCTCTTAAAGTGTAGAAAGTATCTTCTTTGATTGAATTGAGATTGACAGCAGTTGCAAACTGTTCAAATTTTGAAAACTGTATGCCACTAAAATATAATACAGCTGTTAACACTAGATTTCCTTCACCTTTAACATCTGGAATGCAGGGCTGAGAATGCCAGGTAAAATCACATCCACTTAAGCAACTTAACCGAACAGAATACTGGGAGCCTTCATTTTGTACTTCTAATTTATCATCTTGACTTATAGGGGATCCACATTTGGGGCAAAACTTCAGCAGCTGTTGCAGATTCTCTTCATATACTAACAAAATCCTGTGCCGAGTTGGGAACTTTTGGTTTTCAATGATTTCACTCTGTTCAGTGGACTGTGAAGATTGTGATGAGGGTAGATACTCATTGTCATCGATATGTTGTACAGGAAGCATTGGGAAAGTTAATGGAGATGAATTAAACTGATCAGCTTCCCTATCTTCCACTTCAAAATCTGAATTGGACAACAATTCATATTGGGAATCATTGTCATCATCACTGTAGGCACTACTTGAATCTGATTCTGAGCATGAATGTTCATGAGGATCAAGGCCCAAAGAAAAGTATGAGTGTTCATTCAAAACATCTTCATTTACGTCCAGCGGAAATTGCATAATGGCATCTACCATTGCTGGTAAGGAATGGTTTTGCATGTGTTTAATTGCATGTAACACATCAGGTGAATCCTTATTTGCATCTTGAACCTCAAGATTTTCCAATACTTCTGTATGGTTTTCCACTCCTATTTCACTTTCATTTTTATGTACAATAGGATCTGATAAAATTTCTTGCTCTTCAGGACCTTCAGTGTTCTTATCTTCTGAGGTAGGAACTCTTTTCTTGTTGCCCATAGAACTGCTATTCAGTATTTCATCAATAGTCTGTTGAATTTAATGGTTTTCTTGTAACTCATTTAATTATTATTAGTAGTAGTATTATCATTAGTATTATTATTATCATCATTTTATTTGTTATTTAATTATTACTATTTAATTATTGTACATATTTTTGAGGAGAAAGGAAGGATCACTTTGAATGGTTTTAGTCTTGAAATTCAATAGCTTTAATCAAATAAAAAAAATTAAAAAAAATCCCAATAGGAGCTTGCATTAATAACTTACACTGTACTTTATAATAGCTAGATGTGTACAAACGAGAAATTGACAGACTTGCCAACGACCGATTTTTAAAACTTCTTTAATTTTACCCTACGTTTCACAGGATCTTTCTATCGTCGTCAGTGGAAATATTAATAGAAATCAGAAATCTTACCCACCTCTTCATGCTTTCGTTTCTCTGACCTCAAGCGGCTGGCGACTCTGATCTTCTGGGGAGGTTTATGAAGGAATATTGTTGGCACCGCATCTGGTTTTAAATTTCGCTTTCTCTTTGGGGCGCCAACTAACCTATTTTGGAGCTCAGAAGAATCAGTGAAACAGCTTTGCTCGAAATGAGCTCCACACACATACACATTCTTTGGAAGGTTTTTCAAAGGGCGGCCGATTGCCACTACCCATTGATTACGAATTGTTTTACGATTCTTTCCGGGCAATGTGTGAAAACTATAAAGCTTCGAACCTTTTAGTACCTTCGATTGATTGGAACATCCGAAAACAGCACAGTGAGGCATTTTTCTTTCGAGTTTAATGAAGGATGGGGACAAATTTACAAGCCTCTATATCTCTCTGTCTCCGCGGCAAGCTTCACACGTCTTCACAGCAACAAAACGTCCGCCATCTTGGAAAGCTGTGCAACACTTTGACGTCACAATCTCCCAGCATTCCGTGCGCCAAAGAAAATGGCGGCCCCCGGGAAGCTTGAATCGGAAAACAACCAAAATAAATCGCTTGGCATTCGTAAAATCGACAGACTTGTCAATTTTAAACCCTCAAAGTGGATTAAGGTAACATTCATGTTTTATTTAAGAGCAATAGTATTTTATAGCCGATATTCCCTTTAAAGACTCCTGTTTATTAAACTATGCTAATGTGCAACACTTTGATAGATGCTTCAACATGCACTTAACAAATTCTACTCTTAGCTCCTTTACACAAAATGCAGCTGTAGCAATTTCCTTCCATATACCACAAAGTAATGCACGGCCTAAGGGCTCTATATGAGGCTGATGTTTGGTCTGTGTTGGCCAGGAAACAACAACCTAAGAAAAATTTAATCATAATAAATACCATAAAAAAGATGGGTATATTGCTGCCAAAACAATATGCTTGGTTTCCACCTGGAAACCAATTCTTATTTCAGTGCCTGTTTATCTGGACAAAAGTTGTTCTGGAGACCCAGATCACCCAATTTCCCAAGCAAACTTCACAGAGCATAACCTGTACAGTACCAAGTAATTTCTCACATGAGTAACATGTAAATTAATGGATCACTGCAATTTAGCTACAGAGCATTGTTTGAAAAGTTGTCTTTAAGATGGCTTGGGGGAGGGTGACTTGGGTCTCCAGGACAACTACGGCCCCTCACTCTGACCACTTCTGCAGTCATAGCTCAAGGTTGTAAATAAGGGAATAATTATAGAACAACCCACCATTTGGCTTATTAATATTATAATAATTCATTTCTTAAAAGTTTCATACAAACCTTCTAAAAACATAACCTAGAAATTAAAAAAAAATTAACGAAAGTTGTACTCCAAATCATTCATAGAACGAGTCTAAACACACCTGAGCTATAATAATCTTAGAGTAGTCCTATAGTATAGACTATAGTTGTACCCAAAGCCAAAGGCTTTCCTGTTCATATCTTTTATTATTTAATTCGGTTCATTTGACTCACCTTAACACCTGAATCAACCTTTTGGTGTTGTGGCCTGTTCTCCTTTCCAAAAAGGAAGTGTTCGCTTTGAGTTTGAAGAAGTACAAGAGGTAGTGGATGCCACTGCACATCTGGCCTGGATGGGAGTGCTTTGGCAGACGGGAACTGGAAATTTCTCGGCTTCGATGAGTTTGTGTTCATCGCTAACTGTAGCTGGAACAGGAATCGCGATGCAATTTCGTTCCTTTAGAGCTTCCTGCAAATCGCCACCAACTGTTCCATTTGGCACGTATTCAAGGTTTTTGGCGATTTTTTCCCTTTTATCTAGATTTACACAAAAAGTAGCAACTGAAATCAGTCGAGAATTCAGTCTTTGGAAGACTTTGGAAGAGCCTTGTTACGTTATTATATACCCCTGCTGGATTCGCTACTTTCTGTACAATATAACTTGATCGCTCGGTTGTACTTTTGCGGCATAAAATACAAGGAATCTCTTCTTTATCATGAATATTCACTTGACTCGGCCGCCATTACGAACTGGCGCGAAGTATATAAACTTAATGTCTGCACATAATTTGAAATTCAGTCAAGCGAGGGCGTTACGTCATCAGTATGGAATTTTTACCCTCAAGTCGCAGACGTCTCTTTGGGGGAAGGGAGCCCGAGCGACCAGAGCTCAAAAGAGGCGGCTGCTTTCGCAGGCTAGGGGAATTTACTCTCTAAGTAAGACACAGTTTCATCATGAGAGGCATTTTTGTCAGGGAAAACAAGTGTTAACTTTCCCAGCCCCGCCTCTGCGAGCATCTCTGCTTGCTCTCTATCTGATGTGTGACACTCATCTCTCCTGGAAAGAACACAGACTTCATGTGTCCAAGTCTCTCGGTTGAAACCGTAGGAGAATGTTTCTTATACTAGGACTCCAAACAACGTTCTTGTATTTCTTTGTCTAATTTATTACGTCGATGGAATCATGTAAAAACTGTAGGCAGAAATTATCGAGACTTAGAAACTAATATTACAACATGAATTTACTTAGCTAACAATTGAACTACAAAGGCTGCTCCGCATGACTGACAATAAACCTAAATTTTACATGAAATTCATAGAAATAGAACATTACAATGGGATCACATAATAAACGAAATATATAACTAAACCATGATTTGGATTTACCTCTTTCTCCGCTATAATGTCCTGACCATAAAGAAGATTGAAACACTGGTCCATACACTACATCTTGACTTGTTACGCATGACTGAGTACACACGATCACGAATTGACCGCACGTGACGTTGATATAACACTATACGGCATTAACCTAATTCATAACTAGATTACTTACAATAATACACTAATACAATGTAACAATACTAATAATACTCTAGGATACCGCTAATAAAAGAGGGAATTGATACAACGGCTCTAAGACCGCGATTATGCAATAGACAAACAACATATCTTCAAAACATCTGCTGGACAAAATAAATATTTCAAGTCTCAAAATCAGGTACATGCCTAAGCATAACGAATCTTTTTCTTGGATTTGAACTCCAGTCTTTTGTTCAGCCCGTCTGGTTGCAAAGTACGTAATTGTGCCACCCAATACACTTATCTAGTCAAATATTTTTTTGTCCTTATTTTTTTCTATGGAAATAAAGCTGAAATCCGATAAAGAGTGTGGGCTTTGATTGTAGTGGATAGCCACTTCACATGTTTTCTTGTTGATCATCATAGATGACTTCGAAATCTAATTTTAAATTGCGTATTGTAGCTTACATTTATGGCAGGAAATTACATAAATAACTCCGGCTGATATACAAGTAACTGTTTCCTTAATTTTATACCTGCAACCTGTAGAAAAACTGGTAATCTGATCTGCTTGGATAAAAAAGTTGTTACATAGATCGCATAAATTTTATACGCTTTCGATTTTCAACCAAAATTGAGTTCTTTAAAAGCTCTAACTCAAGAAGAATTTATTCGATTTGTCTGAAATTTTTACAAAATGTCAATTGATATCTCTGCTGCAAAACGATGTTGGAGAATTGGGAAATTCTAAAAAGAGAGCTCTTGACTAAAACATAATCGAGCGGGCCAATATCACCCAGAAAGAAAAATCAAGCAAGAGTGAAACTTTGTTCATTAGCTGAATACTGAATGCCGTGCAAGGTTCTGATACCAGAAAAAAATTATTGCAGCAACTGAGAAGTCCTAACATTTTTTTAGAGCAAAACAAATCGGGTCCCCATCAATTTTCAAATAGTCCGTCCCTAAATCTAGTTATGAATGAGAATAAAGCTTTGAGCGTTAATTTCGTATTTGTGTTGCAAAAACGTTTCTTCGACAAGGGCAATAAAGTGGTTCAATTTAAATGCGTAACGTTCAAAAGTTAAAATTAAATAACCAAATAGTCAAACAAAGCAGTCATGCTGAAAGATTATACCGTTAAATTAGCGTCACGCCTCGGCTGCAATAGCACAAGTGACCCAGACAACAGTCCGTTTCATACTGAAACCTGTGTTTAGCGGGGCCATTTCGCGTCCGCTTAAAAAAAATGGAAATTTGAGATCTTCGTATCACTGTATCTTGGTATCTCCGTATCATTGTATCTTGGTATCTCCGTATCATTGTATCTTGTAACACGTTATATACCAAGCCTGGACTCTATGGTATTATTATATCCCAATGTTGGTTAATTATTTTCCCTCCGTGAGATCACTGAAGTAATATAGACCTGCCAGAAGTACATGTATGTCTGCCGGCCAGGAAGATTTCCATATTTTGATCAAAAGATTAAATTCTAAGCTGGGAAACCAAAGGTTACTGGTAACGTTTAAGTTAAAGCATACAAAAAGATGCTTTGCAAAAGTTATATTATAATGACAGTAAACAGTACCTTGGATGACTGCTCTTGACCATGTTGGTGTAACACTTCAGAGATCACTCTATCAAAGGTGGTTACATTGTTTTGTGAATCAATACTGAAAAGAGATTTGGTAATAAATACAAGTATATAATAATTATACTAGAAGTCAAACTTCAAGCAGTAATTCAATAATAAGATAAATTAAGCTTACTGAAATTAGGGGTCTTTAATTCCAGTTAGGGCCCGTCGCTTTAAAGTTTAGCTTTAGATTTATACAGCCCATCTGTGCACTAATGGCCTTTGGCATAATTTATTTTTATTTTTATGGAGATCCAGTGAGCAGCACAAGACTATGGCAGAGGGTTTTAGGAGCATTTTAGTCAAAACATATGGCAACATCACATATAATATTTCAGCCAAAGCATGCAGATGGCCAATATGCATGGGCTGCCTGTGATTTTAAATTGAAGACTAAATCTAAAACTTACAATAAACCCCCTAAGGTTACCTATAAAATAGTAAACTGAAATGAATTAAAGCCCACTTAGTGCCTTTCATTAAGGAAAAATCAAATAAACCCCCTCCCAAAAACTACTCTCTTAGTATTTTTAAGTCTTAATTAAGACTTATTTTAAATTTTAATGCTTAACTTAAGCTTATGTACAAACCTTTCATCAAGGAAAAATCCAGGAAAGTCCTCTTTCTTAGACAATATTTTGAAAGTCTTTCTTGCATATCTCTGTTGAAAAACGGTTAACACATGATATCAAATAAGACTGCTAAACCGGCTGTGAAAAGGAAGGCAAAGAAAATTTTGTTGCTGCTATTAAACTCCCAGAAAAACATCAGGGGTCCCATTATTAAAGGCTCCAATCGACTGATTTTCTTTTCTTTAAAATAAAATAAAACGACTAGAAACTGAGTCCTATGAGGTAGTTGACTCTCTGTCCTTCTCCCTCCTTTCCTGTAGTCCCTTCATGTGTTTCAACTAGAAGTTCAACTAGAATCGAACGTAGACGTACGTACTATATTTATAACTTCCAGCAAATTGAAATATGATAGTTTTTCCCATGCATTTAGCACATGAAAGTCATTGGTAATCTGATCTTTTGCCTAGCCTTTGGACTGGTAGGACTTGACACAAATATCTCGAAAAATGGCCTAAATATGTTTCCGGAAATTCTCGAAAAAATATAAATATCCCCAAAAAATTTCTAAATATATTGCAAATTTCTCTAAATATCCCCATATATTATTTTTAAGGATATTTTAATTACTCGTGCGTCTCTATTGTATTTGTAACAAAAACAGTTTTTATTGCATGGTGAATCTTAGAAATTAACATGACAGTTACAGTATTATTGCACTCTTGTCATGTACAACTTGGAAAACAAGTAAACTAATCAACAGCGACATGTTCTAGCTGCTTCTAGCGCTCATTTACTCGCAGCATCAAAGCTGCTTCAATATGATCCTCGAGAGCGTCATGCTGTTGGTAGTACATGGTAGTAAGGAGCGAGAAAACTCGTTCAGCTGCTGCCAAAGATGGTTGTACTACGACAAGCTTCTCCACTGCTGATGACCAGGAAGGGAGGTCGCGAGCGACCGTTCTCCACCATGGCCAGGTGTCAGATAAGACATCAAACTCTTCAGGGATTTCGTTATTTGCTTTAGCACGGTAAACCGGCAGTTCATCTTTGAGGGCCTGGGTGCCGTTGCACAAAGCGCGCGTAAACTACGAGTAATTGTAAACCCGTACGTAAACCATTCGTAGGAAATTTGACACGTTTCACGATGCGAACGTAACTTACAAGTGGTCGTAAAGAAGCATCAAAACAGTACGTAACTTACACAAGCCTAAAGGAGCAATAAAGGTACTCGTAACTTACGAATACATGTGTCCCGAGTGTTTGTCTTTTGAGCCCGAGGGAAGATGGCGGCTTTTTTAAGCGTAGTTACCCTAGAAAACAGAAGGGCAATACGGCGAGAAAGAGTATTCCTTGACACGTTTGACGATTTTTTGCATCAGAGAACGATATCATCTTACAAGAGAAATGATATTTCGCTTGATCGATGGGATGAATAACAGATTGGATCCGCCAACGAAACGATCACATTCAGTTTCTGCTTCCCTCCAAGTACTCATTGCTTTGAGGTTTTATGTCAAAGGGGGTTTTCTATCCGAGGTAGGCGACTTACATGGAGTTAGCAGATCAACGGCTAGTCGGGCGATACACGCAGTAACAAATGCGTGCTACGAAATTTATAAAGACGAAGTCAGCTACCCAAACAACGTCGACGAACTGAAGAGTGGTTTCCACGCCATTCGCTATTATCGCACTTCGGCCATCTTGGATTGAAAGCGAGGCTTCCGGGTTGTCGGTTACGTCCAATGAACAGCTCTAAAAGCGATGGAGTTTGAAAATACGCGGAGATGTCGACCCATACTTTAGACATCGATAGAATATCCAGTGAGTAAAAACAGCTGATTATAAAATACTTCTTCGCTTAAATAAGTGTGACAGGTTCCCCCAGACTAACAGATAGCAGAAGTCCATTTTCTACACGTAAAAAACAAGAGAGAAACCTCTCTGCAGTATACCCTGCCACTTCAAATGATCACTTGAAAACCTGTGAAAAATCCTTCATAATTTTATAGCTTGGGTGTGTACTCGTTCTAGGAATGATTTGGGTTGGAAATGGTTAGGGTTTTTGGCAAATTTTGGGTGAGGTTTTTAGAAGGTTTGTATGAGGATTTGAGAAAATACATTATCAATGAACCAAAATGGTTCACTTGCATGGATGGCTGATAACATTGCATTGGTACTGTAACTATATCATATATACATAATATGGCTCCTGGTACAAATATCATATGTATACCAGGTAGTGTATGTTAAGATGATGATAATGACAGTATTACTGACTTGCAATGTTGGGCCATTATCAACAAATGGCTACTTGGAAATTGACCAAAATTACCTGTAGAGAAACTGAGATATGGGTCATTTGACCATGTACAATGATGATAGTGACAATGGAAATGGTACTGGTGATGGTATTAATGCAAAACAATATCGATGTTGATGACAGTGCTAATAATGGCAATAAAAATTGCAACAATGACTACCTAATTGTTTTTCAATCACCTAACTTTAGTTTTCAAACTTTGTACAATTATTTTAATTTCCATAATTTATAATTGAAGTGAATATTAATCTAGATATTCAGAATCAGCTGATCAGGTTGGAGTCTGGCAGGGTACAGCCTACTTTTAGTTGAGCAATACTGTAAAATTATCATCAGGCTGGATATAGCCAATGGGTTAGGCCTTGTATGTCTCGGTAGTAACTATTTTGTAAACCAACTATCTCGTGCTTTAGGGGAGCAGCCATACTAACAATATACCATCCAGCTTTTGTATCACTATTAATATTATTTTTCAATCACGTAAATAAATTGTAACATATTAAAATATATTGTAATAATAATTTATATTATGTTAATAAATACTGCCAGACCCCAACACAGTCTCAGTTGTCTGTTTTGGTATATAATAGCCTGCGTAGCAAGCGTTTCCGTAGGTTTTTTTGAAGCGTAGGAAGACTTTTTCGCTATTTGGCCGCGCGAAAAATGGGGCGAGACCAAAAAATGGAAGTAGGGGGGAGGGGAGGAGAGAAGAAGGTAACGCTTGCAGACAGACCCCGGGATTCTGAAAACCCCGTTCGTCCACGAACGGGGTTTCTGATTGGCGCGGCTCGAGTTCTTTGATTGACATCCCATCAATCACGTTTTTACGCACGCAAGGCCAGGACTTCGAACAATCAACTCATCATGTCAAATGGCCGACAAATCTTTCGACTTCATGTTATGGCACACCACGATTCCCTATACTTCAGGTGTATTTAGAGTCGTTCTAAAATGATTTGGGATCGAAAATGATTAGGGTTTGTTTTATTTGGGGGTTAGGTTTGCAATGAATCGTGGTGTGAACATAACATGAAGTCTCTGCCCTTTCGAGGCCAAAGTGCTGACCCAGTGACCGTGAATTAGGCGGGGAATTAGGCTCTGAATTTCCTATCTGAGCGAGGATTTAGTCGTCTTTTACGGGATGAGCCTTCGGCATGACTCTAGGCTATCGTTCGCGTTTATTTGGAGTCTTGCCACACCAAATATCAAAGACTTTCGCAGCCGGCTTTCCCTATATAAACAACCGGAGAATTCACACGAACTGTCGACTTCGAACTGTCTTTCGACATGGGCTGCTGCCTTCCAGAGTTTCTAGCAAGCGTTTGGAATTCGGGTTTCTCGATTTGTGGGGAGTCTTATTTTAATTCCTATATTTGAGCCCTTTATGAGCCATTACAGAGTTCCAAGATTTCTTATTTTCCGGACGCAAGGGTTGTATCGGAATATATCTCTCCATTTTTAGCTACCTCGATTCCCGCTCATATCTGCTAGAAATATTTAATACACTACTGCAATCTTTCCTTTTCGACGGTTTGAACAAATTCACTGAGGAAATATATCCATGTTTCCTGGCTGAAGCAAATTGCCAAATTTCACTTTAAAATCGCACTACAAACTCTACAGTTATCACTTGGATTCTTCGAATTGTTCGACATCACATCGCTTCAAGCTTTTTGCAAGTTCAGTTTGGGATTATTTTTTTCCCCGCTGTCTAACGCTTTCTTTCCATTGTCAACATTTGACAGCCCAACGTCATAGAGTGAATTCAGGCGTGAAAGGTCAAGTGGGCGGTTTTCAGAATCCCGGGGTCTGTCTGCAAGCGTTACCTTCTTCTCTCCTCCCCTCCCCCCTCCTTCCATTTTTTGGTCTCGCCCCATTTTTCGCGCGGCCAAATAGCGAAAAAGTCTTCCTACGCTTCAAAAAAACCTACGGAAACGCTTGCTACGCAGGCTAGGTATATAACAACATTTTGTACAATATATTTTCTTCTGCCATAATCATTGCAATGATGCAACTATGTTTTTTTATAACCTACATGTAGCTGCTAGCTGGATGGGTACTCCAGCATCATTTACATCCTTTTTATCAATTTATTATAATTAATATTATTTATTTCCCAAGCCAAGCCACAGAAATTATGGAGGATAGAGCAGATTTGAATTTATTCACAGATAGAGCATATTTTTTTAACCCTAGCTGTTCAATAAAATCGAATAGACCTAACAGTCAGGTTACTGGTATAAGTAAAATCAGTCTAAACTCCAAAATATTATTATTATAAGTAATGGCATGGCATAAGGTAAATTAGTTATCAACTTTCCCCCTAGAGCTGAGGGAGGATTTATGGCTGAGGGGGATTAGGGATAATTTGCATAAATCCTCCCATGGCCAAGGGTCAATGGGAAATTTAATCACTAGCTAATTTCATGCTATTACTTTGTAATACTATTATCACTGACTAATGAAACTAATCTCAGAGGACTTTAGTTTTTCTCTGCCTAAACTAAAGTTACCATAGTTGAGTTTTTTTAACGTTTTGTTATGCTTCATTGAGCACCATTGGTTGAACTGGACCCTGCAAGTGTGTTGATTTTGTGAAGAATAAATAAAATGTCAAGTAAAATGTAAAAATAAAATGTAATATGTGGCTGACTAAATATTCCAGGAGCACGCATAGAGTTTAATCATGTCATGTTTGTGGTTTTAAGTATAATTATCTCATATGTATGGAAGAAGCGGGTTTGACAAATGAAGAGAAGACCTTTCTTGAGCCATAAAATAGGTAGGGTACAGGGTTGACAGGCATTCATGCACTCTGCTAGGGACTAATTTTTGTAATGACCTGCCATAACCCTCATCAGCATGCATGCCCTTCTAATTTTCATTCTTGCATGTCAACGAGAGAAAATTAGAACAAGTATCCATGCTGATGAGGGAATTTAGAGTTTAAATGTCCCTGAACAAACAAAGAAAGCTGAGGTGATCATGGTATTACTAAGAAAATCACATGAAAATCCCAGATTAACTAATAAATAAACCTTCATTTCATACAAGAAATTTGACATTGATAAATATCATTGCATAACACCCATGACCATTCTAATAAAACCTCCCAAAATATTTCCCTTTGATTCAGTACAAATACATATGATATACAATATATTTTACATAAAAAATATTATTCACACATTAAAACTTTAATATGTGGTCATGACACTTTCAAAATTAGTGCCAATTTATTATTAGTGGTGTGCAAAGTACACAAGTACATAACGATCAACGTAAAAATAGTCCCATGCCCATTAAAAATTATCAAAATAAAATAATAGAGGGTGGCTCAGGTGCACGTGTATATATATTTATTGAGAACAATAACTTAACATGTTCCATTCGCCCTGCTAGGTAAGGTTTCTCTCTTCTTATTTTACCTGTAGAGACCGGTGCTAGCTGTGCGTCTGAGGGAACCTGTGACACTTTAACCGAAGAAGTATAATTACTTGTTTTTTTTCCTCACTCTACCTCTGGATATTTATCGAAGTCTGAAGTGTGTGTCGACATCTCCGCGTATTTTCAAACTCCATCGCTTTCTGAGCTGTTTATTGGAATCAAATATGTGAAAAGAATCCCTAGATCTTCTTTTCTGGCTATTATTTGTACAATTGGAATTACAGAAGTGGAGATGAAGTAGCTTTTTCATCCAAACTAGCGACCAACAACAGAGCAAATAGTAAGCGCTACGTAACCGACAACCTGGAAGCCTCGCTTTCAATCCAAGATGGCCGAAGTGCGATAATAGCGAATAGCAGGGATGCCCAATGTAGTTGGCTGCATAGATGGCACGTTGATACCTATTCAGGCCCCGGCTATTGATGAGCACGTTTTTGTTTGTCGTAAAGGCTATCATGCCATCAATGTTCAGGCTGTTGTTGACGCTTAAGGTAAGAGTCAGTAATTATATTTTAAAGAGCGTTCATTTTTAACCAGGGATCACGATTTTTAATTGCCATTAGGTGGTCCCATTCCCCTTTTTTTGTTATGCCAATGCTGAGCTGTTTTTCCTTTATTAATTAAATTATTTATTTGAGACTACAGAACAATGCAATGTGATGCACAAACATCAACAATACAATTTGAAGTGCCTGAATTCTTTCTTGCATTTTTGGAGCTTGCAATTTCACAGTGGGGTCATCTAAGTATTAATTTCACTCTTAGGGAGGGTCAAATGAAATGCCGACCCCTCCCCCCCCCAAAAAAACGAGCTAAAGTGGCTTAATACCTAATTATGTTCATACATGTAATCAACTGAACCAAAGTTCAATTTTAAACAGCATTCTTAATCATTTTTGTTTTAGGTTTATCAACTGTGTATGCAAATGGCCTGGGTCTGTCAATGATAGCTTCATCCTCCAGAATAGTGATCTATTTACAAGCTTTGAGAGGACAAAGATAGATGGGTGGTTATTAGGTAACTGTTTAGGAAATGAATTAAATGCTGTTATACTTATAGTATTTTCTACTGATCATGATGGGCTGCTTTAAAGACTCAGATTCTGGCCTGATATTTATTTTTGTCGTATGGAAGGTGTACACATTAATTTTGTACATTGGTGATAACCAAAATTAATAATACATTGTATTTAGACTGATTAGACTGCCACTAGTTACTTTGTAATTATATTTACCACTCAATGCTTTCTTTTGTGGAGACTCCTCCATGTTGTAAGTTTGTAGGTTTTAAAATTATTTTGCAAATAATAAGGGAGTAATCATATTATTTATTATTTATCTAGTTGGGGCTATTTCTATATTTTGAATACATTTTTTTCTCCAGCCCCCTCCCCAGTTGAACATATTTTAAGTGGTCCCCCTTAACCTATGGAGTTTTAGTAGGCAGAACATGTTTTGGGTGAGTGATAAGTTGAATACTTCCAGAGAAAGTTTATTGCTTGAGGTTAGCTTGAAGTTGGATGTATGCCAATGAGGAAAAACGTAGACAATGCGCCCACCTATACTTAATATGATTAACAAAAATAGACTATTATGATAGTATTTAAAAAGCTGAATATAATAATTATCACTGCTGCTCATTTGAAATTGTAGCTTTTTCATTTTTGTTTATTAAATTGACTGCATAGAATATATTTGAATGAAAATTGGTATATTACATGTACTTCTTTTTTTCAAAAAATATTGAAAATCTATCAGGTGATAGTGGATATCCACTCAAACCGTGGCTACTGACATCAGTTGGCATCCCATCAACAAGTGGTGAAGAAAGGTACAGTAATGAAAGTATTATATTTGCCCAGGATCAAATGATATATTAGCCATTAAACTTCTTTATATTTCTCCTTTAAAAGCTTATTTTCTTTTTTCATTTAAGACTGTCTATATACTCAAAATGTTGTTTAATTAAGTTTGATAGTTATTGCATGTCAACATAATTCTAATGCTCTTTACCTCTGAATGCACCAAAATGCAATTTACACAAAGTTTGATATATAATACCTTTAAATGAGAACGGATTTCTTTAGGACTTAATTATTAATAGCTGATCAATCTCAATTATTGTTGTTGTATAAATTGTAAAGGTACAACACCTCACACAAGAAAACGAGAAATGCAGTGGAACGTGCATTTGGAATCTTGAAGTCTAGATTTAGGTGATTATACATTTTAGAATTTACTTTAAAAAATAAGATTCATTATTTACAATTATAGATGTAAGTTATTTATTTATAATCTCTAACACACATTTACTTTTTCTAAGGTACATGTAATGTTCATAACAAACAGGGGGAGAAAGGGTGGATTAGGTGGGCTGGAAACAGCAAATCTTATTAAAGAACTTACTGGAACAGACCAGAGTCAGGGGGAGTACTGAACGATAATGACACCAATTAAGAACGATTTATAATTAAGGATGCCAAAAGAATAATACAGCTGATAGAGAATAAGACCATAAAGTACTGAGGATAATTTCAACATGTAAAAAGTACATGTAAGTGTGGCAAATATAAGAGCAACATCTGGATGAATGAGACGTGTGTATGTTGGGGAGGGGGTCATGCCCAGTTGTATATTGCAGACTATAATTATATAAATAATGCTGTGGGATTCCATTAGAAAATGTATATACATGTAACTACATATTATGGTTATTACAAGAATCTGATAGCTAAAAGCTCACCAGCCCTTCTATTGACCTACTCTGCCACATGATCAAATTGATGTGAAGCAAACTATCCAAAAGCTATTTAAATTGATTAACACTATAATTAAAATTCACACTGACAATGAAATACACCAGATGGCTGAAATCCAGGCTATCTAAGTTATAAATCAGCAGGCATCATTCAACTGCAAGCAGTTAACACGTAATGTATAAACACAACTCTTATAATTTCAGCACTACAATTCATGTACATTGTATGGTTTATTTCAGTTTGACATTATAAGCAATATATAATTGTTGTAAATAATATCAGACATAAGCAGTCTTACTTTCTTTGGCAGATGTCTACATAAGTCAACAGGGTGTCTGTTGTTTACTCCAGAACGATGCTGCAGAATAATATATGTCTGCTTCATTCTACACAACATGTGCACCAAGAACAACTTGCCTTTGGGAGAAAATGTTGACGAGGAGGAGGAGGAGGAGGAAAATGCATTCCATGGAGAACCAATATGGAAGAATAGGAACCACATCTTACCTTGAAGCGAACCCCACGGGCCATCGGCAACTATTTACACGGGTGGCAGATGGATGTCCCTGAGGGTCACGAACTAGGTGTCGATCGAAGGGCCTTTCTAGAAGACGCGCGCCATGAGATTCGTCAGAAATTTGTGGAAGAAATCCAAGCCCTACATGGTGTGAAGTTTCAACTTGCTCTAAAGGTGCAGCTCAGGAAGGACCATCCAGACGGTAGCCAAGAGTCTACTGACCCTACTATGCGCCATAAACAGGAGGTTGTTATGCAGACACACGAGATTCGTGAGACCTTAGACAGAAGTGGACGCATAGAGGTGGACGCATAGAGGCTCCGGATGGGTTGTTGACCGCATCATCTTGCTCTGGCTAAACATCGCTCGCTATCAACCTCTGAGAGGCGGATCCTACATCGAACTACCTACGGAAGTTGCGAATAAGAAAGCCGTTATCAATGTAAAAAACGACGATGACAACTGTTTTCGTTGGACACTACGCGCAGCAATGTTTCCAGCCAAGAAAAACCCACAAAGAACATCAAAGTATCCCATAAAGGATGACCTAGACTTTACAGAAATCGATGCGCCAACACCAATCTCACAAATAACGCGTGTGGAGAAGCAAAACGACCTTGCAATCAACGTTTTTGGATGGGAGAAAGCGGCGGTGGTAGTCTACAGGATTAGCAAGCAACGTGAGGACATCCGCCGCATCAACATGTTGCTCATAGAGAAGTCAGGAAAGTACCACTATACCTGTATCAAGAACTTGAACAGCCTCCTCTACAATCATAGCAAACACCACGGGAGGAAACACTTTTGTGAGCGATGCCTACATGGGTACTCCCGAGAAGACCTCCTGGAAGCCCACAAGCCCGAGTGTCAATGTATAGGGCAAAATGCGATTCGGGTGGAAATGCCTGAAGAGGGCGAAAACAAGCTCTCCTTCCAAAACCACTACCAGACAGCTGCCAGCCCCATACATCATCTATGCAGATTTTGAGGCTTTGACAACGAAGATCGCAGGACCAGAGCTGGATCCCACAAAGAGCAACACTCAGAACACGCAGCATCATGAGGCTTGTGGCTTTGGCTACGTCGTGGTGCGATGTGATGGCCATACGGAGCCTCCAGTCGTTTACAGAGGTCTGGATGCCGCAGAAAGGTTCCTGGAGGCAATGCAACAAGAAGAATTGAAAATCAAGGCAGTTTTGGCCAACCCCAAAGCAATGTGGATGACCCCCAAGGATAAGTTGACCCACAATACGACTACCATCTGCCATGTGTGTGAGAAGCCACTCTACAAGGACTCAGTCCGCGACCATTGCCACATCACGGGCAAGTACAGAGGCGCAGCCCACAATGCTTGTAACCTCAAGCTGCGGTTGAGCCCCAAAACCACAATTATTCCAGTCGTATTCCACAACTTGCGGGGTTACGACTCACATCTCATAATGCAGGCTATTTCTAAGATGGAGGGGCAGATCGCGTTTATTCCCAATAACACAGAGAAGTACATATTCTCCCTAGGACAGCTGCGATTCATCGATAGCGCTCAGTTCCTCTTAGCATCCCTAAACAAGCTAGTGTGTAACACCATTGGGGCAACCCCCAACAAGTGTAAGACCTGCGAGGAGGAAGAGAAAGTCGTTATCAACGAGGATTGGATGCTTGTTGGATCATGCCCTCAGTGTGGTGTTGAGAGCCAAAAACAGCTTGATAAGTCATGCCTTCCCATCGCAACACGATACGCACCAGTGAATGCTCACCTTCTCGCACGGAAGGGTGTTTACCCATATGAATACATGGACGGCTGGAATCGGTTTGCAGAGCCACTCCCACCACTAGCTGACTTCTACAGCACGCTATCATCTGAAGGCATTTCCGAGGAAGACTATACCCATGCTCAAAATGTCTGGAGCACTTTTGACTGCAAAGATATGGGAGACTGCCATGACCTATATCTCCAAACTGATGTGCTTCTTCTTGCAGACGTCTTTGAGACCTTTCGGAAGACATGCCTACATCAGTACGGCTTGGACCCTGAACACTACTACACAAGCCCTGGCCTATCTTGGGATGCGCTCTTGAAAACTACAGGTGTGGAGCTCGAGCTGCTTGTGGACTATGACCAGCATCTCTTCATAGAGAAAGGTCTTCGCGGAGGTATATCTATGGTATCCAAGAGACACGCCAAAGCCAACAATCCTCTGGTCGAGTGCTACGACCAATCCAAGCCCACAACATACATCCAGTACCTCGATGCCAACAACCTATATGGATGGGCAATGAGTCAGCCACTACAAACAGGTGGCTTCGAATGGGTAGAGGACCGCCAAGAACTCACCAATATTATAGCAGACTATCCATCTGACAGCCTCAAGGGCTACATACTGGAAGTGGACCTCGAATACCCCCAGGAACTTCACAACACACATAATGCCTATCCGCTAGCACCAGAGCGCATGAAGATCCCAAAGGAGTGGATGTCAGAGTATCAATGCAACCTCATAGGGACATCAATAGAGGTAGAAAAGTTGGTGCCGAACCTCCGTGATAAAGAGCGATATGTACTACACTACCGCAATCTACAGCTCTACCTATCCCTAGGCATGCATCTCAAGAAGATTCACCGAGCACTACGATTCGACCAAAGGCCATGGATGGAGCCTTATATCAGGATGAACACTGAGCTACGGAAGAAGGCAACCAACGACTTTGAAAAGGACCTGTACAAGTTGACGAACAACAGCGTCTTCGGCAAAACCATGGAGAACTTGCGTAAGCGTGTCAATGTCAATCTAGTGCGTGCCAGCGAAGAGGACAAACTCAGACGCCTGATTGCCAGCCCATCCTTCGCGCGGGCAAATATCTTCGACGACGATCTGGCAGCCCTACAAATGCATAAGAGTCGGCTGACGTTGAACCGCCCAGTCTACGTGGGGATGAGCATTCTCGACCTCTCAAAGCATCTGATGTACGACTTCTACTATAACCAACTGCTTCGACAGCACGGAGACCGATGCCAGCTGATCTATACAGACACGGACAGTCTACTACTTGAGATCCAGACAGATGATGTGTATGCCGACATGGCTACACACGAAGATCTTTATGACACATCTGACTACCCTAAGGAGCATCCACTACGTAGCACAGCAAACAAGAAAGTCCTTGGAAAGATGAAGGATGAGTGTGCCGGGCGTCCAATCGCCGAGTACGTAGGACTTCCACCCAAGATGTATTCCATCCTAGAGGCCGGCGGGAAAAACATTAGGAAGGCTAAAGGCATCCGCAAGGCAGTTGTGAAGAAGCATATCCGCCACGAGCAGTACAAGGAGTCGCTATTTGCTAAGAAAACCTTTCGGCATGGGATGGATGTACTACGCTCGGAAGGCCACCACATCTATGGGCAGCACCTTAATAAGGTATCGCTATCACCATTCGACTCCAAGCGGTGGATTGCAGAAAATGGGGTGGATACATACGCATATGGGTACAAAGACGCCCTTACAGAGGAGGTAAACTTCGATGACCTCATTGAGGAGTTATTAGCTTAAGATTCCATTTGGAGGTAGTTCTGTATCCCTAGGCACCACTCGTAGCTCTTCACGCACAAATCCGCGCTTTGGTTGTTTCTTCGAAACATCCTCCGAATACAAATAGTAAAGGACTGGCTGCCCCGAAGAAACCATACTACGTGAAATACTATATGTTTTCAAACTCCATATAGGATCAGTTGCTCGCTTAGCTCCACCTTCCAACTCCCCAGGCGCATAGAGATATCGAACTAGAACACCGAACTGTAAGCGTTTTTCTTCCAACCCAACAGATCGCGAATATGTAGAAGTTTTTATGTTCACTTGCTGTGCTAATATTGTATTCGAAGGCTCTTTTCCTGTAAGTCGAGTCACTTCGTTATTCATGGCTTTGATAACCTCTGGAAGCCGCAACACCCATTCTCTACTACGTTCATCTGATCCTTCCGAAGCGAGTACCATTTCCTATGCATATTGATATCCAAACAATCTCTCAGCTAGTGTTCTATTTGCTCGCTCGACAAAGCTTTGCGCCAGCCTCGCCTCGTTGGACTTTCGTACCATATCGTGCTAAAGTTTCAGACATCTGCCCCATGAACTCCCTACCAGGATCGACTTGCAACGTTTTTGGCCATTCTAGTGGACTACGCCTGTATATTCTTTCAAAAGCTGCAGCCACTTCACCACTATCTTTCGATGCCAAAGGCTCAGCTTCTTTATATCTAGAAGCCACGTCGATCACTACCAAAGCATATTTATAGAGTTTTCGCCCCCGTCCAGGTCGATCGTGAGGTAGAAAGATCAAATCAGCATGGTGAACCTCATTGGGTTTCGATACGGTCCAATGTGGTCGTGGGATATGTCGTGGTGGTGGTAGGTATATCTGCCACAGGGCCTGTTTCTCCAACCAACTCTTAGCTACATCGTCCGACACCTTTGCTGCCACTGATAGCTTACCAATTGCAGCGCGACCTTTCCAATAGCCCATAGGACCATAGTATTTTACTCTCATCTCTTTATACATATCTATATATCTTTCAAACGACGCCAACCTCCAACAAGTAGAAAAAGTCTCGTTTTTTAAAAGTTATAGCCATCTACTAGCAGCATAGCCAATAGCAAGCATACCCCCACCTACGTAGACTAACTCGCTTGTCTTCTGCGAACTAGAAGGTCGATAGAAATCTGAGAATCTAGGTTCCTTCATATCCTGAGGACGTATGTGATCCAATCCTACGTGTACTCTATTCCATAGCTCTAAGTTCTTATTCGCATCGTCACTAATCACGTAAGCATGATGCTGCAAATGGGCCTGTTCTCGGAACAAGTCAGCTACGCGAGCTCGGTTTTTCATGTAAGTACCATATGCTATCTGATACTTCTCGTTTGCCAGGTCGTGTCTTTTTTTCTCAGCAGCAATTGTAGAGGTATCCCCACCAGCAATTGCCTTGGCGATGTAGCTTCCACCTACGAAGGCCGTTGCATTTAGTATAGCTCCACCAATCGCAGTTATTGCAGCCACAATCATAATGTCTTTGGCACTATCTTTTTGTCAACAAAAATATTTCTTGGCAGCTATGCTACCAGCCAATACAGCCACCCACTTCACGTAGTTTATGATCGATGACGAAGGGTCACTAAGCATGGGCTCTTTCGTTAATTTTTTTGATACGAACCCAATGCCACCAGCAATACCAGTTAATATAGCAGCGTCCTTCAATGTGTTCATCAACGTGTTCTCTGCCATTTTTTACATAACATATGTGGCCTATGGTTCTAGTCTTCAAATGGTGTATAATCTACTCCATAACCGGCACCACACTCGCTGGGGGTGCTGTGGTATCACGCGGTAACATGATCGTTTGGGGTTCGGTACTACCCTGTGGTGTAGGCAAGTAGTTACGACAGCTCTCAGAACGTTTCGAGTTGTTATTGTATTGATAGTACAGCCCTATCAATGCCACGACTTTGCCAATAGCTGCAAGTGTAGTGTTAGTAGATATGTTATCTAAAAAGCCGGGTTCAGGTTTAGCTACAACACTTTCTTGCACCACTTCACATTCACGTGCTAACTCGCGGGATAGTGCTCCTCTAGCTCGTCGATTGCTTTCTGCCAATGCTTTTCCAGCAGCTACGCGCCTTGGATTTTTCTCAGTCGCAGTGATCCGATCCATCTGTTCCGCCATCTTGTTGCAGGGATTTACAGTCACCTGATCCTCCATCTTGTTGCGTCGTAGATGTTTGTGATATATTAGTTGGCTCTATGTCTTCAATATGTGGATAGCTCGATGTCGTAGCTTCGCTACTAGGAATAACTGCATGACCAGCTACGTGTAGCATAGCACTAGCTAGAGCGACAAAGCGTCCTGCTTTAAGAGACATCCTACCAACCTCAGTGGCTATCTCATTGCGAACTAGTATGTCTTCTTGTAGTTCCTTAATAAGTGCTTGTTGATCATCTATAGTAACTAGGTGTGTAACTACACGAGTAGCTAGAATCATCATACCATCGACTAGACTCCCTGTTATTTGCTGAGCTCGAACGGCCTGGTACCTTCTATGTAATCGCTCTACATCTTTCTCAGTTAGTCTAGCAATATCTCCTAGAGATAAATTTCCCCCTAGATATTCCTTTGTGGTACCGGTCACAGCCAAAATAGACAGTTCTTCACGATGATCGGGTAAGATTGCCTCTGACTCTGGTGGAGGACTTGTTTCATCCTCACCTAATAGTTCTAAGAATTCGTTATCATTCATGGTATATACTACAGTATACTATGTGGTGCAGGCAGCTCTAACACGACTGCAAAGGGATGACGTAAACAAAAGCACATGTGAGCAAACCTGTGGACCCGGAGCTCAGAGACCAATATCTTTTTCTCATTCTCCTCTACTCCTCCACCATAGTCCTCGAAGAGCTTTTTTACATCCATAGCTGATGCCGTATGGAAGGCCACTACTATAGCTACGTTTTTGCGAAAGGGTTTGCAGATACTTGTGAGTTGTCGGGTTAGCACCCAAACAGAAATCCCAATATGTCTGGCAGAAAATGCCAATTCCACTAGCTTGTCAGTCCTGCTTTTTACATCCTTTGAGGCGGCACAATCGTCGAGGATGAGTAGGGTATTGGTCCCTTTCCAAAATGTGGCACAAACCTCTAGTGCGGTATTGATAGCATCCTGTGGGGGTGACATAACAAAGAAACGAGGGTCTAGATGGGCAAATCCACGATAGGTTTTATTGTGGGCATATGTGGGGCATATTAGTACTATATAGTCGAACTTACCACGAAACGGTCCACGAAGTTGTTCTATTAGGAATGCCGTCTTTCCGCAATTTGTTGGGCCTACTACTAGGGCGTTGAATGGGATGTGTTCTACCAGGGAATCCATCGTTAGTATGTAAAACTATGCAGGGTTCCATTCAATATATTGATTTGAGCATCTGACAGAATGAAGATATGCATGTTAACAGTTCCACTACCTCCACTCCTATGCACGCGAAGGTCAATGGCGTTTCCACCACCGGTTTGGGCCAAGCCATCGCCATGAACGATTGCATCCTTTGCTGTGCGACAATCAACCAAGATGGCAAATTTGCTGTTGTAGAACTTGTGGGGTGTCATTGGAGTCATTTTCGGATCGACATCAACTGATGCGCCAAACCAACCCTTGGCAGCCTCCCAGAAATCTGGTGGTAGCACCATTGACATCTACCTCCACCTTAGTGATACCTGGATTGATGAATGACTCGCTATCTCGGGCACCTGCGGCATGTGGTGCTACAAAAAGGAGAAGTAGTCCAGTAAATGATCTGCGTGGGACGGTTATGTTTTGGAACACCAGAGTGTCTGATGCCTTGTTAATAGGTACGGTCTTAGAGTGTAAAGCGTAGTTGAACAGGAAGGCAGCACCTGTGGTATATGCATGCTGTGCTTGTCTGGCTAGTTTTTCATCCTCGATGACCTCATACTCCAGCTGTATGTTGCTGAGCTTGTATGTACCTATCTGGGCTGCATCCGTTCCAACCACTATATCTATAGCAGGTGCTAGAACCAAATCGAACGAAATAATGTCGTGTAGGGCGTAGGGATACATAGCTCCATGTTGTGTTAGAATGTCAACATCCAGAGGGATTCAATACTTTGAGCCATACGCAGCCAGTATAGCAGTTTCGCCACTCGAGGCGGTTGCGCCGTTAGTCTTCGAGCGCAGCTTATTTACGTTATCTGATTGGATACCTTGTTGAATCCGAGCTTCTCTATCTGGAGTAGAACGATATAGATCGTAATATGTCTGTAGGAGATCTGGTCGGGCAAGGTCTTCTATTACCTCTGTTCCAATTCTACACCTACGATGAGATACTAAACAGCGCCCAACATTGGCTACCACGCGATTGGTGTTGAGTCCACCAGACAATGCAATATCAGCCAAGAGTGCAAAACTACCTGGGACTAGGACGATGTTTTCTCCTAGTTTTGGAATAGCAACATAGAGTGTCTCTCCTGGGTTGGCAGATGATGGCGCGAAAGTGCGTCTATATAGAATACATCGAGCTTTTAGTCCAAGTGGCTCTCTGCGTGTTTGTGATGGAACTAGCTTCGACGATATCATATTGAATATAGTAAGATATGTAGTTAAGTTCTATATGGATGTTGAGGTTGACCCCGCAGATGCAACTGACACGGATCCGCTCATTCCAGAAGGTGGAGACGATTATGATGATGAAAATGCCTATATTAATACATATTCGGTGATGACACTAACCTTAACCCTTACGAACCTGAACCTGGTGGCGAGGAAATACCTATGCAAGGGGGAACGACCACCCAACCAGAAGCACAAACAGCTGAAACCTCGTTTGGTGGTGGTCCCACGCTGGAAGAGATATTCAAATATTTGGTCCCTGGCGACCCCAAAGAGTATACCAAAAACCCCTTAGACGGGAAAAACGTTACAGTTTCACTTATGCGATCTAGTTGGAGGGAAGTTCTTAAACGCTTCCCAGAGGTAGAAACAAAAGATCTAGAGGTTGGAGTTAGTGGAAAGGGAAATACAATGATCCGGCGGTCGGGTACAGATGAAAAATGGCGCCCCCTCCTAACAAAGGCAAATGAGGTGACGAAGAATCTATCCAAAGATCTCATAGAAGTACTTGACCCAAATCGGGAGACTCGAGAGATTAAACGTAGGCTCAAGATAGTGGCCATAGAAAGGCAGAAACTCGAAGAAAAACGCACACAGCAGAAACAAATCGTTCAAGACCCTGAGGCAACGGAAGAACAGCAAGCGGCGGCCAGTGAAGAAATTAGTACCATCGAAAGTCACGAAGAAACTCTGGATCGGTACGAAGAGGAGCTAAAGGGAGCGTATGTCACTGCGAGACCGGGTTAAAGAGGTCTTCAACAAGTACGGATTAACAGTGGTTGGGGTGCTGGCTGCGATAGGCACTGTGATTGGTGTTATAGTTTCTAATACGTCGAATAGCCTGGCTAACATTGCTAAAGCGCTTGCCAAAAAGTTAAAAGAACTAGGAGACAAGATGAAGGATGCTCTACCTCATGCGATTGGGGCAATTGCTAGTTTTTTGTTTAATATGGCTAGTAAGGCCTTAGGATTCTTGGCGAATAATTATTGGCTGTTGATCGTAGCCGTAGTTGTGTTCGTGGTGGAGCAATACAAGAAACGCTAACGAAACATCCACCAGGCGGCACCAGCTGCAACAATCGATACCACTGCCAGATTGTTTTCGTGTTGTGGTACTCGTGGGGTGGGCTTTGCCTTTAGTGCGGCGTTATGTGGCAAGTGTGTCTTTTGGCTGGGTCCATCCATATGTGTAGTAGACGGGTTTGTGTGCTCCGTATTTATGTGGTCGTTAGCACCCAGCTGCATACCTTTCTTGGCCCCCGTGAGTGCGTTATTGTAACCTGGGTGTATGCCGAAGTCGACTGCCAGATTACTTGGTAATAACGACACATCTATAGCTACAGCTAGATTGAGCCTCTTTTGTGTTTTTGTAACAGCATCCTGAAAATCTGCTACGCTTTTGGGTAAATCGTTTATAATGATTGATGCTTCGAGCATGACTTTGAACTGACCTTTAGCCCCTCCCGCTAGATTGAGGATGGATTTGCGTGCGTTGGTTTGGGCGGCTAGAACGCAATACACAAAAGCCTCAACTGATCGATTTATCCTGACCAATCCAGCCTCTGTTAAACCATTTCCTATTGGAGGTGCGAACCAATTGTATTGTTTTCCTTTTGTCTCATCGTTTCTAATGAAGGCAATATTATTGGCATTGGCTGACTTACCCCCCTGCTCTTTGAACAAATAAAACCCCTTGCTGTTCCAGGTGTACATGCTGGGGTCATCCCTCTTTATCTCATACTCATTCGTATAGCCGTAACCCGGGTAGTAAACGAATATGTCTCCTAATCCGTTATTCCTACCTCCTTTCCATCGGAAGTCTGGGTTGTTAGGTAAGCCAAACTCTATTAGCAATTTATTCATAGCCATTTTGCTGTAAAGGTTATCGCATTGTTTGAAGGCGGTGTCGTCAGGGAGGGGAGCTCCAAGTTCACGCAAAATTCGTCGTATTGTGAAATATACGTGAAATCGATAGAACCCTTGAACAATAGGAGGGTATATTTTGAAAGTAGGATCGGTCAACGACACTCCACAGCCAGAAGTTGCACACCACGTTGCGAAGTTCAACTGTTGAGGCCAATATTTGAAATCGGGAGCTTTTAGCCATTTTCTAGCCTCACTTTCTGTTTTATATGTCACAACGGTCTCCTTGAATATGTCCTGGACGTTGCTTTTGAATGATTCCGTTGGTGTGACGTATATATATGCAAAGTATTTAGATCGAGATCGGGGGCTGCTTCGGTAAATTGGATTGCTGGAACATGATATTTCACACTTAGGTCTAGTATCAAGGTAGAAGGGAAACCTCCGTGCACATCTCACAGTACATCATCAATACGTTTTTGAAGTGCAGCAGGTAGCTTGGAGACATCATCACCGTAAACATCATAACTAGAATCCCCATCTCGAAATAAGATACTCGTCGAATATTTGCCGGGGCCATCTATATCCGTGGATGCATAGAACTGGTGAAAATCTGCATGTGGGTATTTTTTCTTGAACTTCTCCATTAGATCGGCATTCAGTTTGCGACCTTTTTATCTTCTTGCGGGAAGCTGGCGGCCTTACCTAGTGCAACATCAATACGTTTTTGTACATCGGGCTTGTTATGGTAGCCACTCACACCATAGACTACGCGTTCTTCCCCCTTGTCTAAGAATACGACATATGAAAAGCTCTTCCCATCGCACTCGGATGCTCGGGGGGTAAATTGAGAATAGTCAGCATGTGGATATTTCTTCTTGAACTCCGTCCACAAAAATGTGTTCTTCTGTACGAACGGCATAGTATTAAAGCTATACATATATACAGTTTATACCTTCAATATATAATGGTGCTCTTAAATGTCACCACCACATCGGCTGACCATACGGTCTACTTCGATCAACCTCTTCTTATCCAGAATATTTCACTAATCGAGATCACTTTTGAGAACAGTTGGTGGAACCTATCAAAAACTGGGGCTTTCAAGTGGTATCCTGGCGACGGCGGTATTATGCTCCCGCATGATATGTCTGCGGGGAACTACGATATAGCAAGCATTCAACAAGCCCTCAAACCCGCAATCGATGCTAAAATCATAAAATTCGTGCAAACCTTATCAACGGGGGCTTGGATCCTACAGATCAAGAAATCGTTCACACTTAGCGTAAATATCTGCGCGCTGTTTGTTATTAATACAGATGGGTTTGATAACTCCAATGAAGTAACCATAATAGGTAACTACGATCTAAGGCTCCCAGATATCCACACATTGTATATCAACTGCGATGTGGTGGATTCCGGCTTCTCACTTCTCGGCGGAAAACGATCGCAAGTTATAGCTAGCTTAGAGATCCGAGGCGGAAGATTCTCGAAATCGACATATGCTTCACTACTCCCACTAACCGCCCGAGCTCTGGGGACAATGCAAACCAGCCTTCGCCTGACAATTCGCGATGAGAAAGGCAACATCATAGACTTCCGTGTTCGCCCTCTACGCTACGTATTGAAGATTGAGTAAGCTAAGCATATATACACAATGGAAAGCGATTCGATTCAAACAATTCCAACGGCACCGAAGATCTATCCTACACTATCTGTAGAGAGCTTTCGACTGCAGAAAGTCTGCGATACGCTTGCCGAGCTCGAACAGCAGGCAAAGCACTACGAAGTTGTTCGAAAAAAACATGCCCGAGCCCGTGGTATTGTTCATGGGATTGCTGTGGCCACAGGTAGCCTGAGTGGCGTTTTATTCGCTTCCGCGCTGGGTACGTCATTGACAGGTGTGGGGTTACCAATTGGGCTTTCTTTAGGATCGCTAGGATTTCTTTGTGCAGCTGTTTCGGCTTCGACGGTTGTTGCCAGCAAGAAACTTGGGGTTCACGTCTCGAAGCATGAAAAGACTGTCATGTTGGCTCGGGCAAAGGCTAATTCTGTGGAAGCTAAAGTTTCGAAAGCCCTAGACGATGGCAACATTTCAGAAGCCGAGTTCTCACGCGTTATTGGTGAGAAAGGGAAATACGAAACGCTTAAGCTCGAAATACGACAAAAAAAACAGGCAAGAAGGGGGGTTAAAAAACGTAGAAGAACTTCGCTCCGAGATCAGAAAGGAGATGAGAGCAAAACTTGGCAGTCTAGTGGGATAAAAATCGAAATGTCATACGAGAGAAGCGGGCGTGGATTTTATTTTAACTTTACAAAGATCTTCGTATAAATTAATCCCTACGTCGGGTTCGTATGTAAATTTCTGTCTAGTCACGTCAGACTATGTCACGGCCCACTGTGAAAGACATATATACAATATTTTACACATACGTCATTGTCTAGCACATGTGGCCTCACGGTTCTGCGCTGGTCTTGAGGGAAAATGGAGGCCCCTTTAGACCAGAGTTCGAATCCTGCGGGGGCCACATGTGGTAGACCGGTTTGTGTGGAGTAAAAAGCCTCCAGCTCCACACAAATCGTAGCGCGTCTCTCGATGTGGCAGAAGTTGATTAATTACAGTAGAAATAATGTCAATACTGGGTCGGGTGCTTGGGTAGAGCTTACGGATACTCGAATAGAGTTCCAAGGAGTGCCGGTTGTGCCTCAACCAGTTAGGACAGGATCCAAATAACAGTAGAACAAATACAGTAGAACAAATATGTACAGTGAAAAAGCCGGGCCCGGCAAACAAAAAGCAAAAACCTCTCTGGGAACGAAAATGGCGAAGGAAGGAAAAAGGTGAAAGTGGTTCCTAGAGAGGTTCTGGTGACACCAGTTTTGCTTTTGGTTTTTTCTAAAAAAAATTCGTTCGACTACTATTTACTTCGTGTTTCTCATAGATAGGTTCGAAGTGTGAATGGTATGTAAGCAACTCGTTGATAAAACGTGCGATCGAACTCTTATGTACGACACACCGTTTAACAACATCATTAAGAGCTATACATTCTCCTGCACGACGTAGCACCTCGTAGCTTGCTCCAACAACTTTGGTGTTAAGTCGGGAGTTGATACCTATATTGTCTTCGATTGCCATATTAACGATCTCATGGACTATTTGTTGAAGGCGTACTTCAGATAGGTCGAGTTTGGCAAAAATAGTTGCAATATGAGGAGCTATGCGATCAAGATTTAAGTCAATATCGATTTTGCCGTCGGCATGTAGCGAGTGTATAAAGACGTTGCCTCGATAGATACACTTGTTGTTGAGTTGCATGAAATGAGCAACCTCGATTTTAGAGCGAACGAACCCACATTGTATACATGCATGGTAAAGTAGCGCAGCCAAAATAGTTATCTTAGCATGACTACGCTTGACATAAACTTTCTTCGTTTGGATGAATGCGTCAGCTACGATTACTAATACGTTTGTGGGAAATGAGAGGTTGTGGTCTTGTTTATAAGCAGTATTATATGCCTGTAGTTCTCTCATAACCGTACGTCATTGAAATTCAAGGTTATCCGTTGGGCTCATACGATCGAGATCGCGTTGATACTGAGAGCTATCCGGACCTACTATACGCAACCGTGTAGCAATGTTGACCGTTTCTTCGCTTAATTCGGCCTCGGAAACTAGACCACAGGTGGGACATATTAATTCAGTTCCTAGCACTTTCATTGGACATAGACATTCGGAGCACGTTTCCGGGGGATTGATACGTAGTCGTGGGGTGACGGACATATATGGGCTGGCACAAAGTAAGCCAAGAGGATCATCCATACTAGTGGTGTATGCTATAGGTCTATCTATTATCTAATTGCTCGTCCATATATGGAAAAATAAGGAAGATAGACTGGTAGTAGTGGTATACCAATTTATCTTTCTTCTTTTTTCTTTCTTTCATATCGCGATTTCTAATCTTCTAGGAATACCTTGTGGTTCTTCAATTCCGCCAACACCTTTGAAAAGCAATTCTTAGTGCGGCATTTCGTCTCGCGGTATTTCGTCTCGCGGTATTTCGTCTCGCGAATGATACGGCGCTGTGATGCACCACACTTCGTACAAAGTCCGTAACTCGTACGACAACCACGACTACACTTCGAACATGGGATGAATAAGGCGCTCTCTCTTTGTCTCTGGAAGTTGTACTGAGCACAGTACTCTGTTGTCTTAGAACACTTCCTTACACATTTCGTGTCCTTACCTCGCATCAACCAACCACAAGTTATTATCTCATCCGCCATAGTGTGATAGATACCTTATAATAGCCTTTCTCTAATTGCTGTTTAGGGGGTCCGAAATCTAGGTAGCCCTGGCTGAAAGTACACTCTCCTAACCCTTCCTATTAAAAGTCCTGCCACAGGCTTCGCATTCCATTGTGAATATTACCATTGGAGCTGCTTGTCTAAATGGGTGTATACGAAATGAGAAAACTCGAAGCTCGAAATATGGTGCAACCTCGTATATAGTAGTACGAACAGTGGGTGTTATGGCAAAGCGAGTCTGAACTGACAACTTTAAACCCTGAGCAGATACAGAAAAACCCAAGGGAATGCATTCAACACTGAGGGAAACCATAAAACTCTGCACAAACACAGCTAACTCCTTGACAATATAAAGTCCCCTCATGTTGTTGTCACAATTTTTCACAAACACCTAATGTTTTACAAATTACTTTATAATATTTATTAATAACTCGTAACAGTGTTAACCAAAACGTAGCATTCAGGTCACATGGATACCCTGTAAACCCCATACAAGATTCTAGTCAGCCTATTAGTATTCTGTATCATTTGATACAGAATAATAATATTAAAACCCTATTGGTGGTTTTCATTGTCATGACACATGTGATTGCAAAATTGGTTTGCATTGATGAAAACAAATAAAACATCTCGGTCCTTGTAGAACTACCAAAAATACACTTAAAGCCCAAATTTTGGAACACTAGGTTATTTCCTAACATACAGTAGCTGTGGGCCAATGAATGTATGACAGTTTTACCGGTACTTGTATGCAGCCACCATCTTGGTGTCCCTCACTGGTACACCAACATGGCGTCCATAAAACGAAAATACAAATAAAGCTTATTTACCATCAAAATCATTGGGTTTCACAATGAAATTGACACAATTAGATAGAGTTTTATGCCTTCTGGAAAACACGTTGAGTCGTTCTGTGATAAAATTCAAAATTTATTTACTTTGGAACAATCCACACTATCGATGTGAAATTGTCTGTGTAGACTTTTATTATTGATGTCTAGAATATATACAAATAACAGCTTTGTAGGAATTGTACTTTAAATTTTACATTTTTGATGATGTCACATGAAAACCAAGAATTACCAGTAGTCTGAATGAAATGATACAGAATGATAATGAGCTCTACTAGTATTCTCTATCAAATGATACAGAATACTACCTTAAAGCCACAACTAGAATCCTGTGTCAAATAATACAGGATACTAACATGCTAGCATTAGTATGATGGAGGTATCACAACCTGACTTCCCCTAACCCGGGTAGGTGAAATTGCAAAGTTCATGAACTGCTCTTAATGCATACAGACCATCTTCTAATGTGGGACATGTTTTTGTGCACGCTACACATGTCTGTGTTGCAAACTATTGCTCCTGACCAAAGCTTTTTTTATGCTTTTATTCAAAATTTCAGAAATGTTTAAAATTTTATATGGTGCATATCATAAGTACATTACAATATTCGCATCCCGATTGTATGGGATTCACCAGTACATTATGGCTCTCTGAAGTGGCTCGTCATTGTAAATCCCATACAATTTGGTTGCTCATATTGTAAATAGTACACAACCTGAATAGATCCTTAATGTATTTAGATGACACTTAATGAAAATGTATACCTGCAGGTTCTGGTGTGTCACCTTGCTGTGGACAATTTGGACAGACAAATTTGTCATCCTCACTATATACTCTCAAACACCCAGTGTCTGACTCGTGAACACCGGAAGAAAACAGCTCTTCTTCATAACCACATTTTGTGCATTGTCCACGTATCATCTCTCCACTTCCATATCTTTGCTTCAACTTATTTGCAACTATATAAACATCAAGACCAAAGAAAGATTATTTAACTGATTAAATACAGTACAATATTTAAGTAATTAAAAATGTTTTTAATAATGTAGCTGTATTATTAATTGCTACTACATGTAGAATTTAACCCATTGGTTCCTGGGAGATTTTAGTTTTAATCTGTAAAATCCAGAGCGACATTAATGAACTGGCTTTCCCTCAGTTCCAGTTTTCCTCACCTCATGAATGTGTACTGCTTGAAACCTGAAGACAAGAGCTTAAACTTCACCAAGAATGCCTGTTTGGTAAATATAAATATACATGTAATGGTGCAGCTCTTGCAAAAGGTTACACTTTTGGGGTTGTGAATAAAAATTGTGCTAAGTTTGAGGGGGAAAACACTGGATGAAAGCTATAGGACTTTTGTGGGCATATTTAGTAGGGTCCATTTAGGTTAACTGTAAAAGTACACTGTATATTACATTAATTTCTTGATCTAAATGATAACTGCACATTAATTTTATTAAATAATTTTTCAATAGCCTACTTTCAATACATGTATGTGCTTCACTTATACACACACAAAGGTTTCAATCATATGCTCCAGGGGAAATTAAATTTGTACTTTTCCTTGCCAGAATAATAGATTTAATGTACCCCAGAGCCTCATATTGAAACCTAATTGTGCATGACAAGTGAAGCATATATCGAAAGTGGGCTATTGTTATTAGCCATTATTGCTGTTTATTAAAGCTGAAGTGATTTTGTTTGTAGGAATATGATAAAGTGGAATATAGAAAATTAGGGATCCCATTATATGTGCCTGATTTATACACCTATTAAAAAAATGGAGGGAAATCTGCAATCATAATTATTAATCTGAGTATACCGCATTAGATCGAACAAGCGCCCATGTTACCTTTTCCTAAACATGCGTATTATTTTAATTGAGTTTGTCTGAATGTACGGTGTCAGCCATCAATAAATATTAGAACTTGAACGTAATTGATATTATATATTATTATAATAATTATATATATATATAATGTTTTCATACCAAAAGATTCAGCACCACCACTGATGCCATCAATGATATAGTATGAATAATCTATTACTGAGCATTATTATTATACTTGTCTGTCCACAATTATTTGTGCCATACTTTACTTATGTCCATGCCTATAACTGGATGATTGTCTTATAAATATAAACATGCAAAATTATTTTCATTTCACTTTGGAGATGACCTATACATTTGTATAAATTACTACTAAACTACAGTGTAATTAATTTCTATTGCATTTTGGGGGATATAATAATTATATAGTAATTAAGAGATGAGTTACAAGCTGCAGTACTTCATTAAAAAAATATGTACCAAGAGTATGCTAAAAGTGGACACTTCAAGAGTGGTTGCTATCCAATAAATGTGATGACATACATGTACATACAATAATTATTGTTAGTATATATACCACACCAGTGAATATCACTTTTTGCACGCTCTGATTGGCTACTCAAACAATGAATATGATTTCAAAGCAGCGATTATCTCGTGCAAGTTTTTGTCCATTTGACATAAAATAACTATGTGGTGCTGGCTATTCACCTGCAGTGTGGTATATACTAAAACAATTGTTCACCTCAGTGTTGGTGAGTAGTGGTGGATATTTACCGAATAATTGCATCACTATCAACATTGTTTTTGACTGGTTATTGATACCTCTTAATTAGGTCTAGGGATAACAATAAAATTCAGCAACAACCCAAAAACATGACTCTGGTATCTGTTAGAAGTTTGCTACATTTTTTTATATACCGGTAAGCATCACAGCAACTTTTATATGGGATTTTCCCCTGCCCCCTCCCCCTCTATACAAGTATTTAATACAAATTTACCTTTTCCTGAACTTCTGTAAGGGGCTTTGGGGCCTCTCCACCACCTGTTCTAGTTCCTCATGCTTCCTATAGGCCTCCTTTTTTCTTGTGTCGCAACAGAGGTCCTGACATTTCCGCTTAACCTCCTTCTTCGTTCTCATAACCCCTTTATTCATAGCATTCACTCTGGAAAAAAAAACAAGGTCCTCAACATAATTTTTATTTAGCCTCCCATTCTCAAATTAGAATATACAATAAGACATTCCTAGATGCTAAAATTGTTCACATAGAATCTCAAATATTGACAAAATCAAATTAATAATTTATTAATTGTTTCAAATGAGTTCAGCACGGCATGCATGCAGTAGTACTTTATAGCAGAGACTTTATACATTTACAATATGTAACATTTAAAGAAATGAAACATCTTGAAACGAAACAGTGTATATGTTGTAGCTGAAATTGAGCATTCAGTTCAATTTGACCATGGGTCAAAACAAACTAGTTCAATTTGACCCGGTCAATTCAAACTAGGTCAATTTGACCCGGTCAAAACAAACTAGTTCAAATTGACCATGGTCAAAACAAACTAGTTTAATTTGACTCAAACAAATTAGTGAGCACACATTGTTGACGGTTAGGGTTTTTTTTAATGTAGGGGTAGGATTTGGATTAGTTCACATGATTATTTGTTTGAAGCAAACTAAAGCAACAAATTTGTTTTGGAGTTTCATGACAGATTCCATGTGGGTTGCTACTTCATGTAAGTGTTGACTTGTTGACCCGAGAGGATCTGGGTTCTGGTTTAAGATACTTATATAATAAATGTTGCTTCCAAACCAACAAGCGCTTGTGTGGCGCAGTGTGTTAAGTCAGTGGAAAACTGGGTGTGTCAAGGCAGAGCTGCTGAGTTCAAAGCCCTCTGAGTTCAGTACGTGGTATTACATCTGAATGAAAGGTAAGTGTAAGTATATGGGAGGGGAGAGAGAGGAGGGAAGGGATGGAAGGAAGGAAGGAAGGGAGGGGAGAGTGATTTTTTTTAGAATCATTGATAGCGAAACCTGGGTCAATTTGACCTAGGTTGGTTTGACCAGGTCAAATTGAACTGGTTGAATATGACCGATGGTCAAATTGAACAAGTTTGTTTTCACTCATGTTCAAATTGAACTGAATGGTCAATTTCAACTGCAACATATACACGGTTATCAGATAATCGTTAAGCAGGTTTTTCTATCTATGTTGGTCTGTGTTCTTCTTTTACTGACAACTACATGTATATGTTGTAGGTTGTTTGAGAAACAACCTAGGTTGGAATATCCATGATTCTAAAAAGAAATGTATTTTTGTTGGGCATTCGTAATTAGCACCTAGTGTTCTTCCCTAAGGACTTGGAGTTGTTATTTAAGATGATATTTGCATATATCTTTCACTTGACGCCAGCCAGTTTACACGGTCGGTTATCCGAGCCAAAATTTATAGACACTATGTAATCCCGGCTTTATACAGCGGTTGTTTATGTAAGTAAGTTTTTTGATGACCCTTAACCTCCAGGGGTCTTGGCGAATTCGCATAGGGTTGGAGTATACGTTTCCAGAATAGTTTTTTCCTCAAAGTGAGGTTTTAACCTGGTTTTTCGTATCCGGCGATTCGTCTTTAGTTTAACATTAATATGTAATGTTTATACGGCAATAAACTTGACATAACTGGTCGGCATCCTCCTAACACGCCTCGCTTGATGCGTATGTAGAATATACAACATAAATATTTTCTATGCGGCGGAGCGCAGTGACAGAGCATAGAAATATATTTTTTATTTTTTGGGATTCATAAAAAAAAAGTTTAGAATTTTTTTTCTAGACACTGATCCACTGTATCTAGAAAAAATGGAAGAGGCTCAACGAAATGCTGTATTATATTATCTTGTACTCTAATCGCATAATTGCTCAGAGAATGTGAAAAGATGTAAAAATGGATAAATGATCGAGAACTTTAATACACAGAAATAACGGTCCGGAGTTGGTCCTGTGAACTAATTACTCCAAAACCTAACCCTACATTTAAAAACACCCTAACTGGCTCACTAACTTTGGATGTTTAACAATGATTTAAAAGACCCTAAAAATGTCAAAATGACCTAAAACGTAGGTATTTTTTTTAAATAAAAATGGTCTAGGTTGTTTGAAAAACGACCTGAAATGAGAAACAACCTAAGCTAACCTACAACATATAATATACACGTCTAATAAAACTGTTCGATCGTTTTCTTTTCCGCCATTTTGAAAGTTCAAAACACATTAAGCTTATTTAAAAAACTTGCTTTCCTCTCGTAAAATCAACACTAATCTGATCTGACTGCTAATCCTATCTCTTCCCTTCCCAGTAAATACCGTATTCTCCCTTGTGGCCCTAACGAAAAGGATTGGAAATAACAAAATACAAAGATCACTCTAAAAAAGTTTGAAAGCGAAATATGAAAAAATATAAATATAAATGCTAATTTACTTAGTTAGCTAAATATATATCATAGTCCATTAATAAGTTTTATTAACACGAAAATTATCAGGAGTGTATTTAGACATTGAAAATTGAAAGTACAGTTTCTTAAGTGAAATTATTGATTTACAATCTTTAATATCATTCGGTAGCGTGTTCCAGATGTTGATAACTGAATAGAAAAATGTTCTGCAGAGACTGTTTGTGCGTGGGACAGGAAGCCTATACTTAGTATCAGATCTGGTATTGTACACAGAAGTAAATTTAAAAGAGGATAGCTTGTTAATGAGATAATCAGGCACCCGTTTGTCTTGAAGTTCTTTTCAAAAGAGAGAGACGATTAGCGATACAAAGCTTATCGACAGGTTGCCAATTCAGTTTGTTAAATAAAACAAGAGATCTAGTGTCCATTGGAGCATCGAGGATAGTGCGAGCACAACGTATGAGGATTCTTGCATCTTAAAGGCTTCTTGTATAATGACATCAAGGGGGACAGTGTTGTTATTGCTGAATCAAACACTTTCACCCCATTATAATTGACTTTGGTAAATTCAGAAGAATTCATGATGCAAAGCATTACAAAGCATTATTGTCGCAACAAAAAGGAACAAGAAGTTTATCACCACGACACTGGCACATTGCTCCAGAATTGATAAAAGGAACTCACAGACAGTCACCTAAAAGTGACATTTTTTCTCTTGGTGTGATGATGAATTATGTTTGCAAGCATCATAGCTACAGAACATTGGTTGATATAGTAAAGGAATGCATGGCTAATAATCCCAGCGAGAGGCCAACTCTCGATTGCATCAAAAGTAAGCTGTCCAGATAGATAATGTTATATAATATTGTACCATCAGCTTGAATATCAAAATTTGATTATATTAATAATAATAATAAAAACACATTTAATTAGCGCCATATACACTAACTGCCCTATGGCGCTTTACAATTCCTATATATTAAAAACTTAATACTAAAAAGTTAAAACACATTACTAAGAAATATACAACAATATATTTAAAAATAAGTTTTCTTAAAAGGGTGTTTTTAAGCGAGATTTAAAAACAGAATCCGAGTCACTTAGCCTTATTTCAAAAGGAAGATTGTTCCAAAGTTTTGGGGCGGCCACCGAGAACATCCTATCGCCATAACTCTTTAAGCTCGATTTTGGTACTATAACAAAGTCCTGACTACATGACCTAAGATTCCTTCTCGGAGAGTAAATATGAAGAAGATCGCTAATGTATGACGGTGCTAGATTATTTAGAGACTTATAGGTTAAGAGGAGTATCTTAAATACAATACGCTGCTCTATGGGAAGCGAGTGAAGTTCCCGAAGCACAGGCGTAATATGTGCGAACTTAAACGTACGAGTGACAAGACGTGCTGCACAATTTTGTACCGATTGCAGCCTCTGAATGAGATATTTAGGCAACCCATAGAGCAACCCATAGAGCAACAATTCTCAAATCTGCAAGTTACGAAAGCATGGACAAGTGTTTCTACACAATCATTAGATAGATCTCAAAGTGTTCGGACGTGTTTCTGCTACGCTCCGATGTTCGCTATATTCTAAGGCCTATTTTCACCTCACAGTGCTGAAAAGTGTTTAAAGAAATGTCTGAAGACTCTCTTACGCCATTTAACAAGGATACAACGAACTCTAGAAGACCAAGACGAAAAAGGGAACGCCAATTCTCCAACCCTTCACCTGAAACAGAGTCAATGGCTAACGACACATCAAACGAAATCAATGCAAAGTTAGACAAACTACTGCCGCTAATTGAGCAAATCCATCAGCTTCAAGAGCAAGTCGATAGCTTATCCGAAGAGAAGGTTGAACTCACCAAAGCAATTTAATTTAACAACGCTAAAATTCAAAGCCCGAAGAGAAACGTGGATGCTTTACGAGAGGAACGCGAAGCACTAGAAGCCATTGTAAATACAACACATGCTTATCTCGCAACTACAAAAGAGCAGTTTAACAAAGCGAAAGCTCGCAATATCAAGCTGGCAGTCTAAACCTGAAGAAGTAACCTCTTAGTTTTCGGAGTTAATGAAAGCATCCAGCAAGAACAGCCAGAATATATTGTTGAAGTGTTGAATAAAACACTAGTGGAGAAGATGAAAATCCCTGAAGAAATAGTTGAATCTTTCAAATTTGAAAGTGTTCACAGAATGCCCACCCGAATGCAAAACCATGGCACCGCAAAGCAACCAAGGCCAATTATCGTTCGATTCGGTTTTTTTCCAAGAAGAAAAGGTGTTCCAGTATGTTAGGAATTTAAAGGGAGCACCCGGGATCAGTATTTCCGATGACTATCCTCAAGAAATAACCTACAAGAAGCTCAGCTTTATCTCTATTAATCTTCAACTTATTTAACAACATCCACTTGTCTATATCGCGAACGCATGCTTCGATTCTATCAGTAGATAACGCTTGGTCTTCGACATCTTGGGAATTGAAAGACAAATACAGTTGTGTGTCATCAGCGTAAAAATGAATCCCCATACTGTATTGTCTCACGATGTCCCCGAGTGGCGAAGTATAATGAAGATATAAAATTGGACCTAATACGGAACCTGGGGTACTCCGCAGGTCAGTGGACGGTTTGTAGACTTTTCGTGCCTAATGGCGACAAATTGATATCTATTACTTAGATATGATATAAACCAAGCGAGAGCAGAATCTGTTACACCGAAACGGGATGCTAACCTATCAAGCAAGATACCATGGTCAACAGTGTTGAAGTTAAATCTAGTAAAAGTAAAATAACACTGTGGTGATTATCAAGCATACTAAGAATGTCATTATTCACCCTCACAAGGGCAGTCTCTGTACTATAAAATTGTTTATATGCCGATTGAAACATTTCATCAAGATCATTATTTACGATATAATCAATTGTAAACACTCCTTAAGGACCAACACAGGAACTGGGTCGAGTGGGCAGGATTTGACTTTAGAGGCAGTAATAATGTCAGATACTTGCTGTAACGATACGTTTTGAAACTTCGTTAGAGTACTGTGGCATGCAGCGGAAACAGTGACAACATCTGAAGAGCTGCTGAAATCGGCATTCAGATTGCTACGCAGAATAGTTATTTTCTGACTGAAAAAATCTGCAAAGTTATCTGCCAAATCCTTATCAGAGCTTGATGTAGGATATAGTACATCAGATTTGATATGCAGCAATTTATCAACGGTTTGAAATAAAATCCTTTGATCACAGCAGTTACTTTGAATAATGTCAGAGTAAAATTGAACCTTAGAATATCTCACTAGTTCATTAACGACATCACATTGCGACACACACTTGTGTTTGTCACGATCGCCAACAACGTTCAAGGGCTCTCCGTTTTCTCTTCTCTTCGCCAATTTGTTCGTTGTACCATGGAGAGGAATAAAATTTCCTTCCAACGATAACGCATTTAACAAGGATTTCTCTGTTTTACCGGCCTTCTTACCCACTGACACTCTTGATCACCTGAAAAACTGTGGAAAAACTACTAAGAACTCTGGTTGATGATGATGCTTTGACTGAGATGTCTAGTTCAAAGGGGCTGCGTTTGTTGCCATTCGTTTACGATCTGGAAGTTTACAAATCTCGAGACTCTGATGTTGTTTACGTACGCGCCTTGTGCTGGGCATCATACCGAAAATGTGTGAAATACAAAGTAAAAATGATCGCGAATACCAGTGGAAAGCCAAAAATAAAATCCTCCCAGTGTGATAAAATTTGTCCAGCTGGGAAAAGTGGTTGCTGCTGCCACGTGATGGCTGTAATATGGAAGCTCGATGATGTGACAAGAAACAAAGAACTATCAAAACCCTCCCTGGATGATCGTGCATGTACCTCCAAGCCGAGGAAATGGGAAATACCTGGAAGGAGGGAGGTGGAACACAATCCAGTTATGGCATCTACGGTTTTTAAGCCAAGTCATCAAAGTGATACTCCTGCAAGAAAAAGAAGGGGTGTGCTCCCTACATTTTTGGACCCCAGGCCTGTCAAGTCTAGAAGACTTGACCCCAAAGCAGTTGAGAGATTAAGAGATGAGGTAAAGGAAATCAATTCATGTATCCCCTTTGCCAAAATGACTCCTAACTATGATGAAATAACTCTTATTGACACTGTAGTTGGTCTAGTTGCAAAAGGTTCTGTACTTCACTTACAGCTTAAAGATTTTAGCAATTGCAGAGAGGAAGTGACTGCTACACCCTTACAGTCTAAACAGTGTAACAGTCAAAATCTGAATTGTGAATCATCCAATCCAGTCAGTAATTTGTACAGTGATGATGGTGACAATAGAAATAAGGATATATCCAACTTGTTTCCAATAATCTACCCACCAAAACAACTGCCACTAAGCTTAGATGAACTACGTGAAAGATGTAAAAATATAAAATGCAAGCTCTCAGTTGATGAAAATGAAATCTGTGAGATTGAAAAGGAAACCAGAGGCCAATCTGATAATCCCAAATGGTTTGAACATAGATTTGGAAGAGTAACTGCTTCAAAATGTCACCGCATAGCTTGCAATCACAGGCCAAACACATCTCCAACAAAAATTGTGAAGGACATTTTAAGCTACAATCCCTGTGTCCAAACAAAAGCTATGAAGGAGGGACTTGAAAATGAAAACCTAGCTTTGATGATGTATGAAAGGAAAATGCAAGAAAGAAGTCAAAGTGGATTTAAAGTTGAAAAGTGTGGGTTCTTTGTGTCAAGGAAACATGGTATCATAGGTGCCTCCCCAGATGGGCTGGTGACTGATCCAACAGCTGAGAACCCCCATGGCATTGTTGAAATAAAGAACATTAAAATTAATGACAATGAAAGTTTATTGACAGCTTTAACTAGGAGATCAATTTGTAACAAAGAGGGAGAGATAGTAACCTCACATAAATATTACTACCAAATACAGCAACAGCTCTATATTGTTAATAGGCCATGGTGTGATTTCGTAGTTAGAGGAAGCAATGGTGAGCTCTTTTGTAAGAGGGTTGAGTTAAACACAGCATGGTGGAATGCTACTTTTCATCGCCTTGAGTCATTCTATGATCTGTATGTCTTGCCAGAATTGGCATATCCTAGAGTATGGGATGGCCTTGAATGCTACAGTTTCTAAGGCTTGTAAGTATGAGCTACACATTTTACTGTGATTTTAGTTTTTGCAAGCAACATCCTAATTGCACCAGGCCAAAGAGAATGATATGATATTTTGATCTACTATCAGCAACTTTTAAATAACAACTTGGCATGGCATGGCCCAATTAATAGTGCAGAAATGCTTAGAGTGTACCAAACCAAAGCAATTCTTGGCACATATTTTGTTTGCTGGGGTCTTCAAGTTTGTATTTGAAATCACTTGTAATGACCTTTCTGCTATGAATATTTCTTAAAAGCTAACTACCAGTTGTTGAATTTCTTATATTTATTGTTTAGCAAAATGATATCAAATATTGTGTTTATGGAAGTAGAGACTCCAATAATTATTACTAATGTATCCTTATCTTGGCTTTCTAGAGCTATGTTTGCCAGTAAACTAAGGCCATTTTATGAATTGAAATGTGTAAATATGCTGGCAGATAAACAAACAGGTGTCCAGACAGGAAGGTAAACAAACAAATCTTCATGTTAGTAGCATAAAATCTGTATAGCATGACACTACATGCACAAACATGTACACAAATATAACAAACTTCACTCTCTTACAACAGGTTTGTTTTGATCAGCAATATTATTTTAGATGGTTCAAACAGTACTATTTTTCTGAATGCTATTAGATAAACAGAGCACATAAATCTAGCAAGTGAGACCAGGTTTTTGCCAATTCACTAGCAGACAACAGACAGTCCACATCTGGTTGACCACACCATTCATACTCAAGGGAAGAACCTGGTCAAAAATATGCCATCCTTTCACTCGTCGTATTGCACGCTCGATATGAATGCGTACATTTGCAATTCTCATTGTTTCAAAACACTCCTCTTTGGAAAATTGATCTTGTGATGACTGTCTCTTGGGAGGAACATAAAGTTTCACTTTCTTGGTAGCTAAAAGGTCTTGAATTTCAAAGCCCCGATCAGCCATAACAACATCAGGAGGTTCCAGTAAGTCAACAATGTGTGATTTCTCCACAACTTCCCTGTCTGATATGTTCCCCCCATATAGATGACTTACAAAGGTGACCCATGCATTTGGAGAGATTCCCACCAAACCTTTGTATCTGTTGTGCGACTTGTATTCAGAGTAAAGTTCACTCTGCTTTTCTAAGCAAACTGGCTTCTGAACTTTAATTTCAGTACAGTCTATGATACACCTTACATTCTCAAACCTGCCTTTAAATGCCTCAGGTAAGTTCTTCTTAATGCTTTCCCTTGATGCCCAACCAGGAAATCCCCCAAGGACAACAAACAGAAAGTTGCTCCATGTGACCATAATATCTGAGACAGTGCAACTGATATATTGAATCTAAAAGCCAAATCTCGCTCAAAAAGGCCAAGTCGCAATCTACATAGGAAAAGCCAGAATTCATCAATAGGTTTTAAGCTGCGCTGAGCTCCAACTTTGCTGTCAGGAAATTTCCTATTTATGTTGTTAAGGAATGGAAACTTGTCATCAAGACTACTTTCTGTTGTGTCCCTAACATAGATATAGTATGTCAGTTTAGATACATCTGACTCAATGTATTTCCACAATTTCATAAGTATTTGGTAGTCTGGGAATCCTGTATAAAAATTTATGTCTTCGGCACTACCTGAGAACCTTTCCAGACCAAACTTGGAAATCGCCTCTTGTTCCTTTGCTCTAGCAAGTTCGTTTCTGAGGTGCTGTAATTCTTCCATCTGCTGTTTTGCATGATCTTCGAGTGTCAGTGGACTAAGCATGACATTGCTTGCACCAGACCCCGAGAAAGAATTATCTGATAAACCTAGCTGGAGCTGATTCGACAATTTTTCTCTCCTCGTAGTTTCGATTTGTTGTGTTCTTACTGCTAGTCGTTCACCTCGTTTTATGTATACATCCGCTTTCCGTTCAAAGACAGATGGCACAGAGCCTTTTTTAAGCTCTCTTCTATGCCCTGTTAAACTCAGCTTGAAGTCAGAAGAAACAAAATGTTCTGAACAACAAAATTTGTTTTTAACAGTCTTTAACTCCTTGTCATTCCTCTTTATAGCAACTTCCCATTTTGCTCGTAATTCTTCATTCTGAGGGAATTCATGATACGATAATTCCGGCCGGTTTTCACTCCTGTTATTACAATCTGCTGCTGAACAGCACTTGTGCCCAATTTTTGTCTTCTTTGAGGCGATTTTATCGGAAGATAGTGCCTTGAATCGCTTCCTCACCTCTACGCCATCGTCCGCCATCTTGGATTCTGGGGCTATGAAGCCTCGTTTCCACGCTACGTCGAATTTTATCTGAATCGGTGTATTGGCTGAGTAGAACGTGAGGTATGAATTTGTTTGACATCAAAATATTTGCCGCGATTTGTTGTGTATGTCTTAATCCGAGATTTTCCGTGAGTTAGCAATTGCTGAACTTACAAATGTAGCGAGTTCAGCATTTCCTGAACATAATCAAGAAATAGTTTAGCTGTGAGTTCAGCATTTGCTGAATATAATCAAGAAATAGCTTGGACGTGAGTTCAGCATTTGCTGAACTTACAAATGTAGCGAGTAAGTAAGTAAGTAATAACTCTATTTATACACGGTTAAAAACATCAGGCCTTCGATTACATTATAAAAAGTAGGAATAGTTCAAATATCTAATCAGTACGTATACAATGTTAATATCTAATAATTTGAATAACGCATGCACCTAACTAATATCTAATTATACAATAACTGACTATAATTATCTAACTAATATTAACTATGAATAATAAAAAAAAAAATGAATAAAATAGAGATGCCTGCTTTCCATGAATGCTGTGTGTTTAATGAAATTTATTAATTGTTAAAGAAATCGCTGCAGTGAGATTTAAAACGAGTGAGAGAGTTTGCTTGCCGCAGCTCGACAGGTAAGCTATTCCAAAGCACCGCACCACTATAACTGAAGCTGTTCTTTAGAAAATTGTGCGGGGCAGAGGAATAGCTAGTTTGCCCTCGGTGTCCCTTAGAGAATAGCTCGAAACGTTACTACGGTCAGCGAACTTTAAACAAAGATATTCAGGCGCTAGGCCATTTAGTGATTTATAGACCATAGTAGTAGTTAGAAATTTCCGGTGATTGTCTAGTTTTCTCCAGCCAAGTTTTTTGAATAGATCATCAGCATTGGCGTCGTAATTGGAAAAAGTCAAAATTCGTTCAGCACAATTTTGTAGCTTTTGAAGTTTAGTGGCAAGAGTTTTATTGCAATTTTCCCAAACGACGCTACAGTAGTCGAAATGGGGCTGCACTAAAGCATTATAGATACACAAAAGTGTTTCAAAAGGTACAAAAGGTCTCGTGCGTTTCAGGGCGGCAATGCCAGAGGCAATTTTCTTTGACAGTTTGTCTATGTGCACATTCCAAGATAAGTGTTCGTCAATATATATGCACTCCAAGACATTTTGTGGATGTAACCCGATTAACAGAGGCACCATTAATAAAAAGAGAGGGAGCTCTGTCAAACGTACTTAATCTTTGCCTTGACCCTATTAACATGTATTCAGTCTTGGACTTATTAAGGGTGAGCTTATTTGCAATGAGCCATTCACTAACCCTCATATTATGGTATACTTAGCTCCATTCCGAAAGAGTGGAAAACAAAAATTAAAACTAACAACACTACTAAAAGTACTAATACAGACAATACAGTCCCGACACAGATAACTTGTAGAAAGACGTGTAGCCAGCCGTTGTCTAAAAGTGTTGCAAAACCTACAGCTGAATTAGAAATGCTGGAGCTCGGAATTAAGGAAGATGATCTACCTTCAATTTTTTTTTGCCTTTCCAGGTCACAAAAGAGACAAAACTGTGTTTTTCAATATAAAATTATCCACAATATATTATGTACCAGGAGTCTACTGTTCAAAATGAAGAAAACCGACTCTCCAAATTGTAATGTTTGTGATGCGTCATCGTCACACAATATAAAACATCTTCTATGAATGTTCTGTTACCGCCTCCTTCTGGTCGGAATTTAGACTATGGTATTCCAATACGTTTCAACAACAGGTTCCATTGTTTGAGTTAAAAGCTATCATTTACGGATTTGTTTGTTAAATACAAGCAAAGCTACGTTTTTATTTATCTAATTCTACTTGGCAAGTATTTCCTTTACTCTTCATATTATACACAAAAATATTTTTCTGTTTTCCTTATATACTTAAACAAAAGCTAAACATAGAAAAACATATTGCTCTAACGTCAAAGACACCCATGAAAACAAATGGAAAATAATTATTTTGTACTTCAACGCAAATCCATTGTAATCATCCTTGTTCAGTACTATTGAATCACACACTGACACACACAAACTGTGTTTTTACTCGGGCCAGGCCTTAGGCCGGCACGAGTCTTAAATCGCAAGTGTTTTTCCTTTATTTTTTATTTTTATTTGTGTCGAGATTTGGCGCCGTCAACCAATCAGATTGCGCCTACTTTGGACGTTCTTTTCACCACCGTACCAATCAGATTGCGCTGTGTTGGTCACGTGAACAGTGGACAAATTTCCAGGTTTTTCAAGATGGCGGCGAGTGACAGTTTTGACTTTGCAAAACCTTTCATATCAGCTGTTTTTTTGTGTAAACCAAAGGTTCCTTCAAGTGCAATACCAAGATTTTTGTCTTTGCTAAAGCTGAGAGGTGTTTCACGGCGATCAACACTGACTTAGTGAATATAAAGACAACAGCTTGTAAATGTAAGTAGCCGCTAATCTGAACATGATAACCTTTATACCAATTGACTGTCGTTGTGTTATTATTTATTGTTATTAACCTCTCGAAAGTATAGTAGAAATGACCCGATTTCTCAGTTATCTGACTGACAGGGGCCTTTTAAAATATTATAATTTATATGCCTGCACATGTATTTAGATGTTTATAAATTCGGGAACGAAAATCTAGCATGCAGTGAGTCAGCAGAGTGAGTATAAATTTAGTATAAACTGAGTAAGTAATCTGAAATGAAGATTATTTCAAACGAACGATAAATGACTCTGATGTGGAAATCGCATATTTATCTGTGGCGTGTTATTGACACTGGTAAAAACCAATCTTTCCTAAACACAAGACAGTTACCACCTAACACAATTATCGACTTTTTATTTTGTTCTATTTCCCGGGTCTATTTACATATGGCCTGTACCTCTTTGTATTTGATTATTATCTCTGGGTTTAGGCATTCTACAGTGTATTTTCTTAATGTTTTTTTAGAACTGACATAATGATATTATGTATAGAGTAGTGTATTTATCATTATTGCAAGTTTATAAAATAAACTAAATTTGGTCCAGAACTGAGAGAGTATACCTACATGCAAGTGGCATTCTTTCTTTCCCTTCCCCTTTCTTGGTACCATTATATATCCATGCAAGCTAGATCTTGTTTCAGTGTTTTCCATCTGAGGTGGTCCTGGCTTAAGATAACCCTAGGACCTACCTTCTCATCATTGTATTTCTTATTATGCCTTATTACTGGTATACATTTCCATCATCTTATGAGAAAATCAATGTAATTGTTGTTGTTGTTCCTCAGTTCTTGGCGTCAGCATCGTCACTTTCACTCGGTCACAATCAGGAGTATGAGTACTTTTAAGAATTATTTGGGAATGAAAATTAATCTTGCCCAATGATAGAAAAAAATGAGTGGACATTGCATGTTTCTTTGTGGCTTGCCATTATAAGTTTCAGTCTCCTTCAAGATGTAGAAAATGAGCACTAGCACAGTGGTAGCTCACTAATACTAGAAAATGATGGTCTGTAGTTTACGCCCCCAATCGAAAATATTGTATTGACAATTTAGCATGAATTTCAGCCGTCTCCACTGGTTTGTTATTGAGAAATACAAATATACGACTTTATTATTTTCACATGTAGAACGAAATTACCTAACTATTCACAATGAATAGCAACATTATGTGGAATTTGTTGTTCTAAATTGCTTGATTTCTTGTAGTCGTACTGCACCTGATATAATTACAATGCATCAAATTTGAGTGACTCGATATCGTGCAGACTACATGTACTCAAATAACCATTGCACTTCAATCAACAATACCCATACCAAGTTTTTTTAAATAATTCTAACGACCCTCAAGGAACAATAATATTGAAAAGAAAGTAATATTAAACTACAGAATTGAAGGAAATTGTGGCTGAAATGTACATGCACCCTAACCTAACATTTGCACATTGACATTTGACAGACAAGAGCATCAGTAGAGAACCAATTCTCTGGCTACTCTAGCACAAACCATGTTGACACAAAATTATGCTAGAACTCCATGCAGTACATGCTATAGATAGCCCGAGTTAAGGCCACTCAGGGCCTCTTGTTCAATATAAAATTATCCACAATATATTATGTACCAAATAACTTGTAGAAAGACGTATAGCCAGCTGTTGTCTAAAAGTGTTGCAAAACCTACAGCTGAATTTAAAATGCTGGAGCTCGGAATTAAGGAAGATGATCTACCTTCAATTTTTTTTTTGCCTTTCCAGGTCACAAAAGAGACAAAACTGTGTTTTTCAATATAAAATTATCCACAATATATTATGTACCAAATAACTTGTAGAAAGACGTATAGCCAGCTGTTGTCTAAAAGTGTTGCAAAACCTACAGCTGAATTAAAAATGCTGGAGCTCGGAATTAAGGAAGATGATCTACCTTCAATTTATTTTTTGCTTTTCCAGGTCACAAAAGAGACAAAACTGTGTTTTTCAATATAAAATTATCCACAATATATTATGTACCAGGAGTCTACTGTTCAAAATGAAGAAAACCGACTCTCCAAATTGTAATGTTTGTGATGCGTCATCGTCACACAATATAAAACATCTTCTATGAATGTTCTGTTACCGCCTCCTTCTGGTCGGAATTTAGACTATGGTATTCCAATACGTTTCAACAACAGGTTCCATTGTTTGAGTTAAAAGCTATCATTTACGGATTTGTTGGTTAAATACAAGCAAAGCTACGTTTTTATTTATCTAATTCTACTTGGCAAGTATTTCCTTTACTCTTCATATTATACACAAAAATATTTTTCTGTTTTCCTTATATACTTAAACAAAAGCTAAACATAGAAAAACATATTGCTCTAACGTCAAAGACACCCATGAAAACAAATGGAAAATAATTATTTTGTACTTCAACGCAAATCCATTGTAATCATCCTTGTTCAGTACTATTGAATCACACACTGACTCGCCACCATCCTCTCCTTAGCACCATCTCTTGTTCTTAAGCAAGAGCAGAATCTGTTACACCGAAACGGGATGCTAACCTATCAAGCAAGATACCATGGTCAACAGGAACTGGGTCGAGTGGGCAGGATTTGACTTTAGAGGCAGTAATAATGTCAGATACTTGCTGTAACGATACGTTTTGAAACTTCGTTAGAGTACTGTGGCATGCAGCGGAAACAGTGACAACATCTGAAGAGCTGCTGAAATCGGCATTCAGATTGCTACGCAGAATAGTTATTTTCTGACTGAAAAAATCTGCAAAGTTATCTGCCAAATCCTTATCAGAGCTTGATGTAGGATATAGTACATCAGATTTGATATGCAGCAATTTATCAACGGTTTGAAATAAAATCCTTTGATCACAGCAGTTACTTTGAATAATGTCAGAGTAAAATTGAACCTTAGAATATCTCACTAGTTCATTAACGACATCACATTGCGACACACACTTGTGTTTGTCACGATCGCCAACAACGTTCAAGGGCTCTCCGTTTTCTCTTCTCTTCGCCAATTTGTTCGTTGTACCATGGAGAGGAAGAACGAACTGTAATGGATCTGGTTTTCTTAGGTGCATGTTTATTCAGCAAATATTCAAGGGTGTCGTAGTATTGCTTAACCAATGTATGCAGATCGCTAGGAGTGTCTATAATTAAGTCGGACATTTGTAAATCATAGCGAAATTCCTCAAAATCAATAGACCGTATTTTACGGAAAATAACTTCCTTCTTCTCTAACAATGGTTTCGCTAGTCGAAGATTCACATTTACCACATAATGATCAGACATTAAAGGATGATGAACGTAACAGTCACTAATGACATCCTCACTAGTTCTTGAGATGACTAGGTCCAGTATGGCCGCTACGATGAGTAGATTCGACAACCTTTTGACTAAGATCAAAAGACTCTAGAATTTGCATAAAACGACGAGCAACAACATTGTTCGCACGATCAACTTGAAAATTGAAATCACCGACAATCAGCAGGTAACTAGGAGTCACAATCAACTGCTCTAGATAGGATCTGAATTCATTTAAGAACATGTTCACATTAAGTCCATTTACCGCAGAAGGTGGCGGACGATAAACAATAACAAGTCTTATATTCTCGCTACAAGACGACATTAAAATGACGTCGATCACTTCAAAACTCATGAAATTTTGTTCTTTAATCTTAATTTTAAACTGCTACTTGTGAAAAAGTGCCACTCCACCACCACGGGACGTTATCCTGGGAACCTGATAAAATCTGTAACCCTCCAGGCATACATCACGACAATAGAACTCATCGTCATCCTCAGCCCTGAGCCACGTTTCAGTTATAGCTAAAAGGTCTAAATCATGATCCACAATATACTCATTCAGCAGACGTGTCTTGTTCCTAAGAGATGTAGCGTTTAGAAGGGCGAACTTCGAATAGCTTTGCTGTACACAACGTTGTAAAGGCTGTAGATGAATCATTATCAAATTATTCACATTTACACCAGCCGGGCGCACTGAAATGGAACTTGCAGAAACATTGATTGCTTCGCTTCGATTTGAAACCACAGGCTCAATAATATTACGTCGACCTCTAAAATGAAATATTCCTCCTTTCTTCAAATCATCATAGACAGAATTAGATAAGATAGCAAGAGACGTTCGTCGAATCTTGAAGAGTTTCTGTTCTCACTTTGACATCTAACCTTGCCTCTCACCTTATTGTGGTTCTATTTGTTTATTTTATGAGATCTAGCACTACTTTTGTAAACACATTAATGGTGGTCATCAGTGTATTTCTCTCTTTTGCATTCAGAATGTAATCATTTGTAGACTGTATTTCGTATCCAGGGTTCAAAATTAGCAGTTGTCCAGTTGTCACGGAGAAGCAAAATTGTGCCTGCAATCAAATCGTACTTTGATTCAATGACAAAAGTTGCCCTTTGGACAACCCCATTTTTGGGCTATACACAGATTTTGTTTTACTTACTTAAACAGGAGCAAGGGGCTGCCGGTGACCTAAATATTCTTAGGGCAACTAAATCATGTCCTGTGGTTGCCAGGCTGAACCCTGTTCATGCCATGAGTCACTTGCAGCATATTTGATAATTTATTTACTGTCCTGAATTTATGTGCACATGCAACTGAAATTGTCAGGACGTGCAACCCAGGCAACCATTAACTGTTAAATGTGTGTACCCTACAGGTACATGTATCTGATGGAACTACCAACCAATATAGCACATTGTGTATATGGCCATGGGTTAAGGTAAATTTTTATTAATTGTAAATATGTACATGTACAATTATTGTGCTATGCTATATAAAGTCGGTGCTGTATATATTACTAATTGGCACTAATACAGTCCATTATATCTCAAGACTGGTCCCTTAAGACTATTAAGTAACAATTTATTCAATGTGGTATACTGAAAATAACATCCAAAGGAATGTAGATATCTTCAAACAATGCTGGAGACATGAAAATAAGCTACCAATAATATTTTGTTTGCTTATGGATTCTGAAAAGTGTCACCCCTACTCGAATTGTAATCTAAACCTGTTATCTCCCAACTGTGTGCTGTTCAATTGATATAATTTCTAAGCCGCCGATCGCGGGGAAAATTCATGGGCTCGATTGGGTCCCTAATCCGCTTGACGTTATGAAATTCGCTACCATATATAACCGTATTTCTTTTATGAAACTAATAAAAAATAAAAAGTATTGTAGTTGACTAAAGGCTAGCTTTTAATTTCTGCGGCTATTGATAAAGAAACTAAACAAAACGTTGGCACGATGATTCATGGCCTCGGACACAGGCTCTTTAAGCTAATTAACCACTGTACGTATTAATAGGGAAAAAACCTGTATACATATCATTAAACCTCCTGTTTAAGCGAGCTTAGGTTTAAACAAACCTTTAAAATACCTCAGTAAATGGCTATAGGTGCACTTTTCTTATAACTGGGGGCACACAATTTCAGCTTTACCATTCGCACCCTGTATATCAGTACAGGCAAACCTAGAAAAATAGATTTGCACAGGAAGAAATATAGCAGGGTCTTTGCCATGTTTGAGGATAACCTTTGTAACAAGAGCAGAATTGCAGGTAGTTTTCCTACCCTTAGAGTAGAATGTATTTGTGATTTTTTTTAGGAACTTGCGTGTTAGGGGTGGACCATTAGAAATTCTGGGAGGGGGGGTGGAAGGCGAAAGCTTTGCACGCTTTTTTTTTCAGTGCACATTCTATAGGTACAACGCTTAAATGTTCATTAGGTCTAAGTTTTATGATTATCGTAAACTGAAGTATGAAAAGAACCCATTCTAATATAATAATATTATTCACATATTAAACAAAGAAAATACCTGTTTAACCTCTAGTTTAAATTAAATGAATGTGTAAATGTATATAATAGACCTAGTGATAATAAATTTAAGCCATACTGTATATATGCAACTTAAACCACAGCATTAGACTGTTCCCAGGCATATTCTTGCAAATTTGGCATTTTGGAATAACCTTTGTTTGCCTTCAATAGGGTTTGAGGATGAAATTGTTAGCCTACGTGTAGCCGTAACGGATTAACGGATTAATTAGTACATATTTCTAGCCTGTGAATACATCCGCCTCCATTAGGCTTTTGAGCAACATTTTGTGTTTTGAGCAACTTTTTGTGTTATGAGCAACTTTCGCCTTCCGGAGCAACATTTGGGCAACATATGAGCTTTTTGGAGATTTTGAGCATGAAATTGCTAAATTAAATTTGAGAAATTGAGATGCAATATCTGCCATTTCAATTAAAACGCTAATTTTGTGTGTCCTTCAATCTTGATGTTATTGAAGCCCACGAACATAACAGCGGTTATAAAAAGTAAACCGCTGCCCACGAACAACACCCCCACATGACGTGAAATAAAAAATTAGAGGTACAGTTACTTAATGTGCGTTTAAATGACTATTTTTCAAGCATTTTTCCAATTCAAGTTGCAGCCATTTAGATTTTTTGAGCAACTTTTTTTTTTTTTTGAGCAAACGTTTTTAGCAATTTTTTTTGAAGGGGGGGGGGGGGCAACTTCTTGTTTTGTTTTTATTTCTTTGAGCAGTTTTTGGCAACTTTTTAGCAACCTTTTGGCTTTTTTGGAGCAACTTTTTCTATTTTTACTAGCACAATCTGGAAAGGCCTAGCCTCCATTCAGGCCAAATCAAAAATGCATACCCCACGATTTCAGAGAATAAATTCCATAGTGACTGTAATATTTTCCAAACAGGATGTACTCCGTACCTGTCGGATTCTAACAGTTTTGATGCAAAATCACCCGAATATATCAATCACAACAAAATGGCGGTTCTCTACACGGAGACTAAGCACATGGCCAAAAAGCGTCCGATAATGCATAGCGCGCTCTACCGGAAATAGCTAATACCGGAAGTACTAACCAAAATATTTAACACTCCCTCCAGTCGGACCTCCAATATCAAGAGACACTACTATGGAGGCCGACTAACTATAACAATGACATAGATCTCAATAAATGTCTCAAAGTTCATCGTTCAGTTTTAATGACTGAAACTAACGGTTCCCAAAACTCTACAGATTCTGTAGTCTTCTCTGGAGGTCTGCCTTTTCAGCAGCCTTTCGCCTTGGCCTTGGCCTCGTAGCTCCTTCACTGTTACCACTGATGACCTCTGAGCAATCATGTTTGTCCTTGCTTCCTTCCAGAGGATACAGCCTTTGTAAGGGACGCCGCAGAATTGACACCTTGCCCTTGGCTGTCATAGTTTTCACCACAGCACCTCTTATAGCTCCATCCTTTCCTGTGACGAGCCCCTGTCGCTACCGCATCTCCATAATCCTCTTTGGACACCATCCTCTTGTATTATTACAGGATCCCCAACTTGAATTAAATCCTTACCCGGAGTCCTAGTCTTGAGACGGTGCATGTCGCACAGATCCAGGAGGTTTTCACTTCCCCACCGTGACCAGAAATGGAGTAGAAGTGTCTTCAAGTAAGCTACCCTTTTGCTCGCCACTTCACTGATTCCCTCAGCAACATCATCATCACTGCTATCCGGTAGACTCAGCAGTCGTCTTCCCATCATCAAGTGGGCAGGTGTCAAGGCCTCTTCAACATCATTGACAGACGTGTAGGTGAGAGGTCTTGAATTTAGCGTTGCCTCAATCTCAATTACGACTGTCAACAGCTCTTCGTACTTCAGCTTGGCATTACCCAGGATCTTTTTCAAGCACCTCTTTACACTTTTGATTAGCCTTTCAAAACATCCACCCCACCACGGGGCCTTCTCCAAGTTAAATGACCACTTTACTCGTCTATCCAGGAGAAGCTTTCCTACTTCTGGGAGGTCAAATAATATTGACAATGTCTGAGATGCCGCCTTAAAAGTCCTTCCATTGTCTGACTTCATCTCACTAGGTATTCCTCGACGTGCTGTAAATCTTCTAAAGCTTCGCATAAAGGCTTCAGCTGTCAGGTCTCGCACTAAATCTAAGTGCACAGCTCTTGAAACTCCACATGTGTAGAGTATAATGTAAGCCTTCAACATTTTGTCCGCCTGCTTCACAAATAACGGACCTGCAAAGTCCACACCTGTGTATGTAAATGGTGGTTTACAGTCAGCCTGAACTGCGGTAGAGGCGGTGGATCTGGTGCCCTGTATGGATTACCCTCGTGTCGCCGACAGATGTAACAACCATGTAGTACCTTTCGAATGAACTGACGACCTTTAACAACAAAAACCTTGATCGAAGCTGTATCAGTGTCTCCTTAAAGTGCAAAGGAACTGAATTTTTGTTTTCTCCCCTAAGATGGACGAAATATTAAACAAATAAAATCAGTTGGTCGTTTTTACTTAACTCCTTTTTATCTGCCATTTCTCTGCATTAAACTTTGGGTACTCTGACTACAAAATTGGACAAATTCCCGCGCGTCCGAGTGACAGGAAGTGACGTCACACGGTTTGCACGCTTGAGCAAAACAAACTATAAACAATATGGCGGAACTTCGTCCTGTAAAGCGCTGTGGAAAATGTTGTGTGGCTGGTGGGCCAAACAAACTTAGCTGCCAAAATACCAGCTATTCCCCGGGAATATCTATGCATTACTTCCCGGCTGATCAAGCTATACGTTTAAAGTGGACTCAGTTTGTCCAAAAGCATCGGCCAAACTTCCAGCCTACTAAGACATCCGTCTTGTGCTCGGCACATTTCGAGCTGACCAGAAGACCTCCCCAAAAAAGAATATTGGAGAAAGGAGCTTTTCCTACGAGAGACACAGTACTAGTACCACCTACTACAACGGAACTAAGTGACCGAGGAAAGAGAAAGGTAAATCAACAGCTGCTTTATTTATCAGGCACCTTTCATATAATGCTTGTAATGAAAAAGTTCTTCAACACAATTATTTTTGTTTTGATACAGCTGAAAATTGTAATGTTCGTGTTCAAATACCGGACTACTTTGTTTATTTTTTTGCCGAGATCTTTTTAGTTACATTCTATTATATGAAGCGTGTTTTGATTTGTACATGTACAATCATGTATTCGTATTTTCAGATTGTACGAAGTGCTCTTGCCGTCTCTCCCCGAACTATGGGACGTAAGAAATCACGTACCACAGTTGTCACGTCTACTGTATCCACTCCAGTAAAGGAAACATCCACTTCATGCGCAACACTTTCTCCAGCTGCTACACCACCTCCTGCAACTTTCACAACAACACCCCTCACCACTACCCCATTCACTTTAGGAAAACGTTGTGCAAAATGTACTGTACAGTATAGGCGTAGACACAATGTACAGAGAAAGCTGGACAGGTTGAAGAAACGTTATACAGCATTGAAGCTGAAATATAGTGTAAGTATAAAGTCAATCGATTAATGATTAATTTCATCACCGTTCTGTGTAAGAAATTTAGAATTATATATTACATATACATCATGATTGTGTAAACTAGGGAGCATTGGTTTGTAGCTCTGAAATGAGTGTTTCCACCTTTATTATCTACATGTATAGGGGGTGTTATAGTGGTGGTATAAAATGGAATATATAAACCACATCCAAATATGTAGGAGGTATCCCAAAAATGTCCTAAACTGATAACAATGAAATAACTTTGAAGTAAATTTTGTATTTATATAATGCAGGAAAAACTACATAGTGAGACTGAGGATGACTCAGACACAGAGGGTCATGTTGATACCACAAACATGAGGACCAATATCTGCCCTGGGGTAAATAGTAGACCCACAAAGGACACAACCACAGAGTCCAGCCAAGATGAGGAGGACATGGCTGATGTTGACTGGGCTGGTATGGAGGAGCGTGCTGAGGAGGGCCATGACTCTAGTGATGGAGAACAGAGTGCAGATGATCTCTCAGAAGAATGTCAACAACACAACAGCAGGCAAGGAAAAACAAAATTGATTATTTTTGTGGCAGTTGAGTGCAACACCATATACCGGTAACAATAGTGTGATTATTATTTAGGTAGCCTATGAGCCTAGATGAAAATTTTGTAATTTTAATTATTATTATTAAAGCTGCCCCCTCAGCTCGTTCCAAGGGTGAACCATGGGAATGAGCTAGGCTGACCCTTTTATGTTTATTGACATTGTATGTCATTAAAAGAAGTTAGTAACTTCAAAATGTAAGTTCAGAGTGGCTTATTTTTATCTTACTTGATTACAGTGTTGATCCAGACACCCCAGTCTATCAAGAACCGAAATTTATTGTGTTTTACACAATGTTGATGAGCTTGTTTAGCATGTTCTGCTTCAAGTGCAAACAAGAAAAGCCCATACCAACCATGAAAATAGAAGGCACCATGGTTACAGTATCACAGTACTGCAGCAAATGCGGAGAGAATGCATTTCAGTGAAGGTCCCAGCCTTTAGTTCTTGGCAGATATCCAGCTGGAAATATTTTGCTGAGCTTTGCAGTTTTGATGGCTGGGGCATCAATAAGCAAAATATTTCTGGTTTTCAAGCATATGGGGCTGTGCATGTATGGAGTGCGGGCATATTTCAAACACCAGAAGATGTTCCTCTTCCCTGTAGTGCTGCATCACTGGGAAACACACAGAGCCAATCTTATCAATAAATTGAGGGAAATGACCAACATTACATGGAGTGGGAATGGAAGGTTTGATTCGATGGGCCATTCTGCAAAGTATGGAGCATATACAATGTTCATTTTGAAGTTCTTCAGGTAAAAACAATAGTCTTTAATCACTGGTGTTACTTAGTATTAGTATAAACCAACTAGTGGACTATTACATATCCTGCATTCTGATTGGCTACTCTACTGTAGGTCTATTTGTGATAGCCCATGGTAGAGAAAAACCGAACACATTTTCACGAAATAATAAAAAAAATTCAACTTCAATTTGTTTCTTTCTATTATTTTCTACTGTCCGACTAGTTAGTTTAAACTAAAACAATTAGACCTCTCGCCCTCATTGGCTATTGACTCGTAGCCCATTCACCTACTAGCAACTCTTCTGGTGTTTTTTTTTGCTCATTTGTTTTCAGATTGTTCTACATGTGCTGCTCCTCCCTCCCCCCCCTCCCTATTGTTAGGCTGAGAGTGTCAGTCTGCTTGTCAGTAATTATAGTATTTAATAATGCACTTGATGATTAAATGAAAGAAATCCAGCTTCAATGATCAATCATGTTTTACTCTGTTTTGAATCCACTAGAATATGTTGAAGCTATGAAAAGTCTCCTTTTTAGTTGCTCCAAGTCAGAATTACAGAGTGTTAGTGACAAATTTGCTGCCATGGTACCAAAACCTCTGAACACCAAGTTCCCTAACAGACTCAGTAAAGATGATGCCATAAAGCACAGTGCACAGAGACAGGAAAGGGATACTGTTAAACTCTATCCTGCAGGTATTTTCAGTGTAAAAATGTGTAGCCATTAATTGGGGGATGACAAATGATTTTCTTATTTAAAAACAAGAAATCAGGCTTGTAGTATATACATGTATTCAGAGACTAATCTGACTCCTCTTTTAGCAAGGCATATAGTATATTTGTGTGTAGGAAATCACTAATGGATTATTGCTTGCTTGCTTAATAGCTGAACAACAAGATGCACTCAAGGCCATAACAAGCGACAGTCAAGGTAGGAGTGATGTTGGCACTGGAGGGGAACCAAAGAGAAGGAGGAGCCCTATGTGTAGAAAGTGTGGGAAACCAATGCGAGGATACCCCAAAACAGGATGCGAACCTAGTCAAGAAGTACATGTATCTAGTTCAGATGAAATTTATGATATGCAAAATTGAAACTTCCAAATTGAACTTGATATGCATCTAGCTTATAATACTAATTTCAGTAAAACTAGGAAGAGCTTATACTATAGATATAGGAAGAGATAAGTATAAATAGTATAATAATTGATACATTATTAAGGGCTAGCCACTTTCACAATCATGCCCATTATGTTTAAGTCTAGTGTTTCAACTGTTGGTTGTGTCAACTAAACGAACATTACACATGATTGTGAAAGTGGCTATTTGCTTCTGTTGTAAATTCAACTTCAAATTAAAATCATGTAAGACCCACCAATACCTTACCAAAATAAGCCAGCCTGGTAAACTGGGCTAGCCCCTTTCATACAATGAGTCCCAGATAAATCAATGTAGTGAAATAAATAGTTCAAAGGTTGGAACCTATAAAATCACTACTGTCTTTCTTGTGCTGAGGCATATCCACGTGCATTGTGTGTTGTAAATCTCTTTCTTATCTCGTGGTATATACATGCAGGTAATTTTCTGGTATTTTCCCGGCCCATATACCCACACATCCACCTTATTAGCCATCTATAAGCAACAGCTCGAAGGAATCTGTTAGAACATAAAAATGGAGAAAAATACTGCAAAATTTGCATTAGAGAAAATTCGTATTTTATAGCATTAGCAATTAAGTTATTTGGGAAACAGGAAAAAAGGCCTGGATGATTAACATGTTTTTATACACTCCAAAATATGAAACAAATAAATTGATATTCTTAGTTCTTAAACTTGTGTTGAGCACAAAATATAAATGTAACAAACAATGATATTGATTAATATTATACACTTTAAAAATATAGGGGTAGGTAGGTTCCATTTCCGCAGATTAAAGAAAAACATAGGAATTACCATTTGTCAAGTAGTTGAAAAAAAGGGCTTTAATATTGTACACGTACAATAGTCAATAGAGCAGTTTCGAATGAGTGGGACAAACTACGGCATGTCCGTAACCGTGCTGTAGCCGTGCTGTACAGTATTTCTGTAATTTGATGTAAACAATGGGAAACATTTCAATGCCGTACGGTACGAAATCTGCTAGCTCTAGATAGTCAATACGACCTGAGCTCTATTCCCCGTGCGTTCAACGACATTTGTAAATAGTCAGTCGATTTGTCTCTTCGTCAACAGAGATTCTTATCCTGTTTAGTTTAAACACGACTTACTCGTTTTCCGATTGACCAGCGCGACGACGATAACCCCGACCATTTTGATCCTTCAAGAGCGATCCAGCTTGAGTCAGAACGGCTTTGTGTGTTAATGGGCCATAATCCTCATGCTTCGTTATACAGGATATATGCTCCACACTTCCATCAAAGAGAAGTTTCCCCACAGCATGGATAACTTCCTTACAACAGCGAAACTCAAGGGCACCTACGAGAAACTCGTCACTGCAGAGACCACAAGAACACCTGAAAATTAGAATCAGCGAGACTAGTTGATATTTAAATTAAGGCGTAAAATTTCTATTATATTTGAACTCCCTACTCACCATGAACTAACAGCAACTTCCCTCTCGAAACGAGACTCCAAGACTGCTTGCGTGAGTCCATCTTAATCTGCTTCGACATTACCATCGTCTTCGTCGTCTGATCCGCCGAGAGGCTCGTTTTGATGGGGCTGAAAATCCCCTAATAACACATGTACTTCGTCTGTATCTTCAGTATCACTGTAATGCGAATCAGATTTGTCCGAAGAACTATAATTTTCGTTATCCGACATATTTACAACGAGAAGCCAAATCTACAATGTGCCAAATCTACCTTGTTAGCTTGTTGTGAAGTTGGATGTGCAAACCGTGTGACGTCACGCGCAAGCTAACTCGGCCCAGTCTCTCGTACCATTTTTTGAGTGAAAATACCCAAAGTTTAACGCAGAAAAATTGCAGATAAAACAGAATTAAGTAAAAACGACCAACTGATTTTATTTGTTTAATATTTAGACCATCTCGTGAGCGAAAAAACAAATTCAGTTCCTTTGCACTTTAAGCTCCGGTCTGTTGAGCGGGAGGTCGCTGGTTCAAACCCCGGCCGGACCAACACTCAGGGTCTTAAAATAACTGAGTAGAAGGTGCTGCCTTTGTGAAACAACTGCAAATGGTTAGACCTTCACGGCTTTTCGGATAAGAACGTAAAATCGTAGGACTCCCGTCGGCCTCAAGTTTATCAGTCTCATCAGACTGTCACGAGTTACCGACGTTAAATAAAGTTACTTTACTTTACTTTACTTTACCCTTCCAATATATTACTTCTCTAACTTCTGCAGTTAAACGCCTATATAAATACTAAAGATAATGTGACTCTCACGGCATGGTTATTGTGCATCACAGTAAATACCATCTACTAACCTTCACTTGATAATGCGCCTTCAAAGCGCCTCACAAGTACCTCCTTGTTACCTGTAATGCTTAATCCTCTCTTTTGCAAGGCTTCCTTTTAATGAGTTACTGTCATTCTGCCTTGGATTTATGGTCGTGCTACTCATTTCAGTGACATGAGAAAACATTTTGTGAGTTGACAATGACAAATTATCAGCAAACCGAGCATTACACTATGTACAAATTACTGGTTTTAAGGCTCTCAACACTGAATCTGTCAATTTTCTTTGGCTTACACAAGTCAGAACCTCAATGCTATATAAACATACCTCACAGCAAAGATCATCATTCTCCTTTTCTCTGCCACATTTGCATACATTTGACTGGCTACAATGTGGAGGAGCACGTGACTGATAATGTGAAGTATAAAAAGAAGGCATTGGCTGATGTTCAGGCAGATAAAATGAACGCACGTAATTACTACGCATGACTTGCCACCACTTACCTATATCACTACTTACATTCGACCTGTTTGTTAAGGTTAAATCTTCCTTAACCCCTGCATGTTTGGTTTCCTTAGCCTGCAGTGAAGCAATACCATATCCAACATTATACTGATCAAACAGTAACTTTGAATGGTAGCGAATGGCATACCCCACTGTCCATGTTGTGACATTGATGCTGCTTGGAAAGAAAAGGGCAATCAAGTTAAAATACATCTCACATGCTTCTTTCAATTCAGCAACCTGTGCTGGATTGGTGTCAATTCTGTTAAATAAGCCTCCAGAATCCCTCAAATACTCACTTATCTTGCCAAGGACCAGTCGCTTGATTTTCTGTGCCTCACTTTGATCGTCACAACTGAGTATATCAACTAGGCGATAGGAATATGTGACCAAGGCTATAGCTTGATTACATATGAGTCTTACTGGTAACTTGTTATACCGCTTCGATTCCTCGTTGTAGTGTTCTCTGATTCTGGAAGCTAAATACCCCAGCCCACACCCCCTCTTTCCTAGACCTGACTTGGTGTCATGTTGTCTACTGGCTTGCTTGCTCTAAGTGTATTTTAAAGTTGGCATCAGATTGCTGCAACATTTCTTGCTGTCGTGCACGTTCCCCCACGCTATCTACATGTAATGCCCACAATTTTCACGTCGGGTTTTGGAAGTTGTCCTTCGTTTGCTTTTTCTTCATCTCCTGTTCCTATAGAGGCTCCCAAAACAGAGAGAAATATGTGAAATATATTTCTATGAATGGCCTCTAGGTACAGAAGATCAGGAAAATGCTGCCATGCATTGGTTTCACAATGCATAGGTTCAGGCCTTAGGTTATCCTAGGAGCTAACTGCCGGATACCGTTCTTAGCCATGAACTGCAACGTGCGAGAATTCCTGTTTTGTGCTGAAACTGTTGAGGGAAGCCATGTAAGTATTTACCTTATCAATGCTGGAGATTCTTTTTGCCATTCTAAATGGCTGCCATGTGTCACTGGCATTAACCCCTATGCTTCCACCCATTGTGTTCATATTTCCTTTATGAACATTTGCATAAGGGGAGGGGCTGCCTGGTTTAGTTGATTGGCTGCCCAGCTCTGCCATGACATATCAGCACCTGGCTGAAATTCAACAGTACACTCTCTATTACAAACATTTAAAACATTACCTTCCAACATCTTCATTTCTTCGGTGTGCTGCTCCCACGGGTTTTTCATTATTTCATATTTCTCTGTTACACTTAGACAGTGAAGTAAGTACTGGAAGTCCTTGCTTCGTACGTGATCCCCAAAGTTCCAACAAACCATACTTCAATAGACTTTGTAAGTTGGCTTGTCTCGGGAGCTCCATAGTTAGAGAACTGAAAAATAAAATAGTTTTCATTGTCATTGAACTAATTTAGTTTGCGAAAAGGATGAGGAACTCTGAAGTGCAAATCAATGATCATGAAAACTATTCGAGTTACCTTGCGAGAAACACCTGAAATCCCTGGGATCTGAGTTACGTGACCAATGTCTAAACTCTTAACAAACCTCTTAACAAACCTTAACAAACTTAACAAACATTTGCATCTGACAATCTGAGCTTCGGTAACCTTAGGTCAACTCCGAGACATTTGATGTTCTGTGGAAGCCAGACTTCTTTCTCTGCAGTAAAAAATGAGCTCTGTGTTTTACACACAATATTGTATTTCCTTCTCGACAGAAAACTCTGATATTTGACAGCCACAGATTGCTTCATTGCCTCCTCTGATTTCTGATATTCACTAATTGCTTTTACAAAAATACCCTGTATGAATCTACCTCTCTTATAATTACCCATTAGCTTGTTCATAATTTCCTCGCTAGCATTTGCAGCAAGAAAATCCCATGCTCCATACAATGATGGTTCAAACCCCCATGAATGAAGTCAAGCACATTTTTTGTTTCTTCTCTTCTGTACCGAGTGCTAGACTTATAATCATTAATCATTTCATATCTGGCGGCTGTTTTGGCCCTTCGTCTGCGTGAATAATCCTTCTGTTGAAGGAGCAATTTAAGCTTCTCATAAGTCTGTGGGAGCTCCCTCAGTCTTTCCTCTTGCTCTTCGATTTCCTTTTGTAGCACCTCCTTGTTATGTCTTGATTCTTGTACTACAGTTTCTAAAAGGTAATATTTGAGAAATATAGTACAATAAGCAACTGCAAATCAGCTTGTAATGCATAAATTATACCGTATATATTTGACTTATTTGAAATAGCTGTGTTCAAAATTAAATAACAGTGAAAACTTATTCCTATCTAGAAATCTAGATGGTCAAATTTTAATATATGCTTAACTTATGGTTTAAACTAAATTTCCCTATAGCTATTAACTTTAAGCTTATACTTATAAAGTTAAATGTAGTAAAAAAAAAACACCTGATTCTTGAACACGTTCTTCTGCTTCCCTTTGTAAAGCAAGAATCTCTTGTTCTTTCCGAGATATGGCATCTTCCTTGAGTTCGAGCAGATAGAAGCTCTGTAGAAGGCTTTTCCGCTTCTTGTTCAATTCGTAAAATGGGAGATTTTCTCCAGAACTTATTCAGTTCACGTATTGAGTCACATTTTCCATCGTGGCTTTTCAGTTTACTGCACTTCTTGCTCCTTCCACAGCCAATTTTAGGAAGAGTTTCAGGACTACATATTAACGAGAACATAATATCTTGTTAATAAGGAATTCAAGATGGCGGATGACCAAGACCGCGAGAAAAAAAGTGAGGTTACAAGACACATATTTACCTTAATTTCGCTGAAGTAACGGGCGAGAAAGAAGCCATTAAGACTAAACTTCATTGTCAACTTAGGTCTTAGTGCAAGCCGGGTAAAACAGACAATAAAACGGTCAAAATTGTTCCTTCAGGGGAGGCTAGAGGCACATTTTATTCAAGATGTCTTTATTCTTTACAATCCCAGCGGAGTACCATAAGTGAAAATTGTTCCATATCGTCTCACGGTACCGGAAATACCCCAAAAGGGTGACTTGTATTTATATTGTGGCTTGTGTAACTTCATTTTTAACAATTATGGGTCAAAATTGCATGAGCTATTATGTGCAAGCATTAACACAAATCGATCAAATTTCACTGCACAGAGTAAATTTAAGTCCAGTTCTATCAGCAAGTTGTTACAAATAACTTAGATAAGCAGAATCCGTTTAGTTATGAGCGGCCTAATTCTGCCTACGGCGTGGTAATCGGTTGTTACGCGAGATTGAAACCGTCGTCACGTGACTGCTTCGTTAGCAACGGGTGTTTTTCTCATAGCAACAGACCATCGTGGCTTCATTTAATCCTTCATGATGGAAACAAGCGGAGTAACTTCAATGACTAACCTTTTTCTTCCAAAAGCCCAAACCTGGCTGCGAGTTTGGATTCGACTAGGAGGGGCCACCAGTTGAAAATATCAGTCACTTTCCTGAGCCTGTTGGAAGGCTCACGAACACATCTTTCCCACGAATAAAGGTACATAAAACATTAAAGTTACCGGATACCTTCAGGGTGCGTTTCCAGTCTAAATTACGAATAAAGGTACATAAAACATTAAAGTTACCGGATACCTTCAGGGTGCGTTTCCAGTCTAAATTACGTAGCGCCTCGATGAAACATCGTAGATAAATCATTCATGTATCATTTTAAATCATATAAAATTGGCTACAAGAATACATAAAAAGTTCTTTGAAAATCTCGAATTTTCCGCCATCCCGTTTCTTCGATCTAGTGAGATGGCTTTCAGAAGCTCCGACTCCGAAAATATTTTAAAGTTTAAATATCTGTTTGCTTTGTTGTATTTCAGAGGAATCGAATTACAAAACCGTGTCGTTATCATGCTCTCCGTGAAAAGGCGAACAATAATCCCAGTAGATATGCGGGAAACGCCGTCAAGAGCTATCTTTTTAGAATGTCCCAATTCCCCGACACGGTTTTGTAGCTGAGATATCAGTTTATATTTTGTGAAAATTTCGCAGAAATCAAATCAATTCCTCTTGAGTGGGAGCTTTTTAAAAACTCTATTTTCATCGAAAATCGAAAGCGAGAAAATAGAGCACTTGAATGTGACACCCCGCCTCTCCAACAATTAGCGAGCTCTTGGCCAATCATTTCTCATCACAGTTCAACTACCTGTCAATATTTCCTGCCAATGTTGATTTCTGATCAAAGCTACATGCGGCATCGAGAAAATGTTTGTTCTTTTTTGTGTGACTTGAAAAATGGTAGAGATAAGAGTCGGCTGGTTTCCCAGGCTAGAAAAATGGGAAAGACAAAAAGACCTCGAGGGACAAAGCCAACGTGAACACCTATAGAGACGCCTTGAATGCCAGCATAGTTAGTAGAGGAGACAGCGATTTGCAGGCGTTTGAAATAGCACGGCAATAGCGAGATCGTGGGATTAAATGATTCTCACATCCCCCAAGATTAGGTACAATGGTTTGAAGATGTATTTCAGTGCAGTTCTTAGGCATTTAGAGTTCATTAATGTGGCGAGAATACTGACAACGTGAACTAATTAAACGTAAACCTCCCCCTCTTGTTTAGCAGCCATCTTGTGGTGAAGTGGAGGTAATGCAGGCAGTAATATTGCTTTTCGGTTGGACATTGGATTACAGCTCTGCTTTACACAACTACATGCATACATGCACACACTCTTTAGAGACAAAATTGTATTGGTTTTGTAGTTTTTACAATAGATAAGAAAGCTGGCAAGAAAATGACTGCAAATGTTAATCTCTGGACTCTATAATCTGTGAGGTTTATATTTTATGCCACTGGTAACTTGTTTGGCAAGTTAAATTTCGCTCGGAAAATCCTCTGGAAATATATAGCACCAAATATATGGAACCACACAATATAAGTTATTATAAGTAATAGCATGACATGAGGAACATTAGCAGTTAAATTTCGCCGAGAGCCGAGGGAGGATCTGTGGAAGTCCCGACGCCACAAGCGGAGGAACGTTTTACAGATCCTCCCGAGGCTAGAGGTGTTATGCTATTAGATTGTTATACAATGATCTCCGAGGAAGATAACTAATCTGCGAGAAGTTTGGTTCTCTCTGCCAGAAGTAAACATGTCGCAGTGATATTATTTAATTAATGACGTTAATCATTGTTAATAAATCACAGTATTCACTGTTTAAAAATCACAGAATATTACTTACCATCCAATTAGAGTGATACAAGAAGTCTGTTAACAACAGCTGTACGGCAATCATGCATTTCGACCTATTTCGTAGGCATAGGACAGTATCGAATGAAACAGGGGCTCTATCTTCAAGTTCAGCTGATAACGTTTCCATTGTGAAAGTCACCATGCTTTCCTTGCTAGTTGTTCTCAGACAGTTGGATTCTTCTTCGAGCACAGCTGAGTACATTCTTCCATGCAGCCTGAGAAATTTGTTTGAAGGTCCCCCTAACAAGCATATTACCCAAGGGCTCCAAGTCCTCGGGAAGCTTTCTCTCTTTGTCCTTGGAAGGCCATTTCACCTTGACAGAGACGTCTACATTTACATTTACTTTGGGTTTGGCTGGTAGTGTTTCTTTATTTGGCACTCTGTCTCCTCTTTTCCACGACGGGTGAGACAGGCCACCGAGTAGCTGGTGCAGGCCTAGGCTGAACAGGAGACGAAGTCCCCATAGTAAGAACAGATTCGGAAACGTTTTGTTCGCAAGCCCTTTTTGTAGAGGGTGCAAGATCGCAGCCTTCGACTCCTGATCTTTTTAATGGCGTCAAAGCGGCCTCCTCTTCTCTGCTGTTTACAAGAAGTTTCAAACAACGTTCCAGGTCTTTCAGCTGAGCAAGAAGTCCTTGGTGTTTCTTTAGTCTACATATAAATCGACTGGTACCGCACTTTACGTCATCGAATTTCCCTCTCCCTTTGACTAAAAACTTATCGTAATTCTTCTCGATCTTTCTAAAGCATAAATTAGATATAGAGCTACTTTGGTTCACTGGAGATTCAAGTACACTCATTGTTTTCAAAGAACCACCATTTTGATTTTTAAGTCACGTGCAATGTTTCTGTACAGTGACCCAATCACGAGACGTGTAAGAATGGGCATTAGTAAAAGCCAATAAAAATCTATAATAAATAATCCTGCAACTTCGCTGGGGGTCGAGAACAAACTTTTGACCACTGTTTTGCAGATGGAGTTAACCAGGGTTCAGTTCGGATGCGATGCAGACTAAACTTTTCAAAGCTTACTTCATTTCATGTTGATAACAGAGTATAAAAAGAAATAAAAACCAGAGAGATGTGTATGAAGTGTATCAAGGTCAGCATAAAATCAAACAATGTACGTACATGTGCCACATGTTCAATTTGTTGACATGGCATTGTATGGAGGTACGCTTCAGCCGCTTTGACTGTAAGTGCTCTTGTGTGAAACCAGAGGCTGTCCAATCAGCTATGAATTGAGCCACTGAATTTTCGTTCAATTTGCCTTATTCTTAAAATCTGATTGGTTTCTATTGAAGTAAATAGAATGACATACATCCCATATTGAGAATAATATTTATTCTTATTTTGAGGCCAAGCATTATAAACTTTTCTTCTTCTGCTGACACTTCTATGGATTGTTTTTTCTTAAGTATCATATGCTCACCTTTGTTAAAGTATTTATCATAGTCTATCTTCTTGCCTTTATAAATTCTGGAGATTCTTGAGCTTGAACCTGAATCACTTGTTGTACCAGGGTCTTTCTCTAGGCGCCGACGCTCCTGCATGTGTTTTCTTATTATTTCTTCTATAGCTTTCTTCCCTAGACCAACTTTAGGAAAAGCAATTGAGGGGTCACAGTTCAATTCCTCCACAAACTCATTCAGCTCTTTTGCTGTGTCGGCATTATTCCTTTGTGTTTGTGGCGACGAGCGAAGCGAGGAGACTCTGGTGGCACATATAACCAGCCTCACTTCTATGAGTACAGCAACTGTACCTGGAAGTTCAAGAATGCTTTCTTGCGATGTTGTTGGTCAGATAGATTCGAGAGCAGATAGTACAAACACGAGACCGCGGGTCGAGTTTTTGTACCTGCTCGAGAATTCTCCCAAACATACCGAGGTTTGCATTAGCCTTTGCATACTCGGAAGATCTGTTTAATTTCTTTTACAAAATAATACTCTAAATGAAACAGCAAATATACGAAGAGAGATTTTATTATACTGATATGACCATCTCAATTCTCCTTACGTTACACTTTTGCCGTAAGAGCCAATCAGATGGCTTCTTGCATCGCTCAAAAATTCCTATGCTGAAGGAAGAGGTATCGCCGATCGCGAACGAATATTACTTCACACGTTTTTTCTCTCACAAAGTCATATTTCAAAAGAAACCGTGACACAACAGTAAAAACAACGCTGTGCTAAAGAAATGTCTCAATCCAAAAATTAAGTAAAAAGGCTGATTGGGACTCAGAAAAGTGTACATTAAGAATGATCGTCGTCCTTGCTGGATGAGACGTGGACAGAACCAATGGAGCAGCCTGAGAATATGATGGCGCAGTTGAACCTCTGTTGTATTGTGAAGACATTAGTATGAGCCACATTACTGGTTTGAGATGCACTGGCCTGGATTTGCTGGGTTTCTCCTTGGATATATCCGGCTGCAGCTGATTCGCTGGAGTTGGATTTAGCGCCCGTACCATTTCTGGTATGCATCTACATAAAACAACATTACAGTGGAATCTCGACTACTCGAATCCCCAATAACCCAAGCCTCTCGATACGATCATTTTCCTTGGCTTAATATCAATCACTTTAATTTTACCACTGATAAACTCGAACGTCTCGATAAATTGAACTAGCTGTTTAATTTCCTTTTCCTCGAAGGTTCGAGTTATCAGGATTCCACTGTAGTTAGTCAGAAACTGAACCACACTTACACTTAGAATCTTTACTCCTGCATGCCAGTCACCAAGTTGCACATTTATGCCTTCAAGTCTATCTTCAGGGATGTAAGCATTCGACACTGAGGCAATAACATTGATGGCTCTTTCCACTGTTAGTTGATCACCACAAAAGAGCTGACCATCATATGCGCCATTGGCAGTTTTGGGAAGGTAACCATGGAATTGAATGTAGTATTGATAGCATGTCTTCATTTATGTTTTTATTTCTGAAGATTACACCAAGGGAAAAACAATAAGATTTGACGAGTAGAAATTATGCAATTAATATAATACGACAGTAAAAATATTTATTATGCAATAATGTGTTTTGTAGTATATTCCCTCAAAAAAACTAATTCTTATTAGTTTTGTTTAATCTTAGAACTGTGCAGTGTATTTAAGTAAGATAACACTAATTCCTTCTTTGCTACCACTAGCAGCGATGTAGCGTTGTACATTTTCGCTGTTACCTTTTTTTCGCTTAGTATTTCTCCCTTTCGGCGAGATTTGAGACTACATTACCTACAAACCTTGTAAACCCGGAAATTCCAAGAAAGGTGGTAAGGTCGTGACGTAAAAGATACAGCAAATCTTATTGGCTGTTCGTGTAGTATTCCTACAGATCCCCTGCTGACTCTTCCTACAATCACTACCGATAAGATAATCACTCATTACTTTATTCAATTTTCAATGATTCAAGCAACTGCCGTGGTCGTAGGTTTATATATGACACCGGATTGGAGTACAACGGCAAATTCGGACTACGACTTCTTCATATGTACAATGTAGCCATTTATTTGTAACTGTTACAGTGATTCCTGAAGAAATAACCAACCAAAACGTTTTCTAAGAAGATAGCGATTCCTACAAAGCACCGGATCTTACAAGAGCTGGAAATCTAATCAAACGAAACGTCAATCTTTGACGTCTTCTGCATCCTGTCTGTCAACAGTTAAATACAGGAGTACACGTAGATGCCTATAGCTATGCATGCACAAACAAAGGGTCTATTTTAAGATGATCACGATAGCACAGAAACCTAACATTGAAACCAATCGTATAGCCTGCATGCAGACGTTCGTATCGACCAAAACTACGACGAGTCTCCAATGATAAATTAAGGCAGAATGCTAGTGAAACAAGGGTAATGAAAAAATACCGCTTCACATACAGGATACGTGATAATCTATCCCATCTCGCAATCCGATAACTCTGCACGTATGCACTTGAATGTTTAATAAAGCCCAGTATATAGTGCCTCTGAAACTGCTGCATTTTAATAAAATAATCAGCTATCTAAATACGAAGATAAAAAGTACCACAATCATAAGTAACGGTTTGAGCCAGAGCGCGAAATTGCAACATCCCACTCGCGGACAATTTGTCCTCCGGGCCGTAAATGCCCTCCAAGATCACAACTTCCCTGTTGTGTCGAAGACGTGTTGAGACTGTTACTGGTTGAATCGGTTATTTCTTACTGAAATTGGAAAAGTAAAGAAGTTTATAGGAATTCATACACGTCACTTTTTCCATGCGCAATTCATGCAAATCGTGCCCGGACTAGTAGAAATTATCAAAAGGTTTCTCATTTGTCTTGCCAAAGAAAAACAAACACTTTCTATAGCCTGAAAAATATTATTAAAAGAAACAAAGCCGATTTACGTAGACTTCGTGCCCATTCGACCCCCGTGGGAATACTCAAAGTTCGAAGTTGTAAACAACTTAAGTCTCGTGACATCACAGACAATTTTATAGTTGGCCCCTGCAAAAGATCAACTTACATTGCCTCATTCACTTTTTTTTCTCAGGGCAGCACCGAGACACGATATTTGGGGAGTTAAAGACACAGTATAATGAAGTACTTTCCGGCCCCTAATATTGCTTGTTTGTCTGTTTGCAAAGGCCACAGAGGGACAAATTGTCTCCTGTTAGTTATCGTCTCCTGTTGGTCTGTTCGGCATAATAGGGACTTTAAGATACCACGACGGCAACGTCGACGGCTACGCGGTAAAACAATGCACTTAATTACAAAATACAATAACTGCACGTGAAAATGCATGTAGCTGCATTCATTTTAGCCGTTGTCTGCAAAAACACGACGTGAAAACGCTGAGTTTTACGTTCCGTAGAGAACGAGAACCTGAAAACGTAAATGCCACTGCTATTCGTTCGGCCTAAACGGAACTCTTTGCACGTTCTATTTTTCGAAAACGTGGATGAGAAATGCAACAAAAGTCGAAGAAAAGAAACGATAATAAACTAATTATCGATAACACCATTTTTCACATCACGTCGTCGCAGCCGTCGCCGTCGTAGTATCTTAAAGTCCCTATTGTCTAGTTTTCACCGAGCCATACTATTAAAGCCGACCTAAAAACTCGAGAGTAGGTCTACTTGTTCCACCTGTAGGTAATCAAATGAACAGCATGGAGCATAATTTCTACTATTGACACGGTTTATATACTTATACATTTATTACATAATCTTTTTTCCCCACCTTTATCATATATATAGATATAGATATATATACACTCGTTTGCAGAAAGGTTGTCCTACACAAATAACCAGATATCCAGATATCTAATTTATTCAGAAATATCTAATGAGATGCATAGTGACTGTGCCAGCTGTTAGCATAATTGTTCAGTTGCAGAGAGATTTGGCGAAACATGCCGAAAGCGTACTCAAAAGATATACGGTGTGCTGCAATCTCGAATAACATTTTGTACAGGAAAACAGATGAAGGAATCGCAGGCATACTTTTTTGTACCCGAAAAGTGTTCGTCGTTATTACTGTAGTTTGTTCTTTAATACGGGAGATGTATCCCCTCAGAAAATCGGTCGCCCAACAGAGTCTACCGGCGATAAATATTAAAATAGAGACGGCAGTGCTCGTGAATTGCGTTTGTTATCCTGTAATTAGTACAATTGAAAGAAGTTATGAAATGCTGTGGTTTTGGCATACTTTAGTGTACACGTGAGAATATGGCGTAAATTGTGGTATATTTTTAAGACCGCGAATTATTTCACAATTTTTTAAATTATTGAATTGTTAAAGCTGGAGACTACAGACCTAAAACTGCTCGAAGCACAAAAATTGAAGCGGTTTCTACAAAACGTAAAGAATTACGACAAGAGACCATAACCTAGATTAATGGATTCGAATCTCCCGCCCTGTCTGTTAAAAGTTTGAACAACAAAGTTGTCCACTGGGTAATTCTGTATTACTAAAGCTCCGCTTTTAAAAACTTTCAAACATCTCGAGAATAAGGTTGAGAGCAATTAGAATGTTGAATAGATGCTGAAACCGCTTGTTCTCGACATGTTAAATTGGCAATGTTGCAACCATTTGACACACACGCTTTCGACACAATTTTGAACCAATGTTGAAAGGGCGCTTATTTTATAAGCTCGAGAACGAACAAGCCAAGTGTATTTGCAATCGTGAACCGAGCAGTTAATAGCGTATAGCATACACTGAAATCACCACCGTCGTTCTCGGTAGAAACAATAGAGATATTAAGCACCGCGTTCTACGGCAAACGGGAAACGTCAGCCCGCCGTCAAAATACGAAATAAATATATAAGAAAAGTGGAAAAGAATTCCAACGTTCACAACAAACGCGGATCGACTCAACTTCACGTAACAACTGAAAATGTCAAGCAGCAAACGCGTGAAAATTGGTTATGTTTTCATTTCTGCCGTTTGCGGGAAGAACGAACGCGATGCTTAATCTCTCTAATGATTGTGCTCACCCCCGAACTAATTATAAGCTTAATCACTAAATTAGTTATATTTAAACTTTAGTAGTTGTTGACAGGTTTGTCATGAAAGTGCGAGCCGAATATTTAGATCTAGAGAGGCTTTTTATAGTGTCAAACTTATGGGTTTTTCGTACAATTTCTTAGAAGTAAAACTATGAATATACTATGAATATACTGTGTATTTATATGGCTGGTAGACAGTATCGTGTGATTCGCGTAATTTAGTCATCGTCTCATCGTCTCTGAATCACGAGGCCATTAAAATGAAAATAAAATATCAGTGGGGTATTTCGCTTTACGATATGATTTGCTTGGAGAAGGAATTTTCAAAGGGTTATTCATGCACGCTAAAGACTCACTTACTTTTGGTCCCCTTTGCCTCAGTGGTCGCTATTCGGCACCTTCATAGTCGGATCAATCCAGAAAGCAAAGCCGTTTAAAGCCATGCTATAGGCGTCGCCAAGCTCTTCTGCTGTATCAACCCAGAATTTTCGGTTTCGCTCCCCGAAGTACCCACAAAATCGTATTGACAAGTGGTTTAACGTCCGGTAAAAAACTTTCCACGGCTTGTCTGAAAGCATGAATATCTTCCACCACAGGATGCAATTCTGTGGACCTTGTAGCTACTCTTTTTCTTTGAGTCAATGACGCGAAGTTCAATTTTGAGAGTTTGTTGCTGCGAGGTCTCCGCGCATTCCGCAATTTTTAGAAAACAGTACCTACTGTATCTCATTAGATATGTCTGAATAAATTAGATATCTGGATATTTGGATATTTGTGTAGGACAACCTTTATGCAAACGAGTGTATATATATATATATATATATAGAGAGAGAGAGAGAGAGAGAGAGTTTTCCCGCGAAAAAAACTGTCCTTCTTTTCCTCTGATTCCCTGTAGATACTTGAGCTTCTTTTCGTTTTACGTGCACCGCCCGATCGCGAGCGAGAAGCAACTCGCTTTTCCGATTCTTCTTTCAAGTGAGCTACTCGGTTCTTCACTGCTATAATCGCTCCCTTCACCAGATTCAGACGACTCTAAACTCGTACTTGAATAACTTTCTGCTACCTTTGCATCCGCCATGTTTACGGAGCGCAACTAATTTGGTGAGTTCTGATTGGCTAATCATACTCGGCTCTGATTGGCTGTGAGGTTTTCGCGCGAAAGACTAATCTAAATATAGCCTGATCATGAACGTTTTTCAAAAATGTGTTTTTACTGCGCGCTGAACAGGCAAGTCAAATCCGAAAAAGAAAACATTTTCGAAAAACACACCGGAGAGCCGGCTAGCAGGCTAGAAAATCTAATGTGCTGTGCATGACATATAGCTTGTTTGGGAGATGGTTGGCGTTCAAAAGCCCGCAGTTTGACCACAGGCCTGGTTGGTTCCAGACTCTTCTCCCATTCAAAAAATGTTTTTATTAAGTGACTTTCAGGTTGAGAAATAAGCGACGCGGAACAGAAAGAAAAGGAATGGCTAATTAGGTAAAAAAAAACGAGTTATTAAATATAAATTCAAGCCTGTATTTGTTGTGCGCCTCGGCGCTTTTTAATCGTGGACAGTGGTTATCCAAACAAACATACATACTGGTGCCAAAAACTAGAATACCCATTTAAATATAATATATGCAGATACATGTATGTAAATAAGAAGGATTCATAAAACTTAAACATCATTTTTTAAACTTCGACTTTACTTACTCAACATGGTGCAGGAATGTGGACATAACTCTTCTGTCGCTGAAGTCGGCGCCATCCTCATCTTATCCTCTGCTCTGGTGGACCTTCGGCAAGCCTTTGCTCGATGCGACCTAAGGCCAAAACGTGTGCCTGCTCCCTTCTTTGGCTTTCTTCTCGCATCGCCCTGTTCTGCTGGGATAGATTGTTATTGGCTCGAATTATTTCCTCCAGGAGAACAAGGCATTCATCGTAGTTTTGTGGACGACCGACCTGAGGCTTAATATAAAATAATGATGTACACGAAAGTACAGTACTAAATTAAATATGTACTGTACATTGACTAAAAAAACTACTACGCTTAAATATAAAAGCCAAAGGGCAGGTTTGGAATATTGATAGACCCATAACTGACTAGAATATATTGGTAACCATGAATTTCAGCAGTAGTAACTTGGGAGAGTGGGTAGCATGCAAGTTGCGAGTTGATTTTTAACATTAGAGGAATTGTTCATGTTTGATCCCAGATACAGTAGCAGATGATCGGCAGTTATAAATAAATACCTGTAACCTGCAACAAACACAGTTTGATGACACAAACTGTTATTGTTATCGTGCAATGTGAGTATGGACAAATTTTGTTGGATATGACATGAGGTACATGTACACGTATCATCCCAGTATTGTTTTTACTTTTCCAACTTTGCCAATATTTATTATTGTATAATACCTACATGTATATAATATGTTTTAAAAGTTTATTTGCAACTGTCTCAGTTGTTTATTCTCGTACATGTAGTAGCAGTATACAGTCAACTCGCTTTGAGTCACTTCAATATTACGGACACTGCACTACTATTACAGACAGGAGCTGAAGCCCCAGTGAAAGTTCAATACAGGAGATTAACTGAAAATAACTCCTGCTTATACAAACTACATTGTATATAATAACTTTTGATGGTCCTGAGGGTGTCCGTTATAATGGGAGTTGGCTGTATTATGATAACGGTGCATGGTTAATCGTATTCTGTAAGACAGTGCATATGTAGAGGATATATATTACATGGTGGTGCGAAGATATGAAGTTTATATTCGAATGGTAAAGACAATATTTCACGAGGTGAGCGTAGCAGTAACATACGTTACTTGCGCGAGTAAGATATCGATTCTACGAGTGTTTTAGTTCCCGCTAAACCCTGTCCACATAATAAATACCGTTATTCCCCCTCCCCCCTCCCCCCACACAACCCCACCCCCTGCCCTCCGGCAACTTTTTTTCGAGAACAAAGCTCCTAAAGTAGTGCATTGAAAGTGCCACCAAATTTCGTATATAAATAAACTTGGCAGAATTGGCAGAATTTGGCAGAATTGTGTGTATTTATAGGGAAATAATAACACATTTACGGTTTGTTATACGAGTTATTGAGTAGTATAGCCGGAGTCAAAATGATACCACCTCGTATTTTTCCACTCGAATCGTTTGATGGCCCCCTCCCTCAATATCTTTTTTGGACCTGGGAAATTTTTGACCACAATGTGTGTTTATTGTACCAAATCCCAACTTATTATCTCTGGAATACCATAGATGTTGTAATTGGGTACAATAAACACACATTGTGGTCAAAAATTTCAACAAAGTCCAAAAAAGATATTGAGGTCGGGAGCCATCCAAACGGTTCTCCTGTGAAAAAATACGAGGCGGTATCATTTTTGACTCCGGCTATACTACTAGGTTCTTACCAAAAATAACGACCTTACTGTTTAATTAGAGAAAAGCTTCATATAATATAAGTATTACCAAAGAAAATGGTTTCCCTAAAAGAATTACGTATGCAAGCAAAGCAGTTTGGTATTCCAGGTTTTGGAAATCTCAACAAAGCTAATCTTCAAAGAGCAATAGCTACAGCTCCTGACCTAGAATGGCAGAAGAGAATGGAAAGAGCCAAACAAACTGGCAGATACCCTGCTCTCCGAGGCGACTTCGAAAATCCACACAAGAGGGCCCAACGCGTACGTGAAACCAAACAGATGGAGGAAGAGGTAACTGCGAGTCTCCGGGCAAACGGTGCTGCGGAATGGGCTCGAGCTAATCCTCTATCTCGGAGGAAATATTCGATACGAGCAAACCAGCAGGTCCAGCAAAATCCCCGTAGTGAACCATTGCCACGGAGTATAGTTCGAGAGGCAGGCATTTGACTAGGCATGGACCCCACTACAATCTTGTGATGACAATAGGGATATACGACGGCCATGCCTTCTATATCAAGAACGCTCTCGTAGCTGCCTTCGTAGAAGAACTCCAGAAGAGGGCAAAGGCAATCCAAGAAGTCGTTCTCGAACAGTTCTGCCCTAGGACCACCGCTTTTGCTTTTGATATGTTATCGAAGGAACAACAGACGAAGATCAACGAATGGACCAACCAGGTTCCTGTGCTAGGGTTCAACTCCGGAAAGTACGATTTGAATTTGATCCGAAACCACTTCGTTGAAACTATTTCTGACACATGCCAAGAAGGTCAAAGTGGCAAAGAAGGCCAACACCACTATGTTTCTCTTGACCCCAGAATTCCGATTTCTTGACGTGATGAATTATCTTGGTCCCGACACTTCCTACGCGAGTTGGGTTGCCGCCTATGGATGCGAGTTGCAGAAAAGCTTCTTCCCCTACGATTGGTTTGATTCTCCCGACAAGCTAGATCATATCGGCCTGCCGGACTATCCAAAGTGGCAGTCGAAATTGAAAGGCGGATATCCGTTGACCCTACCAGAGTTCCAAGATTGCCGGCGCATCTTCCAGGAAAAGGGTATGGTCTACTACAACAATTTGGATGTGGCTCCTTTCCTCATAGCTCTAGAAAAGATGTGGGGCTTCTACCACGATAAAGGAGTAGACATGTTGAAAGACGCAGTGTCTATCCCTGGAGTTTCGCTACAGTTTCTTCTTCGAGATAGTGTAGAGCGTGGAGCCAAGTTGTATGCCTCAAAAAGAGGAGGCCTATCACATGCTCAAAGGTGCCGTCGTGGGAGGTCCAAGCATAGTGTTCACCCGATATCATTACTATGGCCCACGAAATGCCCCGTGGCAAGGAAAAGGTTGTGCACTACGATGAGCCTGGTCCAGAAGCCGAAGGACTTGCCGAGTGTCTACACAATGGAACATGGTTCGAATATGCGGAGGTCGATATCGAGATACCTAAATCGCTGTGGAAGAAATTTGAGGAGATGCCTCCCTTCTTCTACAACAAGAAAATCCCTAAGGAAGCAATCTCTCCAGACATGCTAGACTATCTCGTGAAGACGGGTAGAAAGCGCGGCGATGAAAATAAGCTAGTTGGAAGTCTCTCCGGGAAACGGATTCTACTCTATGCTCCTCTCCTACTTTGGTATCTAGATCATGGAGCGGTGATGACTGCCGTCTATCATACAATAGACTACGAACCCAAAAAAGTATTCGAGTGGTTTGTAGATCAAGTCACCGAAGCGCGAAGGACAGGAGATGTGGATACAAGCAAAGCCTTGCTAGCGGATGTGTTCAAGTTACTCGGCAACAGTGTCTATGGGAAGTTGATAGAGGCTCTGGAGCGCCAGACCATTGTCACCTACACCAAAGACGAGCGAGTTGTGGACAAAGCACTACGCAGTGTCTGGTTTGCAGATCTGGAGGAAGTTGGTGAAGCATACGAGCTCGAGAGTCCAACGAATCAGATCCGTATAAAACGTCCGTTTCAAGTAGGTATCGCTGTGTACCAGCTTGCAAAGCTCCGCATGCTCGAGTTCTACTATGACTTCCTAGACAACTACGTTTCTCGAGAGGATTTCGAATACATACAGATGGATACGGACAGCGCATACTTTGCCATATCAGGCGAGGATTTCGAGGATTTCACAGCCTGCCGAAAGGATTGGTTAGCTTGGGACAAGTGGAGCAGTCGCACACCAGGGCTCTTCAAACTAGAGTTCGAGGTCAGCGTGCCATTTCCCTTTGCTCCAAGGCCTACTATGTCGATCGATGCGTAGCATCTGGTGGTAGTAGGAAGTATTCCACCAAAGGTATGTCGAGGAAGCACAACGACGTATCGTGGGATCGTTTCAAAGCAGCACTACATGGTAGCATCGATCTAGCAACGAACCGTGGCTTCCGCTTGCTGCCCGAAGGTATAGCAACCTACGAACAGCAAAAACTTGGGCTTTCAGCTTACTACGATAAAAGACGGGTTCTGGGAGATGGAATCCATACCTGGCCCATAAAGTTCGCCATAGAGCACAACCGTTTGCTTTGCAAACAAATAACTTCGTTAGATGCAGCGCATAGCGCAACGGCATCCGCGCAGAGCCTAGACTAGGATCCTCTTCGGTGGCAGTTCTGTATCCCTTGGCACCACTTGAAGCTCTTCACGCACAAACCCCCGCTTAGGCGCTTGTTCGGAACCAACACCCAAATAGTACAGCACTGGCTGTCCCGAAGATACTACGCTTCGCGAGATACCATACGTCTGGAGACTCCACACAGGATCAGTTGCTCTACGTCTTTCACCACCTTCCAATTCCCCAGGTGCATACAGATATCGAACAAGCGCATCGAATGGCTGGCGCTTTTCATCGAATCCAATGGCCCGCGAATACGTAGGGGCTTTTACCTCCACTTGCTGGGCCACCACCGTATTCGAAGGCTCCTTTCCTGTCAGTCGAGTCACCTCACTATTCATGGCCTTGATGACTGCAGGCAATCGCTGGACCCACTCTCTTGATCGAGCCTCTGATCCTTCCGAAGTAAGCACCAACTCTTGGGCATATTGATATCCAAACAATCTCTCAGCCAGCGTCCTGTTCGCTCGCTCAACGAATCCTTGCGCCCTGTGGTTACCTACTTCACCTCGTTTGACCTTCGTACCATGACGCTCTAAGGTTCCAGACATACGTCCCATGAATTCCCTTCCAGGATCGACCTGTAACAGTTTTGGCCATGTCAATGGACCGCGCTTATAGATTCTTTCAAATGCTGCAGCCACTTCGCCACTATCTTTCGAGGTCAAAGGTTCTGTTTCTTTGTACCGGCTTGCCACATCGATCACAACGAATACATATTTGCACCTCGTTTGGCTTTGAGACCGTCCAGTGGGGTCTTTGAATTTCCTGCGGACTAGGTAGGAACATTTGCCATAGGGCTTGCTTTTCCAGCCAAACCTTCGCGATAGCCTCCCCGCAGCAGTTGCGAGCTTACCCACAGCAGCGCGACCTTTCCAGTATCCTTGAGGACCATAGTATGTATTCGCAAGTTTAGCCTCCATCGTATCTACATATAACTTCGTTATAGCGCCAAACTTCAATAAGCAGAAAAAAAAAATCGTTTTTTTAAAAGCTAGTTCTTAAAGAACGCTACAGCCACCGACTAGCGACATAGCCAATGGCGAGCGTTCCACCAACGACATAGACCAACTCGGCTGTCTTCTGGCCGATAGTAATTGGAGAAATTGGGTTCGCGCATGTCCTGCGGACGTATGCAGTGTAGTGCCACGTGTACCGTATTGTATAGCACAAGAGCATGGTCAGTATCGTTGAGATCCTCAGAAGCGTAGTACTGCAGCCGTTCCTGTTCTTGGACCCAGTCATACAACTTTTCACGGTTCTCTTCGAAAACAGCCCGGTCTGCCTGGTACTTCTCGAGAGCTTCGTTGTGCCTTTTTGTCTCTATGTCTGACGCAGCGGGATCTACACCGGAGATTTTCTTGGCGATATAGCTTGCACCTGTGAAGGCCGTTGAGTAGACCGGCTTCAAAAATCGTCGAACCTACGGCAGCAAGCATTACGAAGTAGTTGGGATTATCTTTTGGTCCTCGAGATATTGCTTGGCGGCAATGCTACCAGCCAATACAGCTGTCCACTTTACGTAATTCAAGACGGAAGACGAAGGTTCGCTAAGCATGGACTCCTTGGTCACCTTTTTTGCGATGAACCCAATGCCAGTGGCAAGTCCAGATAGTATAGCAGCGTCAGTTACTGCTTTCATCAACTTATTCTCTACGATTATAACCTATGGTTATGACATATACGTATGTATATATAATTATAAGGCTTCAAATGGTGTAGTTGTAAAGCAACACGTTACTCCATGGCAGGCGGCATGCGCGCTGGGGTGGGTTGACTTCCAACCATTCTTTTTGTTGCTTGTCCTCCGGACATACTGGGAGCGTGGGGTGTCGTAGCTATACCTACGGTATTAGTGGCTGCGCCCTTGTATTGATAGTACAGACCTACCAACGCAACGCCTACGCCTATAGCTGTGAGCGTAGTGTTGGCAGACAAGTTCTCGTACCAGCTTCTGTCATCCCGACGATTGTTGGCGTCCGGAGGACAAGCAGTGGTGCCATCTACCATCTCCATAGCTTCCAGATTTTGCTTTTGTCTTTGCTCCACTTCTTTTTCATGCTCCCACTCGCGGGAAAGTGCCTCTCTAGCGCGGCGGTTCCTTTTTGCCAGTGCTTTTCCAGCAGCAACGCGCTTTGGATCTTTTACCTTTTTCTCAGGCACAGTCTTCGGTGGGTCTGCAGTGATCCGATCTTGTTGTTCCATCGTTGCTATCAACAGTTTGCGATATATCTGTAGTCGGCAGGTCTTTAATTAGTTGATCACTTGATGTCGTAGATTTGCTACTAGCTACGCAATCAGCTGCCGCTTCGTGACTAACTACATGGTTAAGTAGTATAGTAATTGGCGGTTCTGGCGCACGTTGTATTTTTTTGTTGTTTTTTCATCTAATGGACATCCTCACTTCGTTCAGCCCTCACTTCGTTCGGGGTCCATTAGATGAAAAAACAACAAAAAAATACAACGTGCGCCAGAACACGCCAGTTACGATACTACTATAGTTCATTTATTGTATTTATAAATTATATTAAGTAATCGGTTTCTACAGCTTTTTTTTCCGGATTGGAGCAGTTTTGTTGTACTATTTTTTTCGTTGTATTTTTTACATTTTAACACCCTATTAGAGAAGTGATTACTATGCAGTATATCGATCTCTTCCACTATGGATAGCATACCGCGCCTTCCCATAGAAATCTTAGTCAAGATAGTAGAGCATGCAGGCCCAGAATCATTCGCAAGCATCGCAAGGACATCGAAACGCCTAAACGGTGCCGCATCTCTCGTGCGCTACAAAAACGTAGACCAAGAGTTCCGTAAACGAGTACTCACTTTCGGTCTTAGGTCTACTCATAACGACAACGATCGAGACAATTTGGATAGGACTTTCGGTATTTCCGCAAACTACATCTATAATAGCTTTCCTCTTGTCTACGCCAGTGAATATGGTAATCTTAACGTTATTAAGTGGCTCATTAAGCACTTACGGTTCGATAAAATGGATGGACACACCGATTACGTTTTATGCGCCGCCTGTAAGGATGGCCGTCTTGATATCGTTAAGTGTCTCACTAAACACTTCCAGTTCACCAAAGAGGATAAAGCCGTCGGGTTTGCTATACTAGATGCCTGTAGGAATGCCCATCTCAATACCATTAAGTGGCTCATTCGACGCTTTCAGATAACTATGGAGCATAAATACGTTCATCATGCTCTACTATGCGCCCGTAGCAACGATCATCTTAATACCGCTAGATGTATCATTGAGTGGCTCATTAAGCGCTCCCAGCTCACCATAGAGGACGAAAACGCCCTACTAGATTACTACATAAATTCTTATGCTGCCACATAGGATCTCTCGCAACGTCCAAATTGTCCCTAGGCATTCTTGCACCTAAAGATCCAAACTTGAGCACAGCTCCGGTTTCTACCGCTTTTCCGGATTGGAGCAGTTTTGTTGTGCTATTTTTTCATTGTATTTTTACATTTTAACACCTATTAAAGGAATGATTAGTTTACAGCATATCCACCAATGGTACTAACGTACATTCTCTACTTCACGATATTAACGTATGTTGTTATCTTAGTACGTATTAATACCACACAGATTAGACAACCGCGTGCGATTGAAGAACCTCAACGTAGACGTCACAACTAAGATACCAATTAGACATATAACATATATAGGTATATTACACGATGATTGAGACGAGAACTTGTGATTGGTTGATGCGAGGAAAGACCACGAAATGTATAAGGAAGTGTTCGAAGGCGTCAGAGTATTGCTCTCAACATAACTTCCAGATAGGAAGAGGATGTGCTATATTCGTTCCATGTTTGACGTGTGGTCTAGGCTGTCGTACTAATCACGAACTTTGTGCAAAATGTGGTGCACCTCAACGCCGTACCATTCGCAATAAGAAGAACCTTGATAAGAAGCGAGCTAACGAGTCAGCGAATATCACGTGTTCAAATGTAGTAGAATCGGAGAAAGATCTAAATGTAGTGGAATCGGAAAAAGATCGAAATGTGGTGGACATTCACGATCTCGATAATGCATTGGATGACCTCTCCATCAGTGAGAAAGATCTAAATGTGGTAGGATCGGAGGATAAGTAGAAATCACAATACGAAAAAAAAAAAGAAAAAATGAAGAGAAATTGTTATACGACCTCTCTTCATTTTTTTCTCTTTTTTTTTAAACAAACGAACAATTGGACAATTGACAGGCATATGGTATACAACTAGTATGGATGATATTATCAGATTACTTAGTCCAGAAATTTGTGCAAGCCTACATATCAAACCATTGTCGCATATCAAACCATTGTCGCATATTAACACTGGTGAAACATGTTCCGAATGTCTATGCCCGATGGAAATGCAAGGAGCGGAATTCATATGTCCCGCCTGTGGTCTTATTTCCGAGACTGAATCATATGAAGAAACAACTACCAATCTTACTACTAGGTTACGCATAGTAGGGCCTGATAGCTTTAGGTATCAACATGATCTGGACCGCACAATCCCAAAGCAAAGCGATAACGAAGAATTGCAACTATTAACGATTATGCGAGAACTACAGGCATACGATACTATTTATAAACAAAATTACGCCCTCTCGTTTCCCATAAATGTATTAGTAATCGTAGCCGATGCATTCATTCAAGTACAGAAAGTTTGTATCAAACGTAGCTATGCGAAACGAACTATTTTAGCTGCTATACTTTATCAAGCATGTATACAATGTGGGTTCATTAGATCTAAAGGAGAGGTCGCTAGTTTTATGCAACTAAGCAATACAAGCATATGTCGTGGAGAGGTCTTTATACGTTCTCTACGTGATGACGATAATATCGATATAGATTTAAATACCGATCGAATAGCTCCTCACATTACAACGACTTTTGCTAAGCTCGACCCCCAAGGAGTACCTAAGAATGTCCAACAAATAGTCTATGAGATTGTTCATAAGGCAATAGAAAACAATATAGGTACCAGTTCCATGCTTAGAACTAAAGTCGTTGGAGCGAGTTACGAGGTATTACATCGTTCGGGATCTCGTATGTCTCTTATCAACGTTGTTAAACGGTGTGGTATACATAAGGGTGCGGTCATGCGTTTTATCAATGAGTTGATTGCTTACAATTCCCACTTTGAGCCCATCTATACGAGACACGGTCTAAGTAGTGATAAGGTTTAATTACCTCGAATAACATATGTGCGATTACTTAACCAAAAGTTTAACGACTCATTTCCTATTTAACCAAAACGGCTAATTCATGAGAACGACATCCGTCGATATGTACTCATTCAAGAATTTAGTCTAAGACAGTAAGAAGAAGAAAAAAAAAAAATGAAAAAAACCAAAGTACCAAAACTGGTCTCACCAGAACCTCTCTAGGAACCCACTTTCACCTTTTTCCTTCTTTCTCATTTTTGTTCCTAGAGAGGTTTTTATTCTTGCCGGGCCCGGCTTTTCACTGTATTCGTTCTACTGTAGTTCAGCTTCTGACCACATTTGGTTCTCACACAGGTATCTTGTACTCTGGCCGCTGATTTCTACTGTATTACTTTAACTTCTGCCACATCGGCAGACGCGCTACGACTTGTGTTGGGCTGGGAGCTTCTTACCCAACACAAGCCGATCTACCACACATAGTCCGCCAAGGTTTGAACACCAGAACTCGTGAACGGCTCCCATCTCGATCACAAGTCCCAGCGACAAACCCGTTGGGCTATGTGTGCTAGACGAAATATTCAGTGATAAAATATCGTACTTATGTTTTAAGCAGTTGACGTATGTTAATTAGCGTCACCCACGCGTTGTCTCGAAATTAGCATATGAACCAAAACGACACGGTAATTTATACGAATTAAGCGTAGTTGCTTTTATCGAAGTTAAAATGAAATCCGTGCCGGTTTCTTTCGAAGGAGACATTTATTCTTACCCCATTAGACCGCCAAGTTTTGCTCTCATCTCCTTTCGGATTTCGGATCGAAGTTCTTCTACGTTTTTTAATCCACCTTCTTGCCTGTTTTTTTGCCGTATTTCTAGTTTAAGCGTCTCATATTTCATTTTCTCATCAATAACGCTTCTGAACTCGGCTTCTGAAATGTTACAATCGGCTAGAGCTTTTGAGACTTTAACTTCCACAGAATTCGCCTTAGCTTTTGCTAACATAACAGTCTTTTCATGCTTCGAGACGTGAACGCCAAGTTTCTTACTAACAACAGCCATCAAAGCCGATATGGCGGCACACAGGAACCCCGCCGATCCTAATGAAATACCCACAGGTATCCCAACCCCCGTAAATGATGAACCTAACGCAGAAGCTGATAAAACGCCACTCAGGCTACCTGTGGCCACAGCAATCCCATGAACGATACCACGCGCTCGAGCATACTTTTTGCGAACAACTTCGTAGTGCTTTGCTTGTTGTTCTAGCTCAGCAAGCGTATCACAGATTTTTTGCAGTCTAAAACTCGATCCATTTATATCGCTAAGTTCCTTTGTAGCTCCCGATGGATAGATACTTGGTGCTGTTGGAAACGGTTGAATCGAATCGCCATCCATTGTATATACGTATGATTTACTCAAGCTTCAATACGAAACGTAGAGGCTGCTTGTTGAAGTCTATGAGATTGCCTTTCTCATCGCAAACTGTGAGGCGAATGTAGTTCCGTATCGTTCCTAGGGCTCGAATGGGTATGAGGGTTGGTGGAAAGTAAGTTGTTTCACCAAAAACGTGTGATGTCGTTTTAAAAGTATGTAGGATTTTAGATGGCTTCCCATCAAGAAGCGAGAAATCTGAATCCACCACATCACAGTAGATAGATATGTGATTAATATCTTTTGGCACCAGGACGTATTTTCCTTTATTGATAGCCACATAATCTGTCACATCTTCATTTACTTCGATACCAAACAAATCGCAGACATTCTTAGTGAATTGGATTGGTTTCTTGACCTTCATAAGCCAATATTTCCTAAATGGATAGTCTATGAATTCCAAGTAACCAGCCTCAACTGCGGGATCTAAGTAGGTTATGAAATTTTCTATCTTATAATGTCCCGCCTTAATTTCGTATGGAAACGTCAAACTATTGGGGGTAATCCACTTAAAACCCCCCTTCTCAGCTAGGTTCCACCAATTATGACTAATAGTGACCTCAACTAGCGAAATATTATTGATAAGAATAGGGTTATCGAAGTAGACCGTATGGTCAGACGATGTGGTGGTGACATTTAATATAACCATTATGTGTTAAAGGTATGAACTACATACATAATTAGCTTTAACATGAGGAGGCACGGAGGTAATTTCAGCTATCATTATGAGGGTGGAGACGACGAGAGAGATGATGAGACCCCAACACAGAATGCTAATTTACGGTCAAAGGCTGAGAGAATAGCTAGTATAGATAGAGAGAGAATAGCTGAGGAAGATAAGAAGGTCGCATCATTGAATGCCGATCTATTAGCGAAGTTCAAGAAAAGATACCCACATGCAGATTTTCACCAGTTCTATGTATCAACGGATATAGACGGCCCTGGCAAATATTCAACTAGTATTTGGTTTCGAGATGGGAATAATGGTTATGTGGTTTATGGCGACGATGTCTATAAGCTACCTACCACCATTCAAAAACGCATCGATAACGCATTGTGGGATGTGCATAAGGGTTTTCCACACACGTTAACACTAGATAAAAGTGTGAAATATCCTATTACGGCTGTCCCACCTAATGAAAAAGCACAAGATATAGATTTAACTAATCTATGGATATATGTCACACCTAAGAAAAAGTTCAAAGCAGGCGTTCCGAACATATTCAAAGAGACTGTCGTAAAGCATATGACAGCAAAGGAGTCCCACCATTGGTTATCAGGTCCAGATTTCAAATATTGGTCTCAACAATTGAATTTCGCAACGTGGTGTGCGACTTCTGGATGTGGAGTGTCATTGTTTGATCCTACTTTCAAAACGTATCCTCCTATTGTTCAAGGACTACTACGATTTCACGTTTATTTCACAATACGAAGAATTCTACATGAACTTGGTGGTGCTCATGGGGTTCCTCTACCTGGTTACTCTGCTTTCAAGCAAATGGCTAACCCCTATAGCGAATCAGCTCTTGAGAAATTATGCATCGAATTTGGTATATCTCGAACACCAGATTTCCGATGGCACGGAGGTAGGAATGACGGATTAGGAGATGTATTCCTTTTGTATGATGATTTCGAAAACGTCCACGTAGTCAGAGGTTACGATAAAGAAGCAGATAATTGGCCAAATCACAATAATTTATTTGCAGACCAAGGAGGTAAGAAGGATCAGGGTGATCTTGTGGCATTCATTCGGAACGATGAACATGAAGGAAAACAATATAATTGGTTTACACCACCAATCGGAAAGGGTTTAACTAATGCTGGATTAGGTAGATTGAATCGATCCGTCGAAGCTTTTGGATATTGCGTTCTAGCTGCTCAGAATGATCTTAACCAATCCATCATAGATAGTTTCAACGTCAAAGAAAAATTTAAGAGATTAGTCGAAGACGCTATTCTCGAAACAGTTTAGTGGTAAGCTATAAAAACTATATTATAGCTATACTACACACACATAAGAGATTAGACCTAGCAATAGCCATAGGGGTACGATTACTACCAAGCAATCTTGAGTACTACCTCAGCAAGAAGGATGGTTATAAAAATCCAATCCCGAACGCCACAGAAGGTATGGTGTTAGGGAAAAACGATATTAATACAGATGTTCTCGAAACCAAGCCCCCACCAGATATGAAAGGGAAGAAACGAAAGAAACAATTACCACATCAAGTTCCACAACAATTACCACGACAAGCTCCACAACGAGTTTCACATAATATCTTACAGAATCATACTCCACGACATGGGATCAATCTAGCGATAGTATCTATTGCAGGAGCTGGAATTGCGTGGGTGTTATTTCGTTAACGTCGTTTGTATTGCTCTATTGCGATCACCACTATAGCTACTATGAATAACCAAACGTTCTCTGCTAATACTCCTAGAGCTTTACCGGCCATAGTAAATATGAAATTCGCAATTGATCCAATCATTCCAGGTAGTATCTGTCCAAGTTTCTTTCCCATTTCCTTTAACAAATCACCTGTAGTTTTTAATCCCTTCTTTACTGTATCTGCCACTTTGTCGATACCATCTTTTACTGGTTTCGGTACGGATCTCGATAACTGGGAAACTATTACACTAACGATAACACCAATAGCAGTTGTCACCGCAAGAACAGTCATTCCATACTTTCTGAAAATGTATTTAACCCTTTCACGTAGCGATATACGTTCTAGTATGGCTTCTTCTTGACGTTCAAGTAATTCTCTTGCCTTATGGATAAATGTTAATTCTATCTTAGCTATTTCTTTCTGAGCGTCAGTCGATTCGGAGTCTTCAAGAATAGATTCGTTATTTGCTTCCCGATCGGCGAGTTGTCGTTCTGCAAATATTACTTCATTAGCAGCCTCTTCATTATTTGGACCTAAAGCATCTTTGAGAGCTTTCCTCATCTTCACGCGTAACTTCCTATCACCATCATTACCGACGAATAGACGTTTAAAGGGTTCTTTGCTTCCAAGTTCACGAACGGTGATGTTTCCATCTACTAAGGAGATTTCTATATTATGCCGAACACCAGCATCCGGATATTGCTCCTTTACTATGTCAACCAGCATTTCTTTTGCCGAATCTCGAATCGTTTGTTCGAATGTGAATCCTCGAAGTGGGTCACCTTCTATAGCGTAGTCATGCAAAATATCCATGGTAATTGTCTCACTACCCCCAGCTTCATCTTGATTGCCACTCAATAAGTAAGCCACGTATCTTTCATTTACTTCTCGTTGTCGGTCTTCTTCATCTAGTTCTCGTCGGTTTTCTTCATCTTGTTCTTCGTATCTGTCGGTACTATCCTCATGTCTCACATCGACGTTGACCCTATCTTCCATATTGAACATAACTATATATCATGGTATATTCAACATGATATCATCGAAGTTAATTCCTAAGGAAGCACTAAGAGCGCAACTCGCACTCAAAGCTCAACGAACATTATATAGAAAAACTTTCACTCCATCATCTGCTAATCCAGGTGAGACGCTCTATGTTGAAGTTCCAACGATGGGAGAAGATATCGTATTAGTACCTGGTAGTTTGGCATTATTGGGTGATATCGTATTGTCTGGTGGACATGTTAATAATCGAGTCGTTGCAAATGTTGGACGTTGCTTAGTTATGCATCGAGTTTGTAAGATAGGAGCTGAAATAGTAGAAGACATTGCCCGATCGGATCTATTACAAACATATTCCGATATCTATCTATCTACACAAGAGAGAGAATCGAGAGTACAACAAGGTATCCAATCAGATAACACAAATAAGCTACGATCTAAGGCTGGTGATGCAGGTACTTCAGAGGTTGGTGAGAATGCATTGTTAGCTGCATATAGTTCAAAATATAGAATTCCGTTAGACGTTGATATTCTTACACAACATGGAGTTCTATATCCACATGCATTAGAAGACACTATTTCATTCGAATTAACTCTAGCCCACTCTATCAATATGATCGTTGGATCAGATTCGACAAAGATAGGTACGTACAAGCTTACCAACATCCAGTTAGAATACGAAGCAATCAAGAATGAAACGCTAGCTAGGAAAGCATTTCACGCATATGAAAATGGTACTGCATTCCTATACGATCACGCAGTTCACTTTAAGACGGTAACTATCTCCAAGGCAGTAGAAACTTTGATATCTCAGAACGTCAATGTTCCACGACGATCATTCGCTGGATTACTTCTTCTATTCGTAGATCCTCACACCGCCGGTTCACGAGATAGTGAAGCATTCGTAAATCCTGATATTTCAAAGGTAGAGATAGACGTAAATGGAGTTCCAAATAGATTCTTTCCAGGAGGTATGTTAACACCAGATTTTTGGGAGTCAACAAAAGGATGGTTTGGTACATCCGATACCTCTATGACTCCTACCAAATTTTACAATAACAGATTTGCCATCCTAGTCGATTGTCGTACAGCAAAAGATTCCACCGTTCATGGTGATGGCTTGGCACAAACTGGTGGTGGAAAAGATATAGACATTCGCATACATAGAACTGCAAAAGGAAGTGGAAACGTTAACATGCACATCTACGTTCTCGCAGATGCTCAGCTCATGATATTGAACAGATCTCTGTATAGTATAACGTACTGATGGATTCCTTGGTAGAACACATCCCATTCAACTCACTCATAGTAGGTCCAACGAATTGCGGAAAGACTGCATTTCTCATAGAACAACTTCGTGGACCATTTCGTGGTAAGTTCGATTACATAGTACTGATTTGTCCTACGTATGCCCACAACAAGACATATCATGGATTTGCTAATCGAGATACGCATTTTTATGTCATATCTCCATCTCAGGATGCTATCGATACCACATTAAATATTTGTGCAACCTTTTGGTCAGGTACCAATACATTATTGATTCTAGATGATTGTGCCGCATCAAAAGATGTAAAACGAAGAACTGACAAACTAGTAGATTTAGCATTCTCTGCCCGACATATAGGACTATCTATTTGGGTACTATCCCAACAATTAACGAGTATATGTAAACCATTTCGTGAGAACGTAGCTATCGTAGTAGCATTTCATACTGCATCGGTTATAGATGGAAAGAGGATATTTGACGATTACGGAGGCTCACAAGAATGTAATAAATTACGAATGATACTTCGATCTCATAAGTTTGCTCGCATATGTTTCTGTTTGCGACATCCTTTTGCAGTAGTGTTAGAGATACCCGCACCTATAACATATTATCATGGATGAATACGTTAAAGAACTGGAAGGTGAGGATTTAACAGGTCCACCACCACCACCAAAAATAGAGAATGCGCATTCCTCTGTAAAGGAAGATCGGGAAGCTCTCTCGATTCTAGCCGTAACTGGTACGACGAAGGAATACCTAGGGAAGAATCTCTCTCTAGGGGACATTTCTAAACTGTCAGACAAAGACGTAGAACGCTTACATACTAGATACCAGTCCGTCTTAGCAAAACAAATAACAGGGTGTTTAGTAAATAGAGCACTCAACCTAGTAGTTCGCGTAATCGCATACGTGCTACCTATAGATTCTCACCAAGAACTATTGAAGGATCTACAAGAAGACCAATTAATCCGAAATGAGATATCTGCCATGGCTGGGTCGTTGTCTTACAGAGCAGGCCCACTCGTAGCGACAACTAGCGCTATGTGTCACATCCTTGCACACTATACGCCAGGGAAAGAGGAGGATGATGAAGTCGACGAATATGAAGTGGATACCCCAGAAAGAACCGTAGTACTTGAGACATATTCATCATTAAAGAATCTTTAGTGTCACACTCCTATTAGACATTCGCAAGTAACTACTATATCGAATCAAGATGGAGGAACAGACGGATCAGATAACTGCGAAGACTCAAAAGAGAGAGATCACGTGTGAAAGTGAATTACCTAAAGAAATCAATGTAGATGAAAGTTGGACTACGAACGTATCTACTATAGCAACTATTGGTATAGGCGCTGTATTGTTTGGTGCATGCTATCAAATAGCAGGATGCTTAGTAGATGGTGCACTACGTCTAGCTACTCACGCAGTTGCATACGTAGTTCCACTAGATGAACAACTAGTCCGCAATGAGATATATACTGCGGCTGGTCGATTAGCACTTAAAGCAGTTCTATTTGTAGCTCTAGATAGTGTCTTGTTCAATGTAGCTGATCACATAGTCGTTCCTAGTACGCCTATTGAACATTCGCAAGTAACTACTATATCGAATCAAGATGGAGGAATAGACGGATCAGATAACTGCGAATCCACCGAAAACAACACCAACTAAAGTAAAAGATCCAAAGAGGGTTGCTGCTGGGAAAGCATTAGCACTAAGTAATAAACTTGCTAGAGAGGCTCAAAAGAGAGAGATTTCGCGTGAAAGTGAATTATCTAAGGAAATAGACGAAGATGGGAGTTGGACTAAAAACGTATCCACTAACACTACTATCGCAGTTATTGGTACGGGTGCTGCATTAGTTAGCGTATACTATCAATACAGAAGATATAGAGATGACACTTCTAAGAACGTTAGTACGATACGACCCGCGAGCCCTGTAAAGACTACGGTACCAGATATGGAGTAACAATTAAAGACTAGAGATATACGATATATATTAGGATGGATAAAGAATTGACGAAAATAGCGACCGATGCTGCTATGATAACTGGAATAGCTACTGGTATTGGTTGGATCGTAAAAAAGGCTACCAAGGAATCTATGCTTAGCGATCCTTCTACTTCTGTTATAAATTACGTGAAGTGGACTGCAGTAATAGCTGGTAGCATATATGCAAAACAATATCTCGAGAAACAAAAGATCGTACCATAATGGTGACGGTAGCAGCTATTGGAATGTCTATTTTCGGAGCAGTTTTGAATGCAACGGCATTTACTGGTGGTGGAGTGCTTGCTAGGATGTTTGGTGGAAAAGATGAAACTGCTAATATAGAACGAGAGAGACATGATAGGGCAACGGAAAAATTCGATCATGATAGGGAGGCTTATATCGAAGAACGTAAAACATTGTCTGATTGGACGCATAAACAGGAAGTTGCTGAACGTGACGCTCGTAATAATCAACTCGATAGTAACCGAGCTTTCATAGAATCCGATAAGTTACGTCAGGAACTGAAACGACTCGAAGCAATGAAAGAACCTCGTTTCTCTGACTACTGTCAACCATCTAACGCACAGAAAACTAGTGAGTTGATCTATGTTGGTGGTGGAATGCTAGTCGCTGGATACGCTATTAGTCGATATGCCTTTTAAAAAACGAGAATTTTTACGATCGACGAGAAAAAAAGAATAAGAACTAGTTGGTTAGATAAGTTCTTATTCTTTTTTTTCTTCTTGTTGAAGGTTAGAATACATAGATATATAATGGATGCTAAACTTGCGAATATCTTCTATGGTCCTATGGGCTATTGGAAAGGTTATGCTGCAATTAGTAAGTTATCGGTGGCTGCAAAGGTATCGGAAGATGTAGCTAAGGGTTGGTTAGAGAAACAAGCCATGTGGCAAATATATCTATCACCACCCCACTATATTCCACGACCACATTGGACCGTATCGAAACCTAATGAAGTTCATCAAGCTGATTTGATCTTTCTACCTCACGATCGACGTGGACGTGGAAGGAAACTATATAAGTATGCTTTGGTGGTAATTGATGTAGCTTCTAGATATAAAGAGGCTGAACCTTTAGCATCGAAAGATAGTGGTGAAGTGTCTGCAGCATTTGATCGAATCTACAAACGTAGTCCACTAGAATGGCCAAAAACATTGCAAGTTGATCCTGGTAGAGAATTCATGGGACGTATGTCTGAAACATTAGAACTACACGGTACGAAAGTTCAACGAGGTGAAGCCGGTCATCATAGAGCACAAAGTTTTGTCGAACGAGCAAATAGAACAATAGCTGAAAGATTATTTGGATATCAATATGCAAAAGAGATGGTACTTACATCTGAAGGATCGGATGCGCGTAGTAGAGAATGGGTATTGAGGCTTCCTGATGTTATCAAGGCTATGAACAATGAAGTTACTCGACTAACAGGTAAGGAACCTTCAAATTCTATAGAGGCACAACGAGTAAACATAAAGACTCCTACATATTCTCGAATTATTGGATTGAAAGAAAAGCGGCTACCATTCGATGTTTTAGTTCGATATCTATACTCACCGGGAGAATTGGAAGGTGGAGTAAAACGAGCAACTGATCCTGTATGGAGTTTACAGACATATTATATTTCTCGAAGTGTGGTATCATCGAATCAACCTGTTCTATACTATTTAGAAAAAGATGCACCAAAGCGAGGGTTCGTTCGTGAAGAGATACAAGTGATACCACCAGATACAGAACTACCACCAAAAGGTATTCTAAGATAGAAGCAACTCGCAAATAAAATCATCTAAGTCTTCATCCTCTGGAATGATGTTTCTACGGCTGTAGGATAGCGTATCGATTGCATTCGATATTATATTGCTAATAAAATCGGCTACTTCTTCATTATCTGGAAAAAAGTCTCCATGACCGTAGGCTATCGTATCTATTCCGTTTGCTAAAATACATCTCTTACTATCGAATGGTGATAGAGATACTTTATTCATATGTATGCCATACATCTTATGACCTTCACTTCGAAGCATATTCATTCCATGTTTGAATACTTTCTTATCCATCAAGCACTCTTTATATTGTTCATGACGAATACGATGTTTCACTACTGCCTTCTTGGTACCTTTAGCTTTACGAATCTCATCGCCATCTACTCTCAATATAGAATAGAGCTTAGATCGTAGTCCAACATATTCGACTATAGTAATACCTCCACATTCATCTTTCATTTTACCAAGTACTTTCTTGTTGTTGATACTATACAGCGGATGGTCTTTGCTGTAGTTACTAGTATCATATAGATGTTTATGAGTTGCCATATCTGCATAGATATCTTCAGTTTTAAAGTGTAGTAATAGACTGTCGGTATCGGTATAAAGTAGATTACATCGTTGCCCATATTGCTTCTTGATCTCGTTGTAGTAGAAGTCATACATCAGATGCTTTGATAGATCTAGAATCGACATTCCAACATATATGGGGCGGTTCAGCAATAGCTTACTTTTGTAGTTATGTACCGCGGCAAGATCGTCATCAAAAATTGTAGATCGAGCATAACTAGGTTTATTCAATAGACGTTGTAGTTTGTTTCCTTCTGATGCACGCACTAATTGGATATCTACACGCTTACGTAGATTCTCCATTGTTTTTCCAAATACGCTATTGTTCATCAATTTGTATAGATCCTGCTTGAAGGTGCTCTTCGCTTGTTTTCGTAACTCAGTATTCATTTGTATATATGGTTCCATCCATGGTGATTGGTCAAACCGTAGTGCCTTATGGATCTTTATCAAACGCATACCAAGAGATAGATACAATTGTAGGTTACGGTAGTGGAGCACATATCGTTCTTTGTTATACAGATTAGGTACAAGTTTTTCTACTTTCAAAGATCCATTACCTTTATATAGTTCCTCAAATAGATTGGTCTGATACTCTGAGAACAAATCTTTATTCACCCGAATTCTCTCGGGAGCTAGTGGATAGTCGTTGTGCGTATCGTGAAGTTCTCGAGGATATTCGAGATCAACTTCAAGGATATAACCCCTATCTGAATCTATTGCGTGATTGGTTATTTGTTCTTCTGTTGGTGTATACCACTCAAATCCTCCTGTTGGTAAATATTGGCTCATGGCCCATCCATATAAGTTATTCGCGTCTAGATATAATATGTGGCTATTTGGTTTTTCTGGATTGAAATCCTGTACGTTTTTAGTATTCGCTTTGGCATAACGTTGTGATACCATGGATATACCGCCACGTAGACCTCTCTCGATGAATAGATACATGTCATAGTCAGTTAATAGTTCGAGTTTCACTCCAGTTATCTTTAATAAAGCGTCCCATGAAAGTCCTGGACTCGTATAATAATGTGCAGGATCTAATCCATAGTTTTGCATACATGTTGTACGAAAGTCCTCGAACACATCTGCTAGAAGAAGTACATCAGTTTGTAGATAAAGATCATGATAATCACCTAATGTCTTACAATCAAATACATTCCAAACTCTTATTGCATGTTCGTAATCTTCATCGGATATGTCCTCTAGAGTTAGTTTACTATAGAACGCATCTTTAGGTGGTAGAGAAGTCTCTGCAAATCTATCCCACGCATCCATGTACTCATATGGATATACTCCTTTACGAGTTAATAGATTGGCTTTCTCTTGATTGGATGTATATTTTACAATTTGTTGAAATGTGTCTGATTCTGAACTCGATACCAATGTACTAAGAGATGATGGTAGAAATTGAAAGCTATCAATGAATCGTAGGTTACCAAGTGAGAATGAAATATATTTCTCCATATTGTTTGGAATACAAGATATCTTACCTAATGTTATGGATATGGATTGCATTATTAGGTGAGCATCGTATCCACGAAGATTATGGAATACGACTGGGATGGTAGGAAAAGCACGTAATTTTAGATTGCAGGTATTGTGTGCGGCACCTCTAAACTCACCCGTGATGTGGCAATGATCACGTACTTTATCACCAACCAATGGCTTCTGACAGATATGACAAATTGTTGCGCTATTATAAGCCTTATAGTTTTCCCATGACATGCATAGTGGTTTAGCTTTTTGGGCTTTGATCTTCACCTCTTCCTCTTGCATACGTTGTAGAAAACGTTCGATAGTATCCCTACCTCTATATAGTACTGGTGGTTCACTATAACCATCAGAACGTACAACTATATAGCAAAATCCACATGGAATATGTTCTTCCGTTTTAAGCGTGTTGCTCTTCTTTGGGCCTTGAGCAGGTCCTTCGATCTTAGTGGTTAATGCCTCGAAATCTGCATAGATAATATAGGTTACTTTGAGCTGCTTGTGTATATTCTGGAATGAGACTTCGTTGTTCTTATTGGTAGGCATTTCAATGCGTATGGCTTTGTCATTGATACCATTACACTCTGTAATATGCTTTTCAAGAAGAGCTTCATTGGAATATCCATGCAGACATCGTTCGCAGAAGTGTTTCCTATGTTCGTGCTTTGTCTGATCGAATAGGAGTTTGTTGAAGTCCTTTATCCAGCAATAGTGTTGTTTACCGCTCTTTAGGTCTTCTATAAGTAGTAGATGGATGTACTTCGAAAAAGTCTTCTTTGAGATACGATATATGATTAAGCACTTTTCCTTTGGATCCCATCCATATACATTAATAGAAATGTTGTTTTGCTTCTCCAAAAGTGGTATTTGCGATATTGGTGTTGGTGAGTCCACCCCCTTGGATTTCACCATATCTATCTGATACTTTGATGTCCTCTGAGGATCTTTCTTAACTGGAAACATTGCTGCGCATATCGACCAAAGTGCACAGTGGTTGTTTTTGTTGTTCACATTGATCACGGCTTTCTTATTCGCTATTTCTTCAGGTAGTGGTAAATACGAACCTCCACGTAGTGGTTGGTATCTAGCGATGTTTAACCATAGAATATTGACTCTATCTACGACCCAATTTGATCCACGACTGTTCCACTTCTCAATTTGGTCATATATCTGAGCATGTGCTTCTACTATTACCTCGCGGATACCAGCATCATCGATCAAAACAGATTGTTTGCTATAAAATGTAGCTGTCTCGTATACGTAACCATCAGGTTTATCAAGTACGAAAGTTATGTTTAAAGCTAATTGGGCCTTAAAGGTGTTGTGGTTTCGTAGTTCTTCCTTAAACTTTTCGGTAGTTTGTTTACGTACACCGGCAAGGAAAACGGCTGGATCCGCTCCCATAGGATTATCATCAGGAATATCCATCTTCCATCCACGTAAATAGTTCTTTAAAGGGCGTACTCGAACAAATGTTGGTGTATGCTCAGCCATGATATAATACCTTATTAACAACACTCCTCTAATAGGGTGTTAGAATACAATAAATTCACTATAAACCAAGTGTTCGAATAAATGTTAACATATGCAGTACCGCGGATGGATATACTACATAGTAATCACTTCTCTAATAGGGTGTTAAAATGTAAAAAATACAACGAAAAAAGTACGACAAAACTGCTCCAATCCGGAAAAAAAGCTGTAGAAACCGATTACTTAATATAATTTATAAATACAATAAATGAACTATAGTAGTATCGTAACTGGCGTGTTCTGGCGCACGTTGTATTTTTGTTTTGTTTTTTCATCTAATGGACCCCGAACGAAGTGAGGGCTGAACGAAGTGAGGATGTCCATTAGATGAAAAAACAACAAAAAAATACAACGTGCGCCAGAACCGCCAATTACTATACTACTGGTTAGCTACATGGAACAAGGCACTAGCTAGAGCCACTAAGCGACCTGCTTTAAGAGACAACAAGCCGGCCACAGCAGATATCTCGTTGCAGACTAAGTGGTCTTCTTGTAGGTCTTTGAGAAGTGCTTGTTGATCATCTAGTGGAACTACGTACGCGACTGCGCGGGCAGCTAGACGTAGTGCTCCATTTACTAAGCAGCCTGTTATTTGCTTTGCTACTACGGCCTGGTATCTACTATGTAAACGTTTTACGTCCTTCTCAGACAGTTTAGTTATATCTCCTAGAGAGAAATTCTGCCCTAGATATTCTTTTGTCGTACCCATTGCAGCTACAATTGCAAGTGCTTCTCGGCAATCTTCGACCCCTTCCGATTTGGTTGGATGTTCCAGTACGATCGGAGGACAAACAACAGCGCACCCATCTAGTAGTTCTTTGATATCGTCATCCATGGTATACTACAGTATACTGTGGGGTGCAGGCAGCTCTAATACAACTGCGAAGGGATGACGGAGACAGAAGCATATGCGAGCAAACTTATGGGCCTTGAGCTCCGAGGCTAACATCTTTTTCTCATCCGCCTCCAACCCTCCACCGTAGTCCTCAAAGAGAGCTTGGCCTCCAGAGCTGACGCCGTGTGAAAGGCCACAACCATGGCTACATTTTCGCGGACGGGTTTGCAGATACTTGTTAATTGTTGGGAGAGCACCCAAACAGAAATACCAATGTGGCGAGCAGAAAAGGCCAGTTCCATGAGTTTGTTGGTTCGTCGCTTGACGTCCTTCGAGGCAGCACAATCATCGAGGATGAGTAGGGTATTGGTCCCTGCCCAAAAGGTGGCACACAAGTGCAGTGCGGCATCGATGGCATCGTTTGCGGAGCAAACTGGGGGTGATATAACAAAGAAGTGGGGGTCTCGATGGGCAAATCCACGATAGGTTTTGTTATGGGCATACGTGGGGCATACAAGTACTATATAGTCGAACTTGCCACGGAAGGCTCCACGAAGCTGCTCTATGAGAAAAGCTGTTTTTCCACAGTTCGTGGGTCCTACTACGAGGGCATTGAATGGGATTTGTTCTACCAGGGCGTCCATTGTAGCTTTGCTACTAGTATGATATGTTCTGTAGGGCTCCATTCAATACATCGAGTTGGGCATCTGCCAGTATAAAGATGTGCATGTTCACAGTTCCACTGCCTCCACTCCTATGAACACGGAGCTGGATGTATTTTCCACTACCTATTTGGGCCAAGCCATCACCGTGGACAACTGGATCCTTTGCTGTGCAACCATCAATGAGAATGGCAAATTTGTTGTTATGGAAGTTGCTGGATGTCATTGATGTCAGTTGAGGAGCAATATCGACTGACGTGCCAAACCATCCCTTGGCAGCCTCCCAGAAGTCTGGTGGTAGCATACCTCCTGGAAAGAGACTGTTTGAAATTCCATTGACATCAATCTCGACCTTTGTGATACCTGGATTGGCAAATGCCTCGCTGTCACGGGTACCTGCAGTGTGTGGTGCCACGAAGAGGAGAAGTATTCCAGCAAAGAATCGCCTTTGGACATTGACGTGTTGAGACACCAGAGTATCGGTTGCCTTGTTGATAGGTACGGTATTGGAGTGAACAGCGTGGTTAAACAGAAAGCTAGCGCCTGTGGTATATGCGTCCTGTGCTTGCCTGGCGAGTTCTTCACTATCGATGACCTCATACTCCAGCTGGATGTTGTTGAGCTTGTATGTGCCTATCTTGGTAGAGTCTGATCCCACCACTATGTCGGCAGCAGGTGCTAGAGTCAACTCAAACGAAATAGTGTCACGTAGGGCATGGGGATACAGAGCTCCATGTTGTGTCAGAATGTCAACGTCCAGTGGGATTCGATATTTCGATCCATATGCAGCCAGGAGCGCATTTTCTCCAGCATTCGAAGTGCCTGCGTCACTAGCCTTCCAGCGTAGCTTGTTTGTATTCTCTGTTTGAATACCTTGTTCCACCCGAGATTCTCGCTCTTGATTATAAAGATATAGATCGTTATACGTCTGTAGGAGATCGGATCGGGCAATGTCTTCTATTGTCTCACCTCCCATTTTGAAAACTCGATGCGAGACCAGACAGCGTCCAACATTTTGCACCACTCGGTTGTTGGCGTGTCCACCAGACAATACGAGGTCAGCCAAGAGTGCGAGGCTACCTGGGACTAGGACGATGTTTTCTCCTAGTGTTGGTACTTCCACATAGAGAGTCTCTCCTGGGTTGGCAGATGATGGTGTGAAAGTACGTCTATATGTGATGCGTCGAGCTTTCACACCGAGAGGCTCTCTGCGTGCTTGTGCGGGAACTAACTTCGACGATATCATATTGAATGTGTATATAACAAAGCTTATATAAGTCTTCAATATGAATGTTGAGGTGGACTTTGACCCTTTCGCCGAAGATGGTATGGCTGATGTGAATGAGCCTATCGATGGCAACGACTGGAAGGAGCTGGCACCATATGGGAAGGATACCCGAGATACGTGGATAAGAAGAGTGGGACGCAAAATGGGCCGCAGGACAAAAGCCTGGTGGAATAATTTCTGGAATAATCGGAGACAATGGGGAAGCAGCCAAAAAGAGTACATAGAATTGATTGATCTGGACAACAAGGACAGTTCTGCAGGGCCAAGCAGTGAGCCATTCATCGATAGTGAAGCCAACCGAGATACATCCTGGGATCAGATTAAGACCAAGTACCCGGATGTCGACCGTTTCAAGTCCATATGATAGGCAACTAGTTCCTGTAAAAACTAGTTTTGGTCTGCGTCGGCGGGGAAGATAAACAATGGTATGTAATCAACTAAAGTCGATTGAGGTATGCTAACCGCTAGCCCCTCTGACGAAGGGCTAGCGCTCGAAACGTCAGCTGCTACTCGCTTTCCACGGCGGTTAGCATACCTCAATCGACTTTAGTTGATTACATACCATCGTTTCAAGTCCAGGTTCACTGCTAGATTGGATAATCACTACAAAGTGGTCGTTAAGGGAAAATGGAAAAGCGCCACAGAACACCGACTCTTTGATGATAATGGGAAACTTATCACGAAATCTAAAAAGATCAATGAGGATTTGGGTCAGCCCGCAGTGGAGGTCATACAACACAACAAAATGGAGATCGAAGTCCTCGAACGGAAAAATGCGGTGGATAAGGCTATTGTCGAAGATCCTGCCACACCTGAGGTAGAGAAGCAGGAAGCTCAGGAGCGAATAGAATCTAGGGAACCAAAGATAGGAGCACTAGAAAATAAGAGTGAAACCATCGAAGAACGTATGTCACTGCGGGACCGGGTCAAAGCAGTTTTCAAGAAGTACGGAGTAACAGTGCTTGGGTTGCTGATTGTGGTAGGCACTGTGATTAGTATCATTGTTTCCATACTGTCGAAGAGCCTGGCTAGCGTAGCAAGTGCTGTTGGCAAGGGGTTAAAGGCAATAGGAAAAAATCTGGGGCAGATTCTACCTGGGATGGTTGGAGCCATCGCTAGCTTCCTATTTCGAACTGCAGGTAGGATTTTTGGCAAAGAACGCCTGGCTGTTGATCGTAGCTGTAGTTGTGTTCGTAATAGAGCAATATAAGTCGGGACGATGGCGTTAGCGTATTTCGTTAGCGAAATAGCCACCATGCGGCTCCTGCTGCAGCAATCGATGCCACTGCCAGATTGGTCTCATGCGCTGTGACTCGTGGCGCAGTTACTGGCTTAGGGATCTTGCTGGGGGTAGGTTGCTGTACCTCTGGCACATGTTGCTTTGGCAAGTGTTTCTTTTGTGTAGGACCTTTCATAGGTTGTGATGGTGGTTTTCTTTCATCGAGGTTGACATGGTCATTTATCCCAAAGCGAATGCTGGATTTGTCTGCTAACTGCAGTTCGTTGTTATATCCTAACACACTCTCCGTGTTGATGATCATGCGAGAAGGAATTAACAGACAGCCCTTGGCAACTGCTAGGTCAAGACGAACGCGAGTGTCCCACAAGGCACTTCGATATCTCGCGATACTGGTGCCTGGCTTTATTGCGTGGACGGCATGCAGAGCTGCTTGGTATCCTATGGCACTACTGACCTGTGTTTCCATGATGACCTCTTCAAGCTTTCTACCACAGTCAACTTGGGTGTTGAGGGATATTGCTGACGACCCAACGATAGGGCTGCGTAAGGCAGCCTGGGCTCCGAGAACGCAATATACGTAAGCCATTGCAGATGAGTTGATGCGAGCTAGCCCGGCCTTCGTCAATCCGTTACCAGTTTGTGGCACGAACCAATTGTACTGCTTCTCCACCACCACATCGTTGCGAATGAACCGTAATGGAAACTCGTAGTCCGTGCGTTCCTCCTCAGGAAACTTGAATGAGCCACCGGGCCACTTTGCAGAGTATGAGGTGTTATGTGCCCACTTCTTTTGTGCGTTTACCATTTTTCCATGGGCGTATATGTAAACGTCTCCTAGTCCTCCATTGGCTCCTCTGCGCATGGAGAAATCGAGGTGTGCTACATCAAACTCGTTTCTTAGCCTGTCGTATACGATTGAGTTCCAGGAGACGTTGTTGTACTTTTGGAAGACTTTGTCTCGAGGAAGAGGGACACTCAGCTCAAACAGCAACCGCCTAGTCGTGTAGTAAACATGGAAGCGATAGAAACTACGGATGTTATCGATGATTGGTGCAGCATCCGATAGATGATCATCGAATGATACTCCACAGCCTGCCGTCGCGCACCAAAGGGCGAAGCATAGCTGTTGGAGCCAGTGCTTCATTGGAGGAGCGTCGAGCCACTCATTTGCTTGTTTGGCACTGTGGAAAACTAGATCCAGCTCTTGGAAGATATATCGCGGTGTCAATGAGAAGGACTGATCCTTTGCTACGTAGATCTTTAGAGTTCGTACGAGGGGAGCTACGTCTTTGGTGTCGTTCCCCCATACCACAGCTGGAACGAGATATTTTTCTTTTGTCAAGACCATGGAGAGTGGGAAACCACCAACCATCACGTGTTTTTGGATGTCATGTGGTGCACTATCGATTTGTGCTTGTTGTTTTTCGGTTGCATTGCGCTGCCTCTCGGCTAGTACCTTCTCGTAGACTGTTTTGGTACCAAGGGCTAGGTCAAGCGCCTCGCCTGTGCGCCCATGCCATACCATTAGCTGGCCTCTTCCTGTCTTCGTAGGGGGGCCTGCATCTGTGAACACCTGGTAGTTCATCCCGTGGAAAAATAAATCAATATTTCCCACACCATCCCGACCCACAAAAGAGTCGAACCATCCGGATACAGCCTCTGGAAATAGGTACTTGAACTGCCTCCATGCCTCTGTCATATTGAAGCTTTCGACTTATATCGAATAGCGGCTTACCTTTAATACTATGGTGATCTTAAATGTCACCTGTCCTACAGCGGAACATACGGTCTACTTCGACCACCCTATTTGTATCCAAAGTATTTCACTTCTCGAAGCCACTATTGAGAACAGTTGGTGGAACCTAGAAAAGAAGACTTCATTCTGGTGGGATGTCGATGGCGTCATGTTTCCACACGATGTTCCTGAAGGGCATCATGATAGGGCAAGCATTCAACAATACTTCAAACCCGCAATTGATGCTGTCATCGTGAAATTCGTGAAAACCCCACCGACGAGTGCTTGGATTCTAGAAGTCCAGAAACCAATCCGGTTAGTAAAAATCTCTGCACACTGTTGGGCGTTAAATGCAACGAAGATGAGAGTAGTTACCATGAACTGCTACTTAAAGGTAATCATGAACTGGTGCTCAAAGATATCTACACATTGTACGTCCACTGCGATGTGGTGGATTCTAGCTTCTCACTTCTCGAGGGAAAACGATCGAAAGTCTTAGCTAGCTTAGAGATCCGAGGTGAAAAGTTCGCAAAAACAACCTATGCTTCACTACTACCACTAACTGTTAAAGCTCTAGGGACAATGAGAAACAGCCTTCACCTGACGGTTCATGACGAGAAAGGCAATATCATAGACTTCCATGGTCGACCTATACGCTACGTATTGAAGATTGAGTAAGGCATACGTATATACGTAGCAAAGCCATAGTTATAATGGCAAGTGATTCGATTCAAACAATTCCAACGGCACCACTGATTTATCCCTCACTCTCTGGAGAGAGCTTTCGACTACAGAAAGTCTGCGATACACTTGCCGAGCTCGAACAGCAGGCAAAGCACTACGAGCCCGTGGTATTGTTCACGGGGTTGCTGTGGCCACAGGTAGCCTGAGTGGTGTTCTATCCGCTTCCGCGCTGGGCACATCATTGACTGGTATTGGTCTTCCAATCGGCCTTTCTCTAGGATCACTTGGATTTCTTTGTGCCGTTGTTTCGTCTTTGACGGCTATTGCCAGTAAGAAACTTGGGGCCCACGTTTCGAAGCATGAAAAGACTGTTATGTTGGCCGGGGAAAAGGCTAATTCCGTGGAAGTCAAAGTTTCAAAAGCCATAGCCGAGGGCAATATTTCAGAAGCCGAGTTCTCAAGCGTAGTTGGTGAGAAAGGAAAATACGAAGCGCTTAAGCTCGAAATACAAACAAACAGGCGAGAAGGAGGGTTAAAAAACATCCAAGAACTTCGCTCCGAGATCCGAAAAGAGATGAGAGCAAAGCTTGCAGTCTCGTGGGATAAAAATCGATATTTCCTATGAGAGAAGCCAGCGTGGGTTTTATTTTAACTTTGCGAAGAGCTTTGTATAAATTAATTCGTATGCAAATTTCTGTCTCGGGCTAAGTGCATCAGCCGCTAATTAGCATAGTGGAAGACATAAATATAATTTTTCATCTCTACGTCATTGTGTAGCACATGTGGCCAACCGGTTTAACGCTGGGCTTGTGATCGAAAGGGGAGCCGTTCACAAGTTCTGATGTTCAAACCTCGGCGGGCCATATGTGGTAGACCGGCTTGTGCGGAGTAAGAAGCTCCCCGCTTCACAGAAGTCATAGCGCGTCTGTCGATGTGGCAGAAGTAGAAAAATCAGCGACCAGAGTAAAGGATACCTGTGTGAGAACCAAATGTGGTCAGAAGCTGAATAAATACAGTAGAACAAATACAGTAGAACAAATACAGTAGAAAAATCCGGGCCCGGCAAACAAAAAGCAAAAACCTCTCTAGGAACGAAAATGGTGAAGGAAGGAAAAAGGTGAAAGTGGTTCCTAGAGAGGTTCTGGTGACACCAGTTTTGCTTCTTTTTTTATTCTTAAATATATATATATATATATATATATATTTTCAATTCGGCTAACACATTCGCAAAGCGCTCCTGAGCGTGGTACGTACTTTCACTTTGCGAAGAGCTTCATATAAATTACAGCTAAGCAATTACTCTATCGTGAGCTCTCTTATCAAGTTGTAACGCCCAGAGGTGATGGCGCTGTGTTTGTCCGCACTTCGAGCAAAGTCCACAACTCGTAAGACAGCCACAACCACACTTAGAACATGGAGTGGGTGATGTTCTCCCCCTTCGTATCTGGAAATTATGCTGAGCACAGTACCCTGTCTTCGAACGACCTAGACTCCTTACACATCCCGTATCCTTCCCAAACATCAACCAACTACAATAGCCTTTCTCCATCGTCGCATATACCATATATATTCTATTCTCTAATTAAACAGTAAGGTCGTTATTTTCTGGTAGAAACCAGTGGAACCTCGATATAACGATACCCGATGTAACGATAATCCCGATTTAACGATCAACATTTTTCAGCCCGGCAAACGTTACAGTAAATGTATGTGACATTCACCCGATTTAACGATATCGGATATAACGATCGTAATCTAGCGGCCCAAACGTGAAAATGAACTCGATATAACGATAAAATCAATTATGGTGCTACTAAAATCGAATGCCAAGCATTTCAACGGATGTGATACTGTATTCACTTAATCCAGTTTAGTTTCATTGTTTTCCAAGACTGTTATGTTTCTGTCAACAGTTTACATGACTGGTAGGGATTACATGACTGGTATTGATCTATACAGTCGTTTTGTCCTCTTTATCTTTTATCAGCTCAGTTAACTTCCTTATTTTGGACGGTCAACTTATTTTGGACGCTCAACTTTAGAGGCGACAAGTGTACCGGTGGAAAGAAGAGTAAAGAGCGCGTGACAGTCGTGGTGGCCTGTAATCAGGACGGCACAGAGAAGCTTCCCTTATTGGTGATTGGAAAGTATGCCAAACCTCGGTGCTTCAAGAACATCAATATGGATTTGATTTCTGTCACCTACCGGTCGCAAAAGAAGTCCTGGATGGACAGCGTTTTGTTCGAAGAGTGGCTACGAAAAGTAGATCGTAAAATGAGAGCGGCAAACCGCCATATCCTGCTGTTTGTGGATAACTGCACGGCCCACGTGGCAGTTACAGGCCTTACAAACACGAAGTTAATCTTCTTCCCGCCAAATTGCACAAGTAAGCTACAGCCGGCAGACCAAGGGATAATCCAAAATCTCAAAGTCCATTACCGTCAGATGATGGTCAGAAAGATGATACAATATATCGACGAGGGCAAGCCCGTCAAAGCGATAGATTTGAAAGATGCTGTCTTCATGGTAGCCAAAGCGTGGGGGAACGTGAGCCTGACAACCATCAAGAACTGTTGGAAAAAGGCGGGTTTTCCAGGTGACGTGTCAGAGCCCACTGATGATCCTTTTGAATCAGATGATGAAGACGAAGGAACCGCGGAAGAACGAGGTTTATGGGAAAGGGTTCTCCAACAACATCCCTCATTGGGGGAAGTACCATTCAGCCATTTCGCAACAGTAGATCAGTATCTTAACACCGTATACCGGCCAACTGAAGCTGATGCGACCAGAGAAGCTCTAGAGGTAGTTCAACAAAAGGATGGCGACGAAGTAGAAAAATCAGATTCAGACGACGATTGTGTAGAACTAGAGCCAACGCCTCTAACTCCCCTCGAAGCCAATGAAGCGGTGCAGGCTTTGCGCAATTTCGTTGTGACATTTAACGAATCAGGAGCAAGGGAAAGAGAATTTCTGCGCGCTCTCTCTACAATGGAGGACACCTTTGTAAGAGTTCGATGCAACGGACAGAGGCAGTCAAACCTTGATGAGTACTTCAAGTGAGAAAATGAACTCGAATTTTTCTGATTCTATATTTTGTTAGTTTTGTTGCGCATTAAACCGCCCTAGAACAAATGTACGAGGCCGTAATTTGCAGAACGTTTATCGAGTACATAATGAAACACTTGTACAGACAGTCAGTACTACTGTACAGTAGTAAGTACATTAACAAATTGTATGGAAGTTGTTAGAATTGAACAAAATACAATACGGACACTACTCCCGATATAACGATATTTTTTAGTTTTTCCTGCATTATCGTTAAATCGAGACTTCGTTTATAACGATAATTCGATATAACGATACGATTTGGCCGGTCCCTTGGTGTATCGTTATATCGAGGTTCGACTGTAGTATAGCCGGAGTCGAAAATGATACCGCCTCGTATTTTTTCCCAGGAGAACCGTTTGGATGGCTCCCGACCTCAATATCTTTTTTGGACTTTGTTGAAATTTTTGACCACAATGTGTGTTTATTGAGATAGATCGTTTAGATAGATAGAGATAGATAGATCGTTTATAGATAGATAGATCGTTTATTACAATTATTTCTCACTTACAGCAAAAACTGAATTACGGAGATTTACATTAATATGGTTCTAGATAAGTTAACTAAGTTTTAAGAAGGATATACTATATACTGCTCTAATTAAACTAATGCTATATTACAATTAAAAATTTCTAAATACATCGATTGTAGTTACTTACAATTGTTATTGTAATCATTTGCGCCCGATATTATAAAGGTGTTTCTATATCTATTAGTTCTACATGATGGTATACACATAGGATTTCTACTCCTTAAGGTAACAGTTGGGCGCGTTGTATTAAACGGTAGGAGGCCATATAGATTTCCCTCTGGATGCGACAGTATCCTCCGAAATAAACTCTGGCAGAGTTGTGACCTACGGTCCGCAAGGCTACATAGACCAGAAAAGTTAAGCTGGTCAGAGTACGAAAGATCGTACCCAATTACAACATCTATGGTATTCCAGAGATAATAAGTTGGGATTTGGTACAATAAACACACATTGTGTATCATTTTGACTCCGGCTATACTACTTATTGCAATTCCCATACAATGCCTGGTAACACAAAACCACTGATTTCAAACTATGAACTTGGGCTGCCTGTGGTTACATGCACATTTTTCTGGCACCTGTTATAAAATGATAATGATGGTGTTCGAAACTCCGGAGGTCGAGATACTTAACAATAGGCCATTTTGACGATGTTGCGCACGCAGCTAGAACAATGGCTATCTGTTTTAAATAACAAAAAGCTGGTGAATCAGAACGAGTCTTAGCATCTCGCGTCTATTGTTCTACTGATGCGTGCGCAACATCGTCAAAATGACCTATAGGCCCTTTGCAGCTAACAGTCACGTGCTGATACAATACTTCATTAACGAATGAATTGAGCTCGTGATCCCCATTAGTCCGGAAGATAAGTGAAAAATTGTTCAAATTGGTGATACAAGTACCAAATTTCATCTGCGTGGTCCTTTCAGGGTGAGTAATAATATAAGATTAGAATCCAAATGTTCGCCAGTTATTCGTCAACAAAAAGTTACCATGTTTTGTTTTGAAAACCACAGGGTACCCAATTCATGAAAAAATATATATAATCTAAAACATTATTTGAGCTAAATTTTCTTGTGAATTATTGAAGGAAACATTATCAGAAAATATTCCCACGAGAATCTCAATGTAATTCACAGATTTTAGTCAACAAAATATTATTTGCCAGATTTTCTCACTCTTGGTAGCAATGGCCATTGCAGGTGCACAGCGCAGTGCAGGGCAGACTTGCACAGTCCCCGGCATGTACGCTTGCAACCACATCTGATTAGCTCATTGCATGCTTTTGATGCCTCAGGTAGGGTTGTCCAGGTCGGGTTGTCCAGGTCGGTGTCCATCCCTCTGGAGAAAGATGCCATCCCCACTCTGCTGCACTTGGAAGCTCCTGGATAGGATCTAGTGTGCGGCCCCAGACATGACCGGCTTGAAATGCTGCCCTCTTGACATGTTGCTCCAGAGCCGCTTGAGTTGGTGGGATACTCTCGATGCTTTTAGTGCCTTGAGCAAACATGGCTTGCCGTGCATTGATGACAGTCTCATGGGGACTCGTTCGGCTATACATTATAACCACTAACCGCTCCAACACCCTGAATTGCTCCTCAGAGACCATTGCTTGTGGTGATGATAGACTACGGAAGACTTCGGTCGCCTCGGGATAGCACTTTCATGCTTGAAATGCAGTCTTTTTTCCCCTTCCTGCAAAATACGATACGGTGTCACATCCGGTGACGGCGTGAAAGAACGGTAGTCCTTCGCATTGCTGTGTGGTGAATGAACTGGCTATCTTATGGATCGGCAGGTACCGCAAATGCTTGCCTACACGAAAGGCAACCCACAGTTCTTCTACTTGTAACTTGTGCGCAAATGCAATTGCTAGGATGACAACATCCGTGTCAACAGTTCGTATGAGGATCTTCTTCATACCATTCACTGATGCATGCTTTACATGGACGAAGATACGCATATCCGCTTCCTCGTGGTTGCACGGTGCCAGACCCTCCTTGTCTACTGTGGTGGAACTGATCACATCCACATCAGCCGTTCTGATCACCTCTACTACTGGTAGGTTCATAGATGCGACATTCTCTGCAAGGTACTGGAACAGCTCTTTCTTGTTCTCATCCAGCCTCAAAAATGCCTTCCAATTTAAAGGTATCGATGCATTGTCGCACACACGTCTACGAGCTCCTGAGCCTCTAGCTTCACGTGTACCTTGCTTTAGGCTGTTTGGCAGGTAACGATCCCATACCAGATCAATTCTCTTTACATTCTGTGCCTGCTTGATGACATAAGGGAGAAACACAGTTACTGCATATTCCTTGAAGGTCTTGCACTTTCCAGGCGCAAGCATGTTAACGACAGCTGCGGCATCTAGAACATTGACATTTACTAAAGGACGCTCCAACGTTGTGTTGACTTCAATGCATGTGATAAGTTCCGATTTCTGGCCTGTGCGCATCTTGCCATTACAAGAAAGTGCCGGTGGACTTGAACTGTTTTCGTGTACAGTCTAGCAAATAGGCTGCAGTCGCTCTTAAGAGCGGCAACTTGATTACTTGTCTTATTTGATTTCCTTTTCTCAGACATGCCAAACAAAGGTAGCTTGCACCGTTCGATAGTGTCTGTGATGGCTTTGGACCGCTTAGTAAGTCGCTCCTCTACATATTTGTCATACTTTAACTGTCCTTTCGCATTGGCTGTTGAAATAGCTTCCACGACACATTTAGACATAATTTCCTTGGTGTCCAATATAAGAAGATGTGTACTCTCTTCACTGAATGGGTTTCCCATTTCCTCAATTACACTGATCATGCTTTTGACGTCTTTAGTGAAGGCTTTCTGAACAGATGGGACTTGCTCGTGGTGACGGGTGTCATTGGGCTTCCGTGCGCCATATGTACTCTCAAATTCGTCCACTGCTCTTGCTATTTCCGGTCCTGCTACCATCCAGCGTCTAAGGGTTGCGGGACTCTCCGTTAGCCCTACTGCCCCGCCGTCCCCTTTGATCATTTCATTTTCCTGTTCGTGGTTTTGGTCCAGAGAAATCTTCGAGAACAGATGCTGGGATTTCTGTACAACGAACTTCCCTTGTTTAAACTCGGCGTATACTGATGGGTGCCTCTCCTTTAGGTTGAGCAGGTCTCTAATATGGATAGGAAGCCATCTTGAATAGTTAACTAAATCTAGAGCAAACATCCAAGGAACTAGCTTGCCAAGAATCTGAACATACAGGGAAAAGTTGCCTTCTCTAGTAGACCTGACAAATTCTAAAACCAGCAGTTCCAATTCAAGCGCAGTTGACCAGAAAAGAAACTGCGGATGTGCTTCACACTGCTTCTGTACCCAAGTAGTAAAATCTTCAGGTTCGTTAAAGTCAACGATGCTAGCCTTGTAAGCCCTTCTCTGTAAGATATACAGTGTGCATGCACTCACTTGATGCGCATAGCGAGACCTTGTGATATGGGCCGCCTTCAGTATAGCATCTGCCCTTCCACGGGTGGTGATGTCGGCTTGGACTAATGCGCTATCCCATCCACTGTCGTTTAACCAATGTCCAACCATCTTCAATGAGGCCATCTCGATATGCAGCCCACCCATCATCACAACATAGCTACTCTCCCCATACGCATCTGCGCTTTTTAGTCAGAAATATTTTTAAATATAAAAATATTAACTGTACTAGATAAACCCGTTAGAGGCTTATTAAACAAAATAGGACTATTACAATGATACTAGGACATTTTGGGCGTAATTTCGTTGAGTTTGATGCATAAATACAGCTAACCATGAGCCTGCTGTACCGAACCGCTGACCGCCTGTTCAAGGGTATAAATATATGCTTACGATTAGGATCCAGACTGGATCTTAATGTTATATGAATCTACATGGTAAAATATATTTATTCTGAAAATTTCATACTTGTATCACTAATTTGAACAATTCCGCTATTTTTTGTCGCTTATCTTCCGGACTACATGGGAAAGGCGTTGCCATGGATGCTGGAGAGCAAGCTATCTTTTAAAATACTGTTTTAGAAAGATCGACAATCGATTGGAGGTCGAAAATAGCATTTACAAACAGGTTTTGCTAATAACACTACCGATCTCGTACAAGGCCTTTAAATAAATGGAGTCAGATATGTTTTGCTCTCCAGTACAACCACGTGATTTGTTAGCTGCAAAGGGCCTATTAGACCCGCAGCCCGAATGGGCTACGAGTCATAGTTCACCACAAAATTTTGGCGCGTGCTCATTGGCTAAAAGCGATAACGTGACGTGATAGTTGTCAGCGTATTAAAACTATCAGGCGTTTGTACCCGCTGAGAGTGGAAGCCAATTTTGTGATGAACAATAACAACAAATAGTGTGTTGTCTCGGAACAATTATACGAATAGTGTGTCTGTCGAGGAACTATCTGCTGATAGTTGCCCGCAAAAATGTTATGTTCTTAAACTAGCATATAAGCCCTCGAACTGCGTTCTCGAGCTTATATTTGTTTTAAGAACATCAAATTTCCGTGGGCAACTATAAATACAATAACCTATTTGTGGCGTCGAAATATGCCCTGATATTTCGTCCGCGGAGATTATCAGATCGAAGAAGGGAACAGTTCCCGTGAGCGAAGATCGAAGGAAACTGTGAGCTTCGAGGATCAGGTAATGTCCAAGGACAAATATCAGGCCATATTTCGACGCCACAATGTAGGTTATTGTTGTTATCGTCCTTCAAGTATTTTCTTTGACGCGCGCTTATACGCTCACAGGTGATGTATTCACTGATATAGAGTCACGTGACGCATTCAACCAATCACGTGCGAGAGAAAATATTTGATGGGTTATAACAGTCGATAGTTCCTCGACGGACACACTATTTGTATAATTTGTAGACCATGAAGGCGAGGGGTCTAATTGTTTTAGTATAAACAAATTAACTAGTCGGACAGTAGAAAATAATAGAAAGAAAGAAATTGAAGTTGAAAAATTGTTTCGTGACCATGCGTGCGGTTTTTCTCTACCATGGGCTATCACAAATAGACATATAGCAGCGTAGCCAATCAGAATGCAGGATTCGTAATAGTTCCATGTTTGGTTTATACTAAATAATGATATATGTACAGCACTTCTGCTACTAAGACATAATTATTCTATTGAAATGCTGCTACCCTGGTCTAAAGGAGTAAAGGAGTAAAGGAGTAAAGTTTCCTGCTTTTTTGTTCGACGTTTTGAACTCCAAATACTTTTTCTGACATTTTCACATACGTATATCAACAACTGAATCCGAATTTTGTAGACTTAGTAATATCGTCGTCGTAGAGGTATCTTATACCTAAGTGAACCTTTCATAGATTTGTATATTCACTTAAAAGTAATGAAAGGTTTATGTGAGCGAAAACTCATCGACTTTAATGCCAATTATTAAATATTAATTAAAGGTTGACTAAAGCTCATTTTAACCTTTATTAAATATTTAAGTGCATGATTAAAGACCAATAAAGTTTATTTAGTAAATGTCAATTAAAGGTTAATTAAAGCCTCAATTAACCTTTACTAAATTTAAGTACACGACGAAAGACCATTAAGGTTAAGTAAAACTTTAATTAAACTTTAATTACACATGAAAGAACCGAAAATGTTATATTTCGTCCTGTGAAAACTTTAATACTCCTGTACTTTTTCGCTGAAGCCAGAACAGTGAATGGCAAATAATACAATATAGGATTTCTATGGTTTCCTGTAGAAATTAGTTTAAGAGGATCCTGAATGTTCGTGAATGAAAAACGGACGATAAAACTTGCAAAGAACCCAGACGCGGCGCCACATGGCATATGTGAGTTGAGTTTGTTGGTATCTCGCCCTTGGTCCGAGGGTTTTTCTCCGGGCTCTCCGGTTTTCCTCCCTCCGCAAAAACCAAGCAACACGCTAAATTCTAATTCGATCTGTGGATTAGCCGGGACCTGGCTTTGATCAGCCCCCGTGGTTGTTTCAGGTCTCGTTAGAAATTCAGAGAGAATTTCGAAAGCCGTATAGTTGAACTGAGGCTCGACAAAAGCTATGCAACTCATTGCCATCAGAGCAGCAGTTAAACACTGTTCCTTGGGATAATGAAAATATCCTTCTTCAGACCACAGAATAAATAGCCAGTGACAACGATGCAGTTGTTGTAGAAAATAGTCGGGAACCCCAACTCACGAAACTCAGTCTCAGAATGTTTTTCCATCAGGCATTTTCAACACTAACACAATGTGCAGATTAACTTCTCCTGTGCTGACCCATACATTGTAAAAAGAAAGCACTTTTGTGTTTCCTGCAACAGTTTAGATCAGTTGACAATTTTACAGCCCGTTTGCGGCCGGCAGTCTTTATCAATCGACATGTTATGTTTTAGTATAGCAGGTTATTTCATCCAATAAGAAACGAGCTTTCAGATCGTCAATATCAAGCTGTCAGAATTGAACCAATCAGCGACGAGAAATGTTGCAAACAAGTCGAGTACAGTAAAATGGAGTTTTCGCTGTAAATCAGTTTGCTTAGTTAGATTTATGTGGGTTTCTTAAAATTAGATAGCTTACTTTCCTTCGTCTACATTGAAGTTTATATTATAAAACAAATAAAAGATGGTTCTCCTTGTTCTATCACAAAATAATGTACTTTCGAGGTCTTGAAATGCTGCTAAATGCACTCGCGTTCTGCTCGTGCATCCGCAGTTTTTCAAGACCTCGTGTGCAAAATTTTTTTAATAGAACAAGGAGAACCATCTTTTTTTTGTTAAGTATTGTGTTCGGTTCTATTATTGTATCTCATTTTTTGTAATCCATTCTCACTGGCACAACAGCCACTCACTGCCTAGGACAAGGTTAAGTTATGGGTTATCGGAATTCTTGCCCGCACCTGGGGAGCCGGCCGTTACCTAACCTAGTGACACACGCTATAGGTTGTGTGCACCCGACCTTTCCCCGCCTTTCTCTCCAAAACTCAGAAAGGGGAAAGGAGAAAGGGGGAACGTTCCGAGCGGATCGTTAGCTCGCAACTAATATATACTACGGAATAAAGATGGAGAATGGGAGTGATGACTTAAGGGAACGCTAGCGTGAATCCGTGCATAAGGTTTTTGGTTCTGTATAATTGACCCAGGGAAGATGCGGAGGCTAGGTTCCCTTGTGACAGGGCTGTGCCCTTAGCCAAAACGTCGGCTGGTCGCTCAATGGACGTAACTTTTGTCTTTTGAGTATAATATTCGGCGGTGTCGATGCTTTTCCATCCTACATGTTTCGCTATCTCCTCCATCGAGACAGACTCCAAGGAGTGATAAGGTAATCGAGCACCCGGACCTAAAGCAGTAGTATATAAAGTGCCGGTTCTGGCGCAGCACCTCCGTTTTTATTGTGACGTCACATCCGATGACCCCCTCCCCCAAACATATTCGTTGGACTTTGTCGACCCCAATATGTACCCAATCCCAACTTATTATCTATTTCAATACCATAGATGTTGTAATTGGTTACATATTGCGGTCAAGAAAGTCCAACAAATACGTTTGGGTTCGGGGGCCATCAAACGTGACTTACAATAAAAAACAAAGGCGCTGCACCATAACCGCTACTTTATATACTACTTATTGTATTTTGACGCCTAATTAGAGAAGGGGCTAGTATAAGGTAATATGCTATGGCTGAACGTATACTCGAATTCGTTCGAGCACCCAGGGCCATTAAGGGCTATTTACGAGGATGGAAGATGGATGTTCCAGATGGTAACCCTCTAGAAGCAGACCCAGCTGCTTTCCTAGCCGGTGTGCGGAAGCAGACTACCGAAAAGCTCGAGGAAGAGCTCCAAGACCTCAATAGCTTTAAGGTTCAGCTAGCTTTGAACATAACACTCCGGCTCGACAAACCTGAGGGTTCAGTATATGAGATAGCTACCTTTCGTAGCTTGCAATCCGTTTTGACCAACGATGCTGAGATCCGTGGGGTAATAGTAGAAGCACATGCTCAGATCCACAACTACATTGAGAAGTGGATTAGTCGAGGATCAAACTGGGTTATAGATAGAGTCAACATTCTATGGTTGAACATTGCTCGATATCAACCACTACGTGGAGGTTCATATTTACCACTACCTACAGAAATCGCGAATAAGAAAGCCGTGATCAATGTGAAAAACAATGATGACCATTGCTTCCGTTGGACGCTACGCGCAGCAGTGTTTCCAGTTGCAAAGGACCCTCAGAGGATGTCGAAGTACCGAAAAGATGATGGGTTTAACTTTAATGGGGTGGATGCGCCAACGCCAATCTCACAAATAAAACGCGTAGAGAAGCAAAACAAGATCTCTATCAACGTATATGGTTGGGATCCGAAGGAAAAGTGCTTGATCGTACATCACATCTCGAAGGAGACCTTTTCGAAGCGAGTTAACTTCTTTCTTATAGAACACCCAGATAGCGGTCTTCAACACTACTGCTGGATTAAGGATTTCAACCGCCTTTTATTCGATCAGACAAAACATGACCACAGGCAGCACTTCTGCGAGCGATGTCTATATGGATACACTACCAACGCCCGCCTCGAAAAGCACATTCCAGAGTGTAACGGAGTCGATAACAGAGCCATTCGCATTGAAATGCCTACCACTGAGAACAACATAGTCTCCTTTCAGAATATCCACAAACAGCTCCAAGTTCCCTACGTTATCTATGCTGACCTTGAGGCTTTAACCACTAAGATCGAAGGACCTGCCCAAGACCCTAAAAAGAGCAACACACTTAAAACAGAAGAACATATTCCCTGTGGATTTGCCTACATCGTTGTACGTTCTGATGGTCATAGCGAACCACCTGTACTATATAGAGGTACGGATACGATCGAACGTTTTCTACGATGCGTACAAGAGGAAGAGGCGAAGATCAAAGCCCAAAAGGCCAAGCCGCTATGTAAGTCGCAGAAAGACCAGAGGGTTTATAATAGAGCAACGATTTGTCATATCTGCCAGAAGCCCTTGGTTGGTAGCGATAGAGTACGTGATCATTGCCACATCACAGGCGAGTTTCGAGGTGCCGCACACGGAGTCTGTAACCTCAAATTGCGTATCTCACCTACCATTCCAGTTGTATTCCACAACTTGTGTGGATACGATGCTCATCTACTGATGCAATCAATTTCCAAGACAGAGGGAGATATCTCTTGCATCCCAAACAATATGGAGAACTATATTTCATTCTCACTTGGCAACCTCCGGTTCATCGACAGTGCACAATTTCTATTGGGGTCGCTAGACAACCTGGTTCGTAGTACCATAGATGCATCGGCGGGCAAATGTAAGCGATGTAATAAGGTCGAGCGGGTTGTTATTAACAATGCTTGGGAGCTAGTGGGGACTTGCCAACAGTGTGGAGAAGGTAGCATAAAGCAACTCGACCCATCTCGTCTCTCGATAACCGTTAAGCATACACCCACTAATGCATATCTTCTTAGGCGCAAAGACTTCTCTTCCACCAAAAGATGCATTCCATAGTAAACTAACCCTAGAGGTCGTATCCGACGAGGACTATGAACACGCACTAGAAGTTTGGAATGTATTCGGTTGTGAAACGTTGGGAGACTACCACGACCTTTACCTCCAAACTGATGTACTTCTTCTAGCAGATGTGTTTGAGACCTTTCGCACAACATGTATGCAAAACTATGGCTTGGACCCGGCTCACTACTATACTAGCCCAGGACTCTCGTGGGATGCGCTGTTAAAGAAGACTGGTGTTGAGCTTGAACTATTGACCGACTATGCCATGCATCTATTCGTTGAGAAAGGTCTACGTGGTGGGATAGTTATGGTATCTCAGCGTACTGCCAAAGCAAACAACCTAAATATACCCGATTTCGATTCCAATAAGCCAACTAGCCATATAGTCTACCTTGATGCTAATAACCTATACGGTTGGGCCATGAGTCAATATCTACCAACTGGAGGATTTGAGTGGTGTATACCAACAGAAGAACAAATCACCCAGCACGCGAGCAATTCAGATAAGGGTTAAGTCCTCGAAGTCGACCTTGAATATCCTCGAGAACTTCACGACGCACACAACAGCTATCCGCTAGCTCCCGAGAGAATGCAAGTGGATAAAGCTTGGTTCTCAGAGTATCAGACTGATCTATTTGAGGAACTATACAAAGGCAATGGATCTTTGAAAGCGGAGAAGCTTGTGCCTAACCTATATAACAAAGAACGATATGTGCTTCACTACCGCAACCTACAACTATACTTATCTCTTGGTATGCGTTTGAAAAAGATCCACAGAGCACTACGATTCAACCAATCCCCATGGATGGAGCCATACATACGAATGAATACAGATCTACGAAAACAAGCGAAGAGCACTTTCGAGCAAGACCTCTACAAGTTAATGAACAATAGCGTATTTGGCAAAACAATGGAGAATCTACGAAAACGTGTAGATATCAAACTAGTGCGCTCTTCAGAAGGAATCAACCTAGCTATGCTCGCTCCACAATCTTTGACAACGATCTAGCCGCTGTACACAACTACAAAAGTAAGCTACTGCTGAACCGTCCAGTATACGTTGGAATGTCAATTCTAGATCTCTCAAAACATCTGATGTATGACTTCTACTATAATGAGCTCAAGAAGCAGTATGGACAACGCTGTAATCTACTCTACACTGACACTGACAGTCTACTACTACACATCGAAACTGAAGACATCTATGCAGATATGAACATCAACAAACATCTCTATGATACGAGCAACTACAGCAAGGACCATCCGCTGTATAGTATTGACAACAAGAAAGTACTTGGCAAAATGAAAGACGAATGTGGAGGTATTCCCATTGTTGAATATGTTGGACTACGATCGAAGCTCTACTCGATCTTGAAAGTAGATGGTGGGGAGATTCGGAAAGCTAAAGGCACCAAGAAGGCAGTCGTTAAGCACCGCATCCGTCATGAACAATACAAAGAGTGCTTGCTAGATAAGAAAGTATTCCGTCATGGAATGGATATGCTTCGAAGCGAAGGGCACAGGATGTATGGTATACATATGAATAAGGTCTCTCTATCGCCATTCGATAGTAAGCGTTGGATTTCAGCAAACGGAATCGATACACTAGCCTATGGGCACAAAGACACTATTCCAGAGGAGGTAAACTTAGACGATGTTATTTGCGAGCTGCTATCTTAGATCGGTTGGGTACGAACATAATTCCCTTTGGAGGTAGTTCAGTATCTGATGGTACAACTTGTAGCTCTTCACGCACAAAACCTCGCTTTGGTGAGTCTTTTTCCAAATAGTACAGAACTGGTTGGTTTGAAGATATCGCACTACGTGAAACGACATACGTCTGTAAACTCCACACAGGATCAGTCGCTCGCCTTGCTCCACCTTCCAACTCTCCCGACACATAGAGATATCGAACTACAACATCAAACGGCAAGCGCTTTTCTTCTAATCCAACAGTCCGCGAATATGTAGGAGTTTTGATGTTAACTTGCTGTGCTAATATGGTGTTCGAAGGCTCCTTCCCTGTAAGTCGAGTCACCTCATTATTCATGGCTTTGATGACCGCTGGAAGACGTAACACCCATTCTCTACTACGTACGTCTGATCCTTCTGAAGCGAGTACTATTTCCTGTGCATATTGATATCCAAACAATCTCTCAGCTAGTGTTCTGTTTGCTCGCTCGACAAAGCTTTGTGCCCTGTGGTTGCCAGCCTCACCTCGTTGGACTTTCGTACCATGTTGCTCTAAAGTTCCAGACATATGCCCCATAAATTCTCTACCAGGATCAACTTGTAACATTTTTGGCCATTCGAGTGGACTACGCCTGTATATTCGTTCAAAAGCTGCAGACACTTCACCACTATCTTTCGAGGCTAAAGGCTCAGCCTCTTTATATCGAGAAGCCATATCGATTACCACCAAGGCATATTTATAGAGCTTTCGCCCCCGCCCAGGTCTATCGTGAGGTAGAAAGATTAAATCAGCTTGGTGAACCTCATTTGGTTTCGATACAGTCCAATGTGGTCGTGGGATATATAGCGGTGGTGGTAGGTATATCTGCCATAGTGCCTGTTTCTCTAACCAACTCTTAGCTGAGTCTTCCAATACCTTTGCTGCCACTGCTAGTTTACCAATTGCAGCGTAACCTTTCCAGTATCCCTCAGGACCATAGAAGATATTCGCAAGGATAGCATCCATTATATATAGCATAACAATGAGGCCCTAATACGAATGAAAAAAAGAATAAAGACTGGTTGAGAGCCAACGGGTTCTTATTCTTTTTTCCCCCTACAGCTAGCGACCTATGCTGAAACCGAGGTGGATCCAGGGAAAGGCACCGCATTGTGAATGTTGGAGACGTCCTCCAAGCAACGCTCGGTATAGTGGGCAAAAATGATGTCTCGCCCCATTACTAAACCGAAGCTGGGTCCCTCATACCCTTTGGGGAAGAGAGCCGCGTACTCGGGGAATAGAGCCGCGTCCCTGCTTCGTAGTTTATCCGGGCAAAGCAACACATTGTGAAAGTTGGAGAATTTATCCGTATTAAGGGGTTGCAATTCTAGGCCTGCTATGGAGATTCTATTGTTGTCATCGAGCTCGAGCTTGAGTTCTACGAACTTTCCTTCTGGATCTAACTCGTTAAAAAGCGAACCGGTGCAATATGAAAGATGAGATTTGGGGGCTAGTAAAGCGCTAGTGGTGATGAAGTTTTCACTTCCTTTACCCCTCACGTTAACTCGTACGGTTTCCATTTTCATTGAAAGTCGCCTCTGATATGTATATATGTATGTAGCTTCAAATGGATGCAGAAAACCAACTTTACGCTATACCTAGTAGTAGCCTAGTAACCTCGTCAAACTTCAACAAGTAGAAAAAAACTCGTTTTTAAAAAGCATAGCTATAGCCAGCGACTAGCAACATAGCCAGCGCCTAGCATTCCACCCCCAACGTAGATCAACTCACCCATCTTCTGTTTGCTCGAAGGTCTATAGTAGTCAGATAAACGAGGTTCTTTCATTGCTTTGAGTCGTTTCAGTGCCTGGCGTAACTTGTCTGATCGCACGAAAGCTTTGTTGGTGTCGTTTTGAACATTGTAAGCATTACGCTCCAGACCTTCCTGTTCGTTGGCATAGTCGTATAATCTTTGACGTTCCTTGTCGTAGGCAATCTTGTCAGCTGTGTATTTCTCGAGGAGCCTATCGTGTCTCTCTTTTTCTATAGCGATTCTTTCGTCTTTCCCAGAAAGGAGCTTAGCAATCACCCCACCGCCGGTGAATGCCGATGCATTCAAAACAGATCCAACGATGGCCATTCCGAAGGCCGCCCATGATGCCATGGGTCTCACAAATCGGGTGGTATGTACGTTTTGTCCTCTAGATATTGCTTGGCAGCTAGACTACCAGCTAACACAGCCGTCCACTTCACGTAATTAACTATAGAAGCAGAAGGGTCGTTGAGCATAGGTTCCTTAACGACCTTTCTTGCGATCCAACCAATGCCTGTAGCAATCCCAGTAACTATAGCGGCATCAGCTACCGTTTTCATCAATTTATTCTCTACCATCCTCCTATAACCTATGGTTTACTAGTCTTCAAATGTTCTATCGTTCTACTCCATATCCGACAATGTTGCATGTCTAGGCTTTGGACTCTCGGGTCGTATCGTAGTAGTGGGAGAGGCATGGAATTAGCCGTTTTTTTTGGGGGGTGAATACATAATTAGGGGGGTGAATACATAATTAGGGGGGTGAATATATAATTAGGCCTCATTAAATAAAGTGGAATCTCGTTAACTCAGAGGATTATCTATTATTTCTGTGAATGAGGTCATCGATCTATTCGGGCATGTTTGGGCAAAGCTTGAGCGGCTATAAAACCAGAACCTGTATCTCCGAGTCAGTACAACCCAAAGTATAAAACCAGAAAACGCCAACTACAAGATGGCAAGGAAACCTATATCAGAAGACACTATTTGCATCGATGAAGTTGAAGTTGTCGAAAGAAACAGAGCATTTCACAGGATATCAAGTACAATACATTTGGTGTATGCTGTACTCTGTGGAAAACCAATCTATGCCGAGAAAGAAAGACAATGTGAAACAAATCACCCAAGCCAAAGACAGCACGATTGCTTGATGTTATCCGAAGAGGAAGCGTGGAATTTGTTCTACAACAATGCAAAAGACGAAGTCAAACCAGAGAGCGTGTGGGAGATTGTGAACGCTGTTTGCTACATGTTGAAAATTGAAATTCATCGCTCATGGAAAGTTTACCTATCTGAACTTTACAAGTTACCCTGGACCACAGTGTATCTCTTACATCTTCAGTTCAGTAACAACGGATCTTCTATCATTGATCAAGTGCTTGAAGTAGTGAGACGTGAAATACATCCACTGAATGGCATTGAACAACACGGCCTAGCCTCAAGATATTCTGTGTCTGTTCCAGAACAATTTTTTAGAAAAGATGAAGAGTTTATGGAGATTGATTGACTTTGTAATTACTTTAACTTTTAAATCAATAAAGTTCACTTGTTTTGATTGAACAGGTTTGGGCAAATCTTTGTTATGAATAACAATACACTATTGTTTTGGTAATCTGCTCTATAGTAACCCAACGATATATTTTTATATATTATTCACAACTCACTCGTAACGTAATTCTGAGATCAGAATATTTATAAACATTTACTAATAATAGTAAATCCACTGTGACTCATAAGATCAACTCTGCTATTGTTCTTAGGGATTAGCGATAACTGAAGGGCCTATTGTTTTGAGGAAAACACTTGAGATGCAAACTGAACTATAATTACCATACGAATAAAAACAAACCAGATAAATTAAACAAAGTTTATTCAATCTCAAAAACACCAATTTACAGTTCGTTTTCCTTATCGCCGCGGAGTTGATAACTTTCTTATTTTTGGAATTGTTTATTCAACAAGAATTTTCGGTGGTGAATTGCAGCCTCGATCGCTTCTCGCCATCCATAATCTTCCATGTTCATCGAGTTTTGCTTTGTTTCCAAGATTTTTCGGAAATCAGGATCTTTTCTTAAGCTGTGAATCCATTTCATATCTTCGAACAACACTTCTCTTAGGTCTTTTCTATAGGTAGGAACCAAAGCGTTACTGGCTTTGATTTCAGCAACTTCATGACTATCCCCATCGTGGTCATACTTTTGAACCAACGCTTCCCAATCTTCCTGGTGCCGTTCTTTAGCTTCGTTTCGAATTCTTTCCCAAACATCCTCTTCTCCGTCATAACTATCATCAGTGGAGTCCGTGCTCTCCTGAGAATCAGAGCTTTGATAAGAATCTTCAGTCATTTCGTCATCTGAGTTGGAACGATTAGCAGCCATCGTTTATATCTTTACTCTTCAAGGATCGGGAGTATAATGTCAGACCCTTAAAAGTTTCCAACTTTATAGAAAACAAATTGGTGTGGTCACTAAGTTGAACAAATGTCGATTAGCTAATTTAGCTAAGGTCTCAGTTAGACCAATATTATAAGCAGGATTCCTAACCAACATATTTTCCATTATCAACAACTGGATTTACATTCCTCGACAAAAACTTTCTTTTTTGAAGTTTCGCTTCTTGTAAATATGGTTTACGTTCTTGAGTTGATAATCTATGGACTTGTGCCATGTGGTTGGATAATTTAACAAGATACTTTGATCCACAATTAGGTACAGGGCAGTTTTTCAAAGTCCGATTTTCCATGTTCACTCGTTGAAAGTTAGTATCAAATAGCACAAATCTACTTGATCGTCCCTTTTATCTCCTTTCATCCCTTTTGTCGCCTTTCATCCCTTTGATCTCCTTTCATCCCTTTTGTCGCCAATAAGAGATATACACGATCCTGAACGACGTAGCACCTCGTAGCTTGCTCCAACAACTTTGGTGCGAAGTCGGGAGTGGAGACCTATACGGCCTTCGATTGCTATGTTAACGACCTCGTAGACTATTTGTTGCAGATGTGCTTCAGGTAGGTCGAGTTTGGCAAAGGTCGTTGCTATATGAGGAGCTATGCGATCAGCGTTTAAGTCAATATCGATTTTGTCGTCGGCATGTAGCGAGTGTATAAAGACGCTACCGCTATAGATACGCTGGTTGTTGAGTTGCATGAAACGAGCAACCTCACTTTTAGAGCGAACGAACCCACATTGTATACATGCATGGTAAAGTAGAGCAGCCAAAATAGTTCTCTTAGCATGACTACGCTTGACACAAACTTTCTTCGATTGAACGAATGCGTCGGCTACGATTACTAATACATTTTTAGGAAACTTGAGGTTGTGGTTTTGTTCATAAACAGCGTTGTATGCCTGTAGTTCTCTCATAGCTGTGCGTCGTTGAAATTATTGGTTATCCGTTGGGCTCGTACGATCGAGATCGCGTTGATGTTGAAAGCTATCCGGACCTACTATACGCAACCGAGTAGCAACGTTGATCGTTTCTTCGCTTAATTCGGCCTCGGAAACAAGGCCACAGGTGGAACATATGAATTCAGTTCCTAGCACCTTCATTGAACATAGACATTCGGGGCACATTTCCGGGGGATTGAGACGTAGCTGTGGAATAATAGGATTAATATCAAACATACAATTGTATGTAGACTACAACCAAGCAAGCCAAGAGGATCATCCATACTAGTGGTGTATACTATAGGGTCTATCTATTATTTAACATAAGAAAAAAAAGAAGGAAGAGAGACATGATGCCGGTTTCTCTTTCTTCTTTTTTTATTTTTTCGTATCGCGATTTCTAATCATCTAGGAATACCTTATGGTTCTCCAACACCTTTGCAAAGCAATCCTTAGTGTGGTATTTCGTTTCAAGGTATTTCTTCTCGCGAATGATACGGCGCTGTGATGCACCACATTTCGTACAAAGTCCGTACAAAGTCCGTAACTCGTACGACAACCACGGCTACACTTCGAACATGGGATGAATAAGGCGCTCCCTCTTTGTATCTGGAAGTTGTGCTGAGCACAGTACTCTGTCGTCTTAGAACACTTCCTTACGCATTTCGTGTCCTTCCCTCGCATCAGCCAACTACAAGTTATTATCTCATCCGCCATCGTGCGATATACCTTATAATAGCCTTTCTCTAATTGCTGTTTAAACGGGACAACAAATGAGTACAACATCTATGGTACCTTGAAGATAATAAGTTGGGATTTGGTACATATTGGGGTCGACAAAGTCCAACAAATACGTTTGGGGAGGGGGTCATAAAACGTGACATGGGACAAAAAACGGAGGTGCTGCGCCAGAACCGGCACTTTATATACTACTAAAGCTGTGCATGGTTTCTAGAGAGTTGAGGTGGAGGGATAGGCGATTGAAAACTGCCGAGCCCACGAAGTAAAGCGAAGCTGTGTGACCGAATTATTCTACCATCCGAACACGTTACGCTTTTAATAGCCGATTCCTACGTTTCCCATCATGGATTTATGATTTTAAAGTTGTACTTTGTAACTTTAAACAGGCCGTGTTCTGTTCTTGGGATTGTAGGGTGAAGAGTCGGAAGGAGTTGGTATGTAGTAAATCGCTACAAATACATGTCACCCTAGCGGACTTCAAGATCAAGTGGTTCAACGTTTCTCTTGTCAGTAGTTATTCACGGCCTACAATCCCATGAACAGAACAAGACATGTATAACTAAAGTTACAAAGTATTTAATACTTTAAAGTGACATCCATGATGGTGGGAAATGTAGGTATCGGCTAAAGCATAACGTGTTCGGATCGTTGCGGATTAATCGTAGCAATCGGCCACACAACTTCGCTTTACTTCTGCTAACTCCCGTTCCGCGGTAGTTTTCATTTCTTTGCTCTGCTTTAATAAGTTGGCTTTTATGAACCCTTTCCTGGACACTTCTGTTGAGCTTTACTTCTGGTACAGTGTCTTCTTTCAAGCTTATTTCACTTTCTCTGCTTGTATTCGATGAGTTGATTGCGATATTCGCCATGTTTGTTTGTATTCTGTACGATGCGTGTCCCCTGTAACGATCCCAAGCGCCTTTGCTAGACCACCCTCGCCCCAATCCCCTACTCTTTTCCAAAGTGGCCAATTAGAAGTGGTTTGTTTACGTTCAGTTAAATATGAGCTAAACCAGTCGTTTATTATACCCCTTATTCCATAAAATTGAAGTTTATTTAATAAAATAGAATGGTCAACCGTATCGAAGGCCTTTTTCAAGTCAATAAAAATTCCACAAGTAAATTTTCCGTCAATCATATTATTTTGAATTGTGTTGATAATGTCTAATATTGCATGTTGTGTATTGTGGCCACTACGAAAACCATACTGAGAGTGATTCAGAATATCGTATTTAGAGATAAATTTTGTAGGTCTTTCATTCATAATTTTTTCAAAAATTCTATTAAATGCTGATAGCAGAGATATAGGTCGGTAATTTGAAGCATTGGTTTCGTCATCCTCTTTAAAAATTGGAATTATTTTAGCAAACTTAAGTATAGTAGGAAATATTCCCGACTGAATTGTTGAATTAAAGAGATCTGCTAAAGGCTGGCTAATAATATGTTTAGAAACTTTAATTATTTCAATAGGGCATGAGTATAAGCCATGTGCTTTATGAAGAGGTATAACATTTATTTGAGAAATTATATCAGAGGGGATAATAGGGTCAAAATAAAAAGAGTAGCTCAACTGCATTTGTTTCTTCCTTGCTTCAAAGAAAAGCTGCTGTGTTTTAGGAGTCAAATGTTCGTAGATCCTAGCATACTGAAATGAGTCTTCAGTTTCAAGACCGATTTCTTCTGGATTAATCTTCGATATTTCACGTTTGAGATTTGTAATCTCTTCAATCGGTAGGCGTCGGGGAAATTTGCAGATTATAGGCCGTGGGCCTCTAGTCCTGTTCCCTTTCTTGGCCACTCGATGCGCAATATCTCTGTCTTGAAGACTTACGTGGGCTCCCATTTTGGTAAATATATTTACACATAGGGAAGCTGAAGTTAGGGCGGATTCTTGCTCGTTGGTCTCTGGTACGCCAACTATTTTGATGTTATAGCGGTAGTTATAACTCTCAAGGTTATCTATCATTTCGGAGATAACATCTGTTTTTTCGGTTATATTAAGCAACCTTTTCTTCAGTTTACTTAATTCAGTGCGAGCTGAATCTTTTAGTGATTTTAGGTCGCCGTATTTTCCACTTAGGAAACCAATACTCTCCTCTTCATCATTCGAGTTGGCTGAGGTTCTGGTCTCCGCGGCTTGATCAAGTACTCTTTTTAAGTTTTTAAACTCTTGTGAGAGCGAGTTCAACTGCTCCCTCAGTTCTTCGTTTTCCTTTTTTAAAGTTTGGTAGTTATTAACCATGTTTAAGTTGAATTAGACGAGTATAAGTAAATTTTACCGGAGCAAGCTAATTTGCCGCCATCTTGTTCACGCTCCAACGTTGCTTAATAACTATTGAGGAAATACATTACTTAAGTCATTCTTCCTCCAAGGTCTTCATTTCATATCAAAAGCAAACTTGCAAAGTACTGTACCTATCATTTTCTTGATAGTGGATGAAGCATCTGTAACAATCTCTAGAATGTTTAGGATATTCTGCAAATGCTGCATAGCTTTCTTCAGGGCAGCTTGCTCCATCATGGAAGACTTCCCTCCAGTTTCTCTCTTGTCAATTACCTCAACATGTAGAATATAGTTGTTAATACTGTCCATTAGGTAATAACATAGATATTTGGCACAATGACCTGGAGAGTCACATTGGCCATTCTCACAAAGCACAACACCATCACCGTCCAGCTCTTTCAACACCTGATTGCTCATCCAGCTCCACCACTCCTCCACCCTGGGGATGCTGTATAGCCTTTGAATCCTGTAGTAGGTTGATTCCCACCATCTGTTCCATACTAAGCAATGGGCTGACTGTGGACTTAATAATGCATGCACCTGAAACATCAGGTATAACCCCTCTAATGAATACTTGGTTGCTGATTCGCCCTGATGTTTAAGGTACATGAGACAAAATTTCTCCGTCTCCTTCCATATACCGGCCTCGTCTTGCGTTTGCCATACATAGAACTTCTTATCAGACATCTCTATTAGTGTGATTGAGTTGAGTTAACCCTCGCTGACGTTGTACATTTCATTACTCGAAAGCTAAGGTCGCCATGTTCGTTGCCATGTTGCATGTCGCATGTTGCATGTGCATGTGGCATGTCGGTCCGGAACGAGTAGGACGAGAAGGCGATTGCAAAAACTGATACTGCCGGTGTGGTGTGATGTGATTCACAGTGAAACTAACGAGAGTGCGAGCTCACAGTATGAGCGGCAAATTCTACCTATGGCAGACGAAGGACACCGCCGGAATAACCGAAAGCTATCCAGAATGTCAGAACAGGACCATAGGCAAACCCGGCGGAAGATGCGTAAAAAAATACACCAACAGAGAAGAAGCGGAAAAAGAACTCCAATCTTTATTATGTTCAATGTCGGATGTCAATAGCTCACCTCAGAACGTTAACTCGACAGTAAACACCGCGAATGAAAATGTTCAAGACTCAGCCGTGAGAGAAGATACCGCGAATGAAAATGTTGAAGACTCAACCGTAACAGAAGTAATTCAAAATGGCCACGATGACCGTTACGAAGCGTTTTTGGAATTCGTGAAAGAACAAAGAGATTTCAACGAAAAACTTGAACAGAGTATTACCAGACTAAGTATAGAAATGAACGAACAAGCAGTAGAATTAAAAGACATCGAAGTTCAGGTTAAAGGAAAAATTGCGGAACAACACATTTATACTGATCGTAACCTAGATCTACTCAAAGACGATATACAATCTAAACTGAAATCTTCAATGAAGGACCTTTCCAATGCGAATTCGGGATTCAAATCTGAATTAAGAAAGATAAAAGAAGCTATAAAGAATCAAGATGAATTTACGAATCATAAAATGGAAGTATTAGAGCAACTATGCAGGGGAAATGTGGAATTTAACGAGCCGGAGATTACCCTCGAGCATTATAATGACGAAGTCTCAAACTCCTTCACGGTCCTGGGCGAAACAGAGCCGATATTGTGCAACAGTCGGTCACAATCAAGTAATCACGATGGAAGACCTGAAACACCGCATCCAGAGACGAATATCCCTCGACAGACGCAAGACCTCCGATTAAGCAGCCAAGAACAAATAATGCAAGTGGCAGAGATAACTACCCCGCTTCGCGATCATCAAACGCGTAAGCCGGATACCCCTCGACAAATGCAGGACCCTCCTGTAAGCAGTAACGATGAAATACGTACGCAGCATTCGCAACCATCGGGTAATTTTCTGTACAATGGTTCAACAGATAATTCAGCTAGAAGTGAACCTATTCTGATATTGTCGGATTCCATGCTGAGAGGAATCATTCAAAGTAAATTTGCTCCCAAAAGGTATGTCAATAAACAGTACATTCCGGGTGGCAGTGTTGAGCTTCTAAACCACCTATCTGTTATGGAGGATGCCATACCGTACGAACATATTCTAGTGCATACAGGGGTAAACGACATCTACAAAAAAACAACAGAGGAAATATGTCAGAATATGGGCGATATCATTAGAACAATCGAAGAGAAATGGCCTAACGCAAACATCACTATATCTAGCCTAATTCTGCAAGCACGAGATGAAGCGAAAAACCACATTATCATGCAAATAAATGAACGTTTACTTAGTCTATGTCACCCATTTGAAAATGTAGTCTTTGTCGACAATCGCCCGAGGCAACCAGCAGCTAATCGCAACGAGCATAACCACAGTCAAGGTGAATGTACTTTAAATGCTTCGAATAATTATAGATACCCTCCGACTGATAATCAGTACACAGCCTCTCATGATACTAGTCAGTACCCCTTTCAAAGTAATAATCCGCAAATGTCTGTTGGATATGCTATGAACATACTTGCGAACTGGCTGAATGATTACCAGTGTGCACCGTACCGGTCAAGTTAATTGCTATTTTTTTGTAAACCACATCACACCTCGGCTATACAGTTTGCTCTCAATTGACCTAAAGTCCTTTTTGCCTACATATATAACAGTACTAGTATGCCTGCGGCTATCACTTTAGGAGTTTGGAATTTAAACGGATACAACAGCAAAGTATTTGGTAACAAACTAAAACTCAAAGAAGTCAACGATTTAATCAACAGGCATGATATTTTCGGACTTGTTGAGACTCATGCCAATCAGAATTCTGACTTGGCTATTAACTCATTTCAACACTTCGCAAAATTTAGAAATATTAGCGGCAAAAAGCACTTTGGGGGCATTTCATTATACATAAGCAAGAACATAAGTAAGGGAGTAAGTTATGTACCTACTACGAACCAAAATATACTATGGTGCAAACTAGATAAAGGGTTCTTCGCATTACCAAAAGATATATATGTCGGCACTGTCTACTTTAGCCCCGATAGATCCAACAATGAAGATCATATCAATGAATTAGAACAAGAAATATTTAATTTTTCCACCAAAGGCGATTTGATTCTTCAGGGTGACTTCAATGCTCGGACGGGCGAAGAATGTGACTATATTTTACAAGATGACAATGATTATTTAGAGCTACCTGAAGACTATGAACCTGATGAAAATGTAAGGAGGAGGTCAGAAGACGACAAGTTACTGATAACAGAGGAAAATTACTCATTGAAACATGCGTCGCAAATGGCTTAAGGATTCTAAACGGTAGAGTTTTAGGTGATCTTCAAGGTAAAAAAACCTGTTTCAAGTACAATGGGAGTAGTGTGGTCGACTATGTCATAGGAAAATCGAATATTCTAAAGAATTTTCAATATATTAAAGTCAATCCTTTAATACCGCATCTATCAGACCACTGCCAAATCTCCTATGCATTCAAAGTCCCCTTTGCAAAATACCTGCCAAACAAAACCGTACAAGAAATTATTGTGGGATGCAAATGCCTCAGCTAAAATATCGTCTTTATTAGGATCACAGGAGTACAAGGAAAAGATAAATAAAGCTCTTTTTAAATATGATCAACATAAATGCCCCAACACCTTAGTGCTTGAATATACGGAAATTCTCTCCCAAGCTTGTGTGTCAGCCGGTTTACGATATCAACAACACACAAATGCAAAATGCGCAGATTGTAACCAAGAATGGTTCGATTTAGAATGCAAAACTGAAAAAGGAAACCTTCAAGGCCTTGGGAAATTGTTATGCAAAAACCCACATAACGAGCACATTAGGGAAAATCTACACTCAAAGAAAAAGAGCTTCAAAAAAATGTGCAGACGGAAGAAATATACACACAGAAAGGCAAAAATCGATTCATTAGATTTTAATGATCCAAAGCGACTATGGAATCAATTAAAACGTACTTTTAACATCTCTAAGAAAAAACAATCTGGGAGCCCCGTGAATATAAATACATTTTATAATTTTTTCAAAAAACAAAACGAATGCAACAATTCTGGTGACTCCCAAAATGTAACGACTGGGACACCAGAGGACGATAATGAAGCTGATGAAGGGCCCCTTGATCTAGAAATTAGTGAGACGGAAATAAATGACGCGATAGATAACCTCAAAAATAACAAATCCCCGGGCCACGACAACATTGTTAATGAAATATTTAAAAGTGCCAAAGAGCAACTGAAGCCAAATCTAAAGAAATTATTCAATATTATCCTTCAATCTGGTTCATTCCCTAGGACGTGGAGTAAAGGATACATTGTACCCATTCACAAAAAAGGAGATCATGACAACGAAGAAAACTACCGCGGAATCACTCTGTCTTCCCTTTTTGGAAAATTATTTACTACGATACTTAATATAAGACTTAACATTTTCTTAGTCAACAAAGGAATCCTAAAGCAGGAGCAGGGAGGTTTTCGAAAAAACTGTGGCACGGCAGAAAGTATTTTCATTTTAAAATCAATGATCGATAAGTACGTGAAGAGCAAACCAAAGAAAAAAAGGAACCTCCTGTTTACGTGCTTCATCGATTTCAAGAAAGCTTTTGACATTATTCCCAGAAGAATTCTATTTGACAAACTGAAAAAAGTAGGAATAATTGGTAACTTTTTGTCCATCATAGAAACGATGTACTCTGAGGATTTTTCAGCGGTTAAGCTTAATAATGAAGTAACCAACGATTTTAGATGTCTCTCAGGAGTAAAACAAGGCTGCATACTCTCTCCTACACTTTTTAACATTTTCTTAAGTGACCTACCTGAAACAATAAACGAAGCCACAGATGACATTCTCCTACACTTTTTAACATTTTCTTAAGTGACCTACCTGAAACAATAAACGAAGCCACAGATGACATTCAAATTGCAAGTAAACCTGCAAGCTGTCTACTGTATGCTGACGATTTAGTCTTAATGTCCAGTAGCCACGTTGGGCTACAAAAACGTCTCGACAAACTAGAAGAATACAGCTTAATTAATGGAATTGAAGTCAACCTTACTAAAACTAAAATTATGGTCTTTAATAACACCGGGAAAAAAATGAATAATTATGCTTTTTTCCTTAACCAAAAGGAACTAGAAAATGTTAAATGTTACAAATATCTGGGGCTGATGCTCAGCGCATATGGTAATTTCAACCTAGCAAAACAAGAGCTAAAGAAAATCGCCCTTAAGGCTTTATACAAACTAAGAAAAGAAATGGGGGATCATTTCAGAACTAACGTTAGATTAACAATGAAACTTTTCGACTCCCTTATCAAACCTATATTGCTATACGGTAGTGAAGTATACGGTGTCGACAATCCCGATAATCTAGATAAGGATTATATTGAATATGTACAAATTAAATTCTGCAAAATGTTACTTGGAGTTATCAGGAAGTTCAAAATCAAAGTGTTTTTCAAGTCTTCGAGTGGCACTGTCGACGAGGAAAGTTTGAATCAATGAATGAAAACGGAACCGAAAATTCACATTCATCTCGCTCAAACAACTGCCCAGGAACAGCTGACATTATACAAGCACAACATACCATCCAAGTAAGCCAAGTTTACTTTTAATGTTATTTTAATTGTTTTGTTTTTAACCATTGACAAGAATCTTGGCTCGGTCGCCCGTTGCCGTGAGACAGTTAATTCACATCTTGTTCAAGTTTCCTGAAGGAAAACCCTTGGCCTTGCTTGTACTAATTTCCAGGTGCGATAGTTTCATTCCGTTTTCTAGTTTTCGAATGTAAAGTTTATTATTGTAGATGTATAACAGTTATTCCCTTTAATAAAACAGGAAAATGACCACTATTTCATTTTTGATTGTTTGATGAACTGCCTGAAATCAAACTTCGCTTTCCGCTTGTGTCAGTGTACCAGAAATTGATTAAGAAATAACATTCCACGCAAATGAATGGAATTCACACCGTATAACAATACCCTGGCTGTAAAAGAGCCGTAGTTTTCGATTTCAGCTCCTTTTCTCAAGTATTGAGCCATAGAGAGAAATCATCCTGCTATAGTTCGTCGAATTCATGGCCGAACAGCGTCCTGCCGGCCCAGTGGAACCAGCTTTGGCTGAACCTGCCCTTCTGACAAGAAGAACCAGCGCCGCCTGTGATTCTACCTGTTCCCCATGTAGTAGAAAACTTAAAAGTAGGTGTGAGATAAGCTTTATTTATCCACGTAACATTACTGAGCCTAAAAAGGCTCGTTACAAAAATGTACGTGTATCTACAATAAAAACTACAATAAATCTACAAAGCATCATTAAATAATTAAGGAAAACTATGGAAGAATGGTTCAAGGTGTGTTTGTTTCAGCTTTTTGTCGCTTCTACTTCATCGCGCAGAATGGTATTGTTTTCGGCGACATGTAAAGCAACTTTATTTAACGTCAGTAACTAAAGTTGCTTTACATGTCGCCGAAAACAATACCATTCTGCGCGATGAAGTAGAAGCGACAAAACGTACTTACGGCTGTTAGAGTTAAGTGTGGTCGGCATAATTACGAATAATACAATTAATTATTCAATAAGACTATTGTGATTGCCTATTGATAATCGTTGTGGGAATACCCTACTCCACATCACATTAAGTAGATGTCAATTACTGTTGTTCGCTCTCCGTTATACACGACTTTCATAATGGCCGCCTCCTAATTTGCATAATTTGGAAGATAAATCTGTAGAGGGAAACCAATGCTACCATATGAAAGATCACATTAAAACTAGTAATAATGTGGAGAATTGCTGTTGAGCTACGAGCATTTCTAATGCAGAAAAACATGAAAGCGAGGCTAGAAAGGCGTCCGTTGTTTTTCTCATACCAATCTCTCTAATTTCAACTGGCTGTAACTTCATTGCTTTTTAAGCTACATCACTCAACTTTCACAAGTTCACTAATGTCGACATGCTATTTCACATGGCAATGTTCATGTTTTCTATAAATGTGGATAAACAACCGAAACGGAAAATCACATATGCAAATTAGGAGGCGGCCATTATGAAAGTCGTGTATGGGACTTACCGTGAAAACGAAGTCCGCACTCTAGACAAGTGTGCTGGGACGCTCGATTGAGTTTGTTTTAAAGGCTACGCTAGTTTTCAATTTCAGTAATTTTGAGTTCGAAGAAATAGTTCCTCCTTTACTTCACACTTCGAAACAATACAGCAACTTCGTAGTTTGACTTCTGAGCGGATAAATAAAGTCTTTTTTTTTAAGACTTCGACGTGTAGAGCAGACAGAAACACGAGAAATGTCTCTTTTTAAAGCTCAAGATTAAAATCATCCGTTTCTTCATTTGTTTTTGACGCGCTATCGCTTTTTACGCTGTTCTTTGAGTTTTTTTCGTGTTTGAACTCGTCAGCATTTTTAGATGAAAATGATTCTACTGCACACACTTTGCCAGTTCTGAGTAAAGACATCAGCTACATTCTTTATTTTTGTTTGTTGACTTCTACTGCACACAGAAACATGAGAAAGATGTCATTTTAAAGCTGAAGGTCTAAAACATCTGCTGAAATATTTTGTATGATGCAAGAGCGCTATTTACGTTGTTCTGTTAGTTTTTCATTTTGGTTCAAGCATTTTGATAACGTAAACTGCACAGTGATTCTAGATTGCGACTCCATATTATAAAACATGATATATAGCAAAAGATATATTATTCGCCACATAAGCAGTACCCTGATTTTCAGACGGTACAAGGTCGTCCGCTCACTTCCTCCCCCTCCCCGTCTGATGGACTTCATAGACTTCCGTGTTCCTGACGTCATAATGTCAACCAATCAGAGCGAACTTTACACGTTTGGCAAAGTCTGGAATTTAAGGAATGTGCTCGTATATTTTCTGAATGGCGTTGGGGAAGAACTTGAGCATTGTGTCGACCGAAGTTGTAAGGTTTTCAGGATGTCGAAGCTATACCCAGAGCAGAAGAAAGCATTGGAATTGTTCATTCATCGGAACAATGTGTTTATGAATCTACGTACGAGCTTTGGGAAATCACTAATCTTCCTCCGCTTATAAATATCATGCATTCAATAGATCTCAAACATTCCCCTAGGTTTTTGGCTTTTAGAAGACCAAATCTTTCATGGAATGTTATGTTTTTTCTGCAGGAGTGAACACATACTGACTATGTTATGGAAAATGTTTCATGGCACTTGGAGAATATTTGTGTTTTCAGAATTATGAACACACTTCCGTAAGTTCATGTACGGCAATGGCATCTAAACTTTGCATCATCATCATCATCATCAAACTTTATTTCGACACGGAATCCCGTTCATTACATGATGCTCTTCCAGAGAGCCGTGTATATCATTTACTAATAGGACACTTATATATAACCTAATCTATCAAAATAAATACTATTAAAATATATATACTAACTACCTAAAATTAAAGGAAAACTAAACTTATATATAAATACATTTGATTGTATTAAAAATTATTTAAAAAATGAACAATGGTAGTATTGTAGGCACTAGGCGGCACATTATTCCATAGCATTGAACCCCTGTACGAGAAACTCTTTTTGAGGGCTTCACTCTTTGGCCTTGGTAGGAAGCAGCTGTTATTAGATCGTCTTAAATTATGTTGGTGAATTGTGTTTGTGGGAGTGAATAAATCCGTCAGGTATTTAGGTACCTTTTTATGCATGGTTTTATACATAATACTCGCTAACTGGCGATTTCGTCGCTGTTCCAAATTTTGCCAACCGAGAGAAGCCAAGATGTCACTCGAGCGGGTTTCATAGCTTGAACCAGTGATAATTCTAGGTGCTCTGTTTTGAAGTTTTTGCAGTTGATCCGAAAGACCCTTGCCTAGACTACCCCAAACTGCACTACAATAATCAAAGTGGGAGGCAATCAGGGAATTATAGACAGAAATTAGTAAATTTTGAGGTAGGAATGGCTTAAGTCTTCTAAGCACTCCGAGGCCTTTAGCAATTTTCTTTGAAACGTTTACTATGTGATCTCGCCAAGACAGAAGTTCATCTATTTCTACGCCAAGACATTTATATGAGGTAGTTCTGGCTATTTGTTTACCATTTATGTTTACTATAGGCTGGCCAGGGAGTAAGTTAAGTTTATGTTGCGTACCGGTAAACATATATTTTGTCTTTGAGATATTAAGTGTTAATTTATTTGCTTTAAGCCACTCGTGCACTTTGGCGAGATCATGATTAATTCGAAAATCTCCAATACCAAGAAACCTACACTAGGACAGCTTTAGGGTCTTGTGTGACTAATCGGCATAGATATCAAGCTTCAAAACGTTTTAAAAATAAAAGTAAAAGCGTAAAAGTTCTAAGATTACAGTAACATGGCACAGTTTACGGCATGGAATCGAGGCTGATATTTCTTGTATACATTCTCATACACTGTCCTGCAAATACTGCACGCAAACTTCCGTTTAAAAAGTTCCTGCTCTTCAAAGAACCACAGCAGCTCAAACAGGATACCATTCTGAGAAATCGAGAGAAGTTTGAAGCTGTAGAATGTTTTTTTCCAGTGCATGAAAGCTGATAGATCCAACTAGTAAAAGCCGCTACTGCACGACTGTTCTACACTTCACGCTTCAATTCTTACGCGTGTTCGTATTGGCTTATTGTAAAAACTAAGGTTGATGACGTCAGGAACATGAAAGTCTATGAAGTCCACCAGACGGGGAGGGTGAGGAAGTGAGCGGACGACTTCGTACCGTCTGAAAATCAGGCTACCTAAGCAGCTAACACGCCGGATATGTATTTTTGCGAGTCATTCGTATGCATGCGAATACAAGTAAAAATGCCCAGCCGTATTAGCTGCTTAGCCGACTAATACGTTGTTTTTATTTAATTTCTGCAACGAAACATTTTTTCCACGTTTAATATGACAACCTGGAAGCCATTCGAACGTTATTACCCCACTAAGCTAATTTTGAGAGTGACAGCACTACAGCAATAACCCTTTTTCGATCCATTTATTAGCAGGATACTTGAATGGAAATGTTCTTCTTTTACAATTTGCATTTCGAAACGCTTGGGACGTTCGCTGTTCCTGGTCGCCCCATCACCGGCGGAGGACTCTCCATAGGGACAAATATAAAACGTGAAGAATGAATGCCCTTATAGTGTTCGTATAAAAAGTTTTTCTTTTTTACAACTCTGGTTATGTCGTTGATAAAATCTCATTACGCTCGTAAAAACTTACCATTACAACTTGCGTTGGTCTGTGTGACAGGAAACTGGTCAATTATGAACTGCGCGTTGTGTGAAATCATGAGATCCCTGAAATCAAATTATAAAGATGGTTTTTTTGGATGAAAGTCTGAAATCCCTTGTATTTTTCATAGCTAGATTCCCGGGATCACGTTCATCCCCGCTAAAGTATACCTCTACTGAGTCCCGTGAACAGATAATTCACTGACGTGTGATATTATAAAACTCGACTCTAAATTGAACTTGCTTTAGGCTGTAGCTGAGTTATCCTGATCAAATATGCTTATGGTACTTTTAATTTGTTTTGACCACTGGCGATTAAGGTTTTCAAACTCAATGACTTTGTTTGAATCAACGAACTATATACTACTCTGACTTACTTTGTCAAGTTTCACCAAATACTCCTCGAGATAGTCTCGAACTTGAGGGTCTTGTATCTTCAGCTGTTAGACGTTGAAAATGGGACTTGGATCAAAATAAACACAACATACGCAGATCGAATATATGGCTACCTTAATATAGGAAATTAACGAATCATGTTATTAACGCGAATTTCAAAAATTCGCGTTAATTAAATGCCCCTTAATTTATAGCATCGTTAATTAAAATACCACTAATTTACAGCATCGTTATTTGAAGACACCTTTATTTCATGCCAAATCATATTAGTCGGCTTCACTTTCAGACTCACTTGACACCTCTTCAAGTAACAGGGACTTTAAAATGTCTTTTGATTCGTCGATGTAGTGATCGTCCTCTCCCACAGGGTAGCTCACTTCTTCTACTCTCTTGTTTAGAATGTCAATGGCTTTTAAGTCTTTCCATTTCACAGTTACCTCAATGGATATTTCAAGGCCGCCTTGGACAAGTGGGGATGGCTTGTATTTAGCGGATTTTACCTCGGCTCTTATATCAGCTCCTCTCTCCAGCGCATGCCAGATATATCGACTGAGCTCTATCGGAATGTGCCCCACAATAGAAGAAAATCGAGTTCCTGACAAGATTGCCTTCCCAGCAACTGCAAACCGATCGTGTTTGTTGTCTTTCTCTTGTTTAAATGAGAGCGGCTGCTTTACAAATGGTTTCCAGTCTGAGCGATACACACCTCTCAAACCAGTGATGAATTTGATAGTGCCGACAGCTTCACTCGTACTTGCACTCATCATGATCCACTAATCTGTCTTTACAAGTACAGACAAAAGGTAGGTATTAATGGTAGGACGTGTATATATCACTTATGAGAAATAAAGCAGTTTAATCGGTAATAATAACATGCAGTTTACCCTATTCGTTAACATCATCTTCATCAGAGCTACAATGTATCTTCTACAGCAAGTTCTTGGAGTGTTTCCTGATATGAACCCTCATATCGCTTATGGATGTATAGGTCAGTTCAGTTCAGCAGTTTTGTTACAGTTACCATTACTTTTACAAACACTTTCTCATTGTGTTTTCCAAAAATGAACAATATGTTCCTGAGAACTATCATATCTATAATATACCATAGTACAAAATCATTTTTTTTATCAAATAAAGGTCGTTTTTTTCTTTTGTCTCCGAAAGTGAAAGGTAACGTTAGTGATAATAAATTGTCATCTCGTAGACGAAATCGCGAAATTAAAGTGTTGCGAAAATTATGTGTAATAAGGTAATAACAATGTGAACACAGGTAGCCACAAAGAGAGGGTACCTCACTAAAAACACAGGTAACGCGAAGTAACTAACCAAGGGTATAAGAAGACTACACGGGCTAACCATCCTCTCATATTGTGTATTTATCACTGATATTAATCCATTATTTCTTAACAAATTGTGAAATAAAATACCTTCTGCTGTGTATGTGTTGATTTAGCGCTCGGGCTTCCTGTGGCTCATCTCGCTAACTACAAAAAAATATTCATATGTAGTGGGCAAGATGAGCCACAGCAGAATGAAGTCAAAAGTATATTATTTCACAATTTGTTAAGAAATAATGGATTAATATCAGTGACAAATACACAAAATTGATGTGAAGACTGCAAGGCTGATCAGACGGCTGTACAATGTTATTTATTGTACCCTATATTTCGGTTTGCCAGAACGAACCTCCTTCAGGGGTTTATATGAGCCAAGTAAGGAATACAAGTGGACGTAGATACTATATACAGTAGAGATATGCAATGCTGATTGGCTTAGCGAAATATGAAATGAAACCATTATAGGGTCTGTCATGTAATGAGATTCAATATATGGTAATGTCGTAAACAAAGGCAATGTGACTTGTAACTATAGTGATTACAAGGAGAAAAATGTGTATATGTAAAGGGATAGCATTATATTTCATTGCATCTGTTCATTCCGTGAGGCCGTTCTAAAGTGTTAGCCAGCTTAGAGATAAGGTGTGCTTCCCCAGCTTTACAGAGACTGTCTCTGCTGTTGTGAATAGTTTCTAACGGTACGATTTGTAAGCCATCAAGTGAGTGTTTGGTTTTTGAAAAATATTCTGAAACGGCGGTAACTAAAACTTCATAACTAAAATTTCAAATGGATATACTGTAGCTTTAAAAGAAAAGCCATCTCATTTTGTTACAAATAATAATTATTCCAGATGTTGTATAGTCCAATAATAATTATTAATTTAAATCGCCTTTGCAAAGGCTGTTACAACTTTAATCTTAGAATTGTCATATCCTCTGTCAATAATTATAAAGCATATCAGGGCATTTGCATGGTGTTTTTCATCAAGTTGATGGTGATATATGCCTTTTTAGTTTTGTTTTAAAGAAATCAGGGTTGAATGTGATTCTCAGTGCCTCAATCTTTTAAGCTGAGATACATGTACATTGTAGCATGCTAAATAGGTGCAGAACCAGTAGTATGAAATAATGAGTTGTGTACATACATGTTAATAAAGTAATCAAATTGTTAGCTAAATTATCTTTTTAATGTTCATTTATTAAAATACCGGTAAGCCTGCAATTGAAAAGTGCTTGTCATTTCCTTATTAGCATCCATCAAACTTAAATTCATATTCTTTGTTAAACTTATAATAGATTATTAATTCATTATACTTGTGATTCCATATTGGAAGTGAAGTACTGCTGTGTGTTGAGACTGCTTGGACCTCATTTTGGATTCCCTGTGGTTGTAGTAGGGTGTTGATCTTTGTAGAGGAAATATCGCATGAATGTGACTGCTATATACATGATTATGGGCACCAAGTGATATTTTGAAAGAACTGAAAATTGCATGTGCCTTTAGGTGCATGAGTACAATTTGGGAACATTCAAAATACCACTCAGGTGCCATAAATCACGTAATATATAGCACAGCAGTTCATGCAATATGGCTCGCTCCTGTTCCCAAAAAAACTTTGCTTGCATGGAATGACTGACTGCAACCCTGAATAATTTATTCCTCCAAGTGGACAGACATAGAAATCTGACTGATCAAGTAACTGGGCAGATTTAGTTGTGACACCCAATACATGATTTCTTTAAATTCAGCAAAGGGGAAAAAACATGTCTGGAAAGAGCATTTCAACATCAGTTAGATAACAATAATAAAGTTTTAAAGGAATTGGTTGTTTTTGGTGCAGTATATGTTTGGGCATGTGGAGTTCATAAAATTTACAGGCTAATTTAATGTATGTTGGAGGACAAAGGGAAAATTCCATACATTTGTCTGCAAACTATTCAGATTTCATGTGCCCAAAATTCGATCTGCAACAAAACACTAACCTTCCCTTAACAGGAAATCCTGCCTCCTAGGATCTTATCAGCATCCTGTCGTTAAAAGAAATTCATTCCTGCTACATCGACTTGCCTGTAGCCTAACAGTTCAAGTTAAATTTATTTGCACTGTTTTATACTAGTAATGTTACATAAATATATACAAAATAAGGGCTTCATATTTACAGAATAGATGGTTTTCACTCAATCCCCAGAGATTCAAATGACAAAGGGTATGGCGGCCATGTTGGTGTACCTAACAAAAGAAGCTAATGAAGAATCTATTGTTAAAGGTACACCAACATGGCCGCCATGACGTCATGCGAAAACCATATATAGATTCAGAATTGAGATTAGTGTGTGGTGGCCAAAGTAGCTAAAGCTTTCGAGTTGGCCACTGCTGCATTTAATTATGTAAATATATAATAAATAAAGTGAATAATCGAGCTTATTGATTTGTGTAATTTGAATATGGTAGGAAAAGAGAAAAGAAAGAGAAAAGAAAAAGAAAAACAGAAAACGATAGTAAAAGTGGGAAGGAGTAATTCAGTAAAATTGTAGCTATTGAGAAGACAGTACAGTACGGTCGAGGATCCTTTCCTTCCAACGGTTATTTGCTGCCAGGATCTTGCCTGAATCCTCACAGGATCCTGGTGAAATCCTTCAAGATCTTACGAGGATCCTTTCCTTCCAATGGTTATTTCCTGCCAGGATCCTGTCAGCAATGTCTGACTGCACAGAAAAATTACAGTATTCAGACCATGATTCTGGGTAGCTTAATTTACGTTCTCAAGTGGTATCCAAACGACAGAGCGGAAAAACGGAGCGCATGCGCACTAGCCACTCATTAAAAGTGAATCAAGATGGCCGCCGAGCGGGAGTGAATTATAGCTCTTTTCCAGGGACCTCTCACAGCTCAAGAAATACCACGATTACCTTATTACTTCACACCATGGACTGATATTCTTCAGTGACTTCTCTGAGCCCAAATAACACATAATCTAGTTAACTAAAAGAACGCTACAATTGCTCGTTCAACTCTGTGTTCCAGAAAAACGAACCATTTCGAAATGTTCATATGCGACTGGAAAAACGCCAAAATAAGAAAACTTGTGAATATATAAGGTTTATACTTCGGTTGAGAACTAAGAAAGTAATGGTTTTCAACATATAAAATACCATATTCGAGATTTTCATTTCTATTTTTCAAACGAAGCATTTGAAGTTACAGTAGTAACTAGACTGTCTACAGTAGTCAATAGTAGAAATCCTGGAACGACGATCATTACCAAAGACTGTAAGTAAATCTACAGAGCTATTATCAGGAAATTATACAATATTTCACTTGGTTATTATGGTATTACATCGGCATTTTGACGAATTAGTTGACTGATTTACCAATGTAAAGAAAACATGAAGTGTTGTATAATAGTATATACATGTAAAAAAAAATTATGTTATAATTGTTCTGTTTTCAGAAAGCCAACAATAAAACATAGTTGTAATCGAAAGCCTTTGGCAAAATAGTTTTGTTAGAAGTGGGTTGACACTAATTATGTTGTGTGGGACTTTTGTGTTGTTCTGTATAAAGGGAGGTATCGTGGTTGGTGTATGAAATCACAGAGCCTGCATGTGGACTTTCTCACCCAAGCTTTGTGCTTGCTTTACACGAAACAGTACTTCTTGTTGTTTTCCCAGGAAAAAGGAAGCCTGCAATTGTATACCTTTCCCTTCCCAGCTCCCTCAGTGTTTACTTGATGTTTTTTTAATATCTGGACAAAACAGCAAAGGAGCATGTTTGCTTGTGTTAGACTACTTGAGAAATGGAGATTGATCTTCTTCTCTTGATCTTCACTCTATTCTCCCCAAGCACAAGCAAAATGAGACAAATACATGTGCAGGATAATTGAAAGATATATAAATAGCCTCCATAGCAAACTACATGCATGTATGAGAACAAATCTACATTTTACATGTACTCTTTATTTGACTGCCAAGTTTTTCTCGCATTTCCTTTCGCACTTCGGTTCGAATTTGTTCCATATTTTTTTCACGCATTTGTCCTAAATTAGCTGAAGTCTCTCGGCGAATTTCAGACCTCATAATCTCGTATTTATCTGCTTCAGCGAGGATGAGACCGTATTCAGAGTCGGATATATTTTCGTTGCGTAGGGCCTTTGATACTAGATCACGAATAGTATTAATTTTCGCCCTAGCCAACATAGTTGTTTTCTCATGTTTAGAAACTTTTATTCCGAGCTTTTTAGTTCCCACAGTTGTAGATGCTGAAATTAATCCACATAGTCCACCGATAACACCAAGTGGTAGACCAATCACTATTCCAATTCCAGTTAGAGCAACTGCCAATCCAGAACTCGATAAGAGTACAGATAAACCTCCTGTTACCACTGCGACGCCATGGACAATACCTTGTGCGCGGACGTATTTCTTACGCACACCTTCATAGTGTTTTTCTTGAGTTTCGATATCTGAAAGCGTATCTCGGACTGTTTGCAACCGAAAATTCTTTCCAGTATCACTCCGTTCCCCTGGAACTAGCGATGGATAGATATTTGGAAGAAGTGGTTGAATCGAATCGCCGTCCATCATAGTTTTGTTATATACATATGATTTACTCAATCTTTAATACGTATGATATAGGTCGACCACGGAAGTCTATAATATTTCCTTTTTCATCTCTAATTGTCAGGCGAAGGCTGGTTCGTCTTGTCTCTAGAGCTTGCAGGACGTAAGTATTTTTAGTAAGCCTCTCGCCTTGGATATCTAATTTAGCTAGGACTTGCGATGGCTTTCCTTCGAGAAGTGAGAAGCTGTAGTCCACCACATCGCAGTGGACATATACTGTGTGGATATCTTGTAGAATCAGCTTGTGATCACCCACTTTGAGCGTCACAGCGTTTATCTCACGTTCATCTCCGTCAACACCAAATAGTGTGCAGAGATTTCTACTAAACTCAATTGGGGTATTGACTTCTAGGATCCAAACCCCACCAATGAAGGTTTTTGCGATTTTCACAATGCCAGCTTTGATTGCAGGTATGAAGGAGGGCTGAATGCTTGCCATATTATGGTGCCCTGCACCCACACCATATGGAAAACCCACACCTACGGTATCCCACTTGAATGAACCATTCTCCGCGAGGTTCCACCAACTGTTTTCAAAAGTTACCTCGATTAGTGAAATATTATGAATGTAAATAGGTTCTTGAAAATAGACCGTATGGTCAGCCGAGGTAGTGGTAACATTTAAGATTACCATATTAAAGCCAGAAGTTCTTACTTTGATACTATGATACTAACATATATTCTTTACTTCACGATATTGACGTATGTCGTTACTTTAATACGTATTAATATCGAACAGATGAGTCGAGAGCATGAGTCGAACGGATTGATCGAAGAAGCTCCACGTCAAGGATAAGAAACTAGCCAATACTATTGTGGTGACTATATCGCACCTCGCAATGCAAAGGCTTTTGCAGTCTTTAAGGAAAAACATCCATACGCCGACTTAGAGAAATTCTCAGCTAGGACAACGGCGTCTGACATACATGATGAGTCAACATACGAGACTAGGATCATGTTTTATGATGGTGGACAACATTGGGATATGGGTGGTCTCATACCAGTAGATGTACGAAATCATCTAAACGAAGCGTTACGAGGGATAACGCAAAAACATGTGATAGTTGTGGGTTTTCCACTTCCTTTCACATTATCTTGTGTTGGAAGTTTCCTGCAACCAAAACGGTCAAGGAAATCAATCAGCTCACTGGTATCTCCCCCTTCGCCTAAGTTTCAATTAAGAGCCTCACAGACCACCTCTTTTTCATCCTTTGCGACATACTTCTTAAAATACTGCAGCAGAATCTCTTCAGAAACTGAGTTCTCATTAAATATAACACTGATAATGAAGGCTTGACTTATCATGAAAGGGAAGTATCCCAGATCCAAATACCCTTTGGCGAGTATACGTGCAACGGTTGCCCATTCTCTTGTCTGGAAGTCATGTCTGAGTGTGGGGACTCTTTCTCCTTCACCAAGGGTGCATGAATCATAAAATTCCTTCCAAAAGCAGCCAATGGCATCTCGATAAACTCCTCCAGTATCCACACCTTGTTCATCATTTCCTCTTTCATCGACCATTACAAATTTCAAAGTACTGGTCATGATGTCTTCTGTTATTAATTCTTGTATGATGCCATGCATAACTCGTGCTCTTCTTATCCTCAGTGTTCTAAAAGTAGATAAAACAGTGTAGATGTTGATGCCAAACAGCTAGCATGTAACAAACAGAAGATTGAGGTTTTACAGTACCTGCCAAATTTAATTCATGATCAATCAATTTCATTCTTAATTGTAATCAAGCTTGTGGCGGAGTTGTGGTTGTTACCGTTGTACGTACCTTCTCACTCCGAAACTTCGCAATTACATCCAATCCTATTCCCCTTCTCTTGAGGAATTCACAGACCTACAACGTTTATTCGATCAGCAACTTATAATCGATATTGTAGTCGTACGTATGTTTAAGTGAATGCAACGATAAAAACAAGTAAAGAAATCATCATTGTGTACCTTTTGAACAGACTCATGCGTCTTCTCTGTCGCCATATTGGATTTACTGAGCCCGCGATGCTGGTGGTTGCCAACCCCCAAAAGTCGCGAAAAAAGTCGCGAAAAAAGTCGTGAAAAAAGTCGCGAAAAAAGTCGCGAAAAAAGTCGCGAAAAAAGTGGCAAAAAAGTAAAAAGTGGCATGGCCCTTATGGGCCACCGTACATACATCCCAAGGGAAAGACCAGAAACAATTGGTTGTAATTAGTGTATTGTGTTTAGCCTGGCCAGCTACTTTTATAGTGCAGGTCCTTGTTTAATGTATAAATAATCCTATTCAATGACCTTTTACCACAGGTGTCCCAATATCAAAGAGAGTTCTATGTGTTTTATATAGTTTTGCAAATACAAAAATTAAAGTAACTCATTTGGAAACTTTATGTGAAGAAAAGGTTTAAATTCTTTTTCGGCTTTTTCATTTCCCTTTTCTAACGGCTTGATGTACTTGCTAGGAACTGCCTCCCCTTCTTTGCATTTAACATCGGCCCACGGATATTTAAGAACGACATTACGACCTTTACATTCAAACCAGTTCTCCTTCAAAGCGAATTGTGCGACTTTGAGTTGATCATACTTTGAACTTGGGACCTGGTGTTTCCTGGTATTGTGTATATCAAAAGCTTCCCTGCTTTTATACATTGTTCTGTTCATCTCCAAAAGGTTCACACTACACGACATTAGTTCAACCATAGCAAATGAACTTTGTGCAGAGGCATATTTTTGACTGGGCGAGCAAGAAAATCCTCAACCCATTCGTCTCCAGCCAATAGGCCCTATCAAGGTTATTTCCGCCATCTTGGCAGGGGCGCAAACATACTGGGGCGAGCGCGCGGCCAAGCGTGTTTTTCAATGGCGGATCAGTCGAGCATTGAAACTTAAAATGCCAAATCATGCACGCTGTGCTGTTGGTTACTGTGATAACGATCAACGATATCCCGATTTGTTTACTATTAAGTCCCATGTAGATGCTTTGAAGCTTCATAAGTGGCCTGCTAATCCACAACTTGCAGAAATCTGGCGTAAACAAGTGATAAAGGGACGAAAGGATGATTTCAATCCGCCACCTGGAGCACAAGGGAAGTTTGTGTGTTCAAACCACTTTCCTCTGGGTAAGAGGACGCCTCAGAATCCTAAAACAGACTACCCAACTCTTTATTTAACCTTATCGGACTTTCTGAGGTCCAAGTCTCCGAAAAAAAGGAAAACGAGGAGAAGTTTAGCCATAGAATTAGAAGAATATAAATCTAGCCCTGACCAGTCGAGTGATAGTGATTCTGACGAAGAGGAAATGGATATCGATGGGAACGTTCATATGAGAGTTGATTTGCGTTTTGAGGATTTGTCAAGGGACGCTGATGTAAAAAACTTCACGGGTCTTCCCTCCGCTGAAGTTTTTGAGAGACTTTTTGAGTATTTAGCAGTTAAAGCTTGCAAGATGCAGTACTGGAGGGGTGCTAAACAGACAAAGAAAGAAATGCTTAAACAGCCGCTGAATAGACCTCACTTAAACACGCAAAAAGGTAGACCTGGCCCACAACGCAGCCTAACTTTAACTCAAGAAATGTTTTTGACCTTGATGAAGTTGAAGTTGGGACTTATTAATGAAGATTTGGCCTTCAGGTTCATGATCTCATTGGGTACAGTCAGCAGCATATTCATCACCTGGGTAAAATTGATGTCTAAAGAACTGTCAGTCCTAATTATTTGGCCTAGTCGCCAACAAATACTCAAATCTATGCCACTGTGTTTTAAGAAGCTATACCCTAAAACCCGCTGCATAATTGATTGCTTTGAGTGTTTCACGGAAACTCCAAGTGGATTAAACCTTGCTGCAACTCTCTGGTCTGAGTATAAGCATCATTATACGTGTAAAGTGTTAGTGGCTATTACACCCAGTGGAGCTTTTAGCTATGTGTCACCAAGCTATGGAGGGAGAGCATCGGATGTGTTTATAGTGAGGGACTGTGGATTCTTGAAATTGATTGAGCCATATGACCAAATTATGGCTGACAGGGGCTTTAAAATAAAAGAAGATCTCATGATGTCAATGTCCTCACTCTGCATTCCCCCAAGCTGTGCTGCATCAATGCAAATGCTACCTGCAGATATTAGAAAGACCTCTGCTATTGCGAATGTTAGAATCTATGTGGAACAGGCCATTGGGCGTTTGAAAGTTTTTCGTATTTTGAAACATGAACTTTGCATAGCTCAACTACCTACAGTAGATGACATTGTAAGGGTTTGCTGCTCATTGTGTAATCTTCTGCCACCACTATGTGAAAAATGAAGACCGAAAAGTATATCATTGGCCCATCTGGGTGTAATTATGAAGAAAAAAACAGTTTGAAATCTGTCAATGTAAATGGACTCTGGAGTTGTTAACGTTTAAACACTGTTTATTAATATTTTGGATTAAAACAATTTTGATTATGATTAACAATTAGACTACAACTTCAAGTTTTCTATCCTGTGATAGTTGGGAAGGATGAAGCCCAAGTCGACATATTTTATCAGTCAATACAAAGAGAGAACTTGTAGTCTAATTGTTTTATTAAAAATCTTAGTAAAAACCTACTGGATAGCTTTCTACTGTAAAAACCAAGAACATTTTTTTTTATAAATTTATTGAAGAAATGACAGCTTTTCTCTACTACAGCTGTATTAGATTAGCCAGTCAGAAAGTGAGATTTGAATATAGAATGGTAATAGATTTTTACTAACATGTTTTATTGCAACTAAAACAAATCATACAAAGTACTATAGAAGTAGCAATCTTGGTTATGCTTCACTTCTGAAGAAACTGTAGTAAAATCAGAAGGTAATTATATAATGCTGTGTGATTGCAACGAAATAATCATGCTCTCCAAGAGGGTGTAACCAATGACCCAACCCCTCTAGAAATGCCATGAATATTTTCTGGAATTAAACAAAGTTACTAGGGGCATAGCCGGGGGGGGTGCTATGGGGACTGGACCCCATTCCTGTTGGTATATTTTTTTACAAATATTCTAAAAATAGGTTTACCCCCCCCCCCCCCCCCCCACCCTTCAACACTCAAGACAAAATCCTGGCAACACCCCTGTCTATTATAATACTAAATAAACTTTCATTCTAAAAATGAAGCTATTTTTGCTTTAGTTCTAACCTTGGTTACAATTATTGCACTTCAAATATAAAGAGTTAGTGATCTCCTCGTGATTACTACACCATGCATGGACTGCTCTGTGACAAACAGAACAAATATGTTCCTTGCCCACTGGAATACTGGCAAGTAAGCAAACACTGCATAAATCAACATCCCCTATCTCACTGCCCTTGTCATCACCATCTTCTTTGGCATCATCACCATCATCATCATCACCGTCATCATCATCATCATCGTCACTCTGCTTAAGCTGACTTTGGCACGCTCATTGAACAAAAGGTTCAATCAAGCCCAACTTTGATGGAAGTGTAGCCCTTGACTTAGGAAACACACGTGCAGCGTTTCGGTCCAGGGGGGTCATTCCCGGGGGGACAGCAGAGCATTAAATAAAAAAAATAGCGATATTTGTGACGTCATATCTCACCCCCCTGACCTCATATGTGAATAAACATTGCACCAAATGAAAGAGCAGCCTTTATTCTATAAGTGTACGAAGTTTGGTGTCTGCTCATCTATCATAAGATGATGAATTCTTCAAATCCGCAAGATGCTGTGTAATGCTTGTGTCCACAACCCATATTGACTTAATTTTGAAATGGAAGGTTGTCAATAATTGGTTTGGGCGATTTGACACAGAAAGCGTTGGCATATCGGGATGAAATTTACAGACCCTTCAGACATGGATGGAAGAAACATTTTAAAAGTATTTCGGAGTCGCTAACTGCGCATGCGCCAAGCTTGGGTTACTGTGTTTTTCGTGCAAATGTCAGCAAAATCATGCAAATGTCAGCAGATTTCGGACAATGTTCAAACTCGTAACATATGAGGTTCGTAATGAGCTACAGCTGTATTGTTTCAGAATGTTAGAGAAGTTTATTGCTAGTTTTGTAACATAAACAAAACAGGATATATACGTGGCTTGTTATTTGGTTTACGGCATTTAAAATGTCTGAAAATTCTATGTCAGAAAACATCGGTTAAATCACAGATCATGGGTACGCAAACTGCTAATAAACTTGCGTTAATTGTTTCAAAACAATATTCAATGACCACTGAACGTGAAGTTTGGTGACCACAAGTCTTTCCTCTGGAGAGAAGTAGCCTTTTGTTATTTGCCACCAAGCAGGGACGTCGAGAGGAAGAGCATCCGCCCCGTCTCTTTCAGAGAAAATTTACAAAGAATGTGCAGTATGAGACCAGTATCGAAAATCTCCAAGAATACCACCACCAACCACCAACCCCCGATCCCCCACTCCTCCCCCTAAATAATAATCTTAATATGCTTTAATATGCTTTAATATGCTTAGGTAAAGTACTTATCTATGTTACACTTGATATGGTAATATATTAAGAAATGTAGCAATAAGAGAAGTAATTGTAACTTGAATGCGCTTACATGTAAGTAGGAAAACTATATGGCTAAATCATATTTAAAAATTAATATATTAATATAACTGTTCTTGAAGTGTTGTGTGTTTACTCTGGGCCTCGCGCTGGTTTTATTCCGTAAAGCATAAGTAGTAGGTTTAGTCTGGGTCACCGAGGATGCCAAGGAAGGTAGGTAAATATACTAAAATGACATATTTTGCTGTCCTTCTTTCTTGTATTGCATTTGAAAGCACTTCCGGGCTTAGATAAGTAGTTAATGCACCTGTCTAGCACGTTTCTCGCTAATATCTTCTAAGGATTATTATTTTTATTGCTATAAAGACTTATATTTATTTAAGCCTACTTACAGTGTTCATAGGAAAGAAATGCAGATATATCTGCTAGTTTTATTCGTACGTACCAAATAGAAATAGTTGCGGTGTCGACACGAGCTAACTGTTTTAGGGGATACCAACGATAAGCTTTGTACATTCGCGAAAATATGAGTAAATCTGTAGACCGAGTCAAGTACGAGTCCGAGTCAGATCCGAGTCAGATTAAGATGACGGAGTCACAGTTGGTGTCCTTTATGTCTGGACCGAGTTTCAGGGAATTCTGTCAAATATTTCTCCCCCTATTAACAGAGAGACAAGGTAGGATGCTGAGCCACGAATACCGTTTCGACAAGCCTCAAGTCAAACCCGATTATTTCACGAAAAACTAAATCCAGTCGAGAAATTTCCTCACGGGGCTGCAGATGGATTAATTAATCGCCAGTTTAAGCCAACGAATCCAAACCAGTCGTTTTTTCTGAGCCGTCAGCCTCCATGAAACTACGAAGAAACCTAGTCGCACGGCTAAACTGGCCGAAGCGGAGACCGTTGGACAGACGTTATATATATACAGTCAACTCTCCACTAACGGACACTCTCGTAAGCGGACAGCTCTACTTACGGACGCCTTTTCAAATCCCCGTTTTACCTCCCAGTCAAACTCTGTATTTACACATTCCCGTAAGCGGACACTCTCTCGTAAGCGGACGCGGACACTTTTGAAAATGAAAATTGGATTTTTCTTTTGTTTACGCTCTCTCGTAAGCGGACACTTATGGTTTGTTGACTGAATAAATTACTTTGTCACATGGGATGTTTTTAAGAAGCACCAAAGTTACATGTATGGACGACAGCAATAAGTCCCGTTTAACTTTTTGTTAAATATAGAAGTTATACTACAGTATATTTCTTTTTTTCCCCGAGTTTTAAAATTTGACATCAATAAAGAGTTTCGCTTTATATCTTCAGTTGCTATTTTTGTCTACCCAATAAAACATAATTAACACCCGCTAATTAACTCTCCCGTAAGCGGACATCCACCCTATTTTTCTTGGGTGTCCGCTTATGGGAATAATTCTCGTAAGCGGACAGCTCTACTAACGGACACTTTTTTCAATTCCCGAGGGTGTCCGCTTACGAGAGAGTTGACTGTATACCTTATTTTGGAACCGACTTATAAGGGAATGGTTCTATGGTTAAGTGATTAAAATGCGCGTCTTCGAACCCGGGGATTATCAAGTGTGACAATCTCTTTCGATTTATGTACTCTGTTTGTTTGTATGTACGTCGCTTGAAGTGTGATCTATGCTAATGAGGAAAAAATGTAAACAAGGATTCGCCCATTATCACCTACATCTACTGACACTAAACAGAGGGACCTATTGGCCACTTTTGGCTAAATATCTGTTCGGATGAAAAAGGTTGTCTATACTTTTCTGTAATTGGAAAACGTAGGCTAAACTTTTAGGAATTTTCTTAAATTTGCGAGTACAGATATTTTGGGCTACAATTTTCGGAACACCCGCGGAGTAAAGAAAAAAATGAATATGCTCGCCTAAACTTTTCGTAAAAATCGGTAAATTTCTACGCTTTTCGATTTCTCAAATATCGCAAAACATTTTCAGGTCACATGTTAGTGAATGCGGAGTATTTCGAAACAACTGAGATTTTCGGATGGAGGTTTTCCCCCTGTCAGATTCGACAACCAATTTACAGTCCCTAGAAGTCTCGGTATAATCAGTGAAAGCTAAGATTCTGAGAAAACGGTTGCTTAAAATCACACTGATCGACAAAATGTCAGAATCTTATGTTTTCGTCAAGGCCTCTGCCACACCTAAGAATTTCGGAATGACAATGAACGCGCCTTAAAATATTCGAGACTGTCTAAGTTCCCCTAGGTTCACCGAACAGATAACATTTTAGCAGCGCAGTTTGAAATTCATTTAGTTAGCATTACAAGTGCTTTAGAAGCATTTTAGCGAAAACTCTCGTTGGGTGCTCCTGACTAAAGACGTGTTAATCTCATTAAGATAATAGTGCTAAGGTTGGCACTAGGACTTATCGTTACGCAAGTCCAAACTCATTATTTGCACCTGTTGTTTTTTTAAGAACCACTAGGACTTCTACAATTTAAGTTGTTACCATTTGTTTGCTCGATTTGAACCTGTAAGGACAAACTTCGTAAGGACCAGCTCCGTTACAAGTCTAGTTTTACAGTATTCGCGTTACAATATTTTCATGTATATCATAGCAAACATCGTTTGATTAAAAATAAATATTAGTAATACGTGGAGTATAATTTCTGATTTTATTAACTCGTGGATGTGCTTGCACAGAAACGAGTTAACGGGATGGTGGGTAATCGTGTCACTCACTCACCCATTAGCAGAATGGAACGCTTGGAATGTAGATTCTTAATTTAATTATCTGATAATGATTGTTGATACTTGATTGAAGTAATAATAGGCCCTTTGCAGCTAACACGTCACGTGGTTGTACTGGAGAGCAAAACATGTATGACTGTCTGGGCAGGTTTAACAGTTATTTAATCTGTTCAATGACGTTTCTAGATTGTTCTTCAAATTCGCTAAATAGAAATAAAATTAACACCACACGACACTGAAATAAATGTTAAGCTTTATTTTGTGAATATATTAAGAGCTCAGTATTGCTAAAAGTCCTTTCAATAGGGACGCCGGTAAAAATACAACAGCTTTTTCATATGTAGAATAGAATTTGAAAAGGGATAGAATTGTGCTAGAATTTTGAATTGGGCTAGAATTGCATTCCTTGCATTGTTTCAGAATTATGTAATGTCAACAATGGCAATCTTAGTTGCATATTTCACCCTCTGTAGAATATTGTATAGCAAAAATAATTTTCTAGCAGGACCCCCTGAATTCCCCCCTGAATTCCCCCCCTGACCACATGAACCTGTAACTGAATTATACATCTGTGCAAGGTGAGGATGTCCCTCTAGTTGCCCTGCTAGAGATGGGAAAATGGATTGCACAATTCGTATGGATTGCACCCCCCTGAATCGCCCCCCCTGACCTCATGAACCTTTGGGTCAGTACTATAAGCCTGCCAAGTTTGGTTGTCATTGGACATTGTCTAGGCCAATTATTCGTACGTCGTACGTATGTCAGCAATTTCGTACCAATGTCAGCAATTTCGTACCAATGTCAGCAATTTCGTACCAATGTCAGCAATTTCGTACCAATGTCAGCTTAATCATAGTCACCATCACCATTATCATCGTCACCACTATAACTACCATCTTCATCATCATCTCTTTCACTGTCAGCATCTATATCATCAATAAGGCAGCTGTGGCATAACCAAGATTCAATAGCTTCAGCACTGTCCTCTGTTAAGCCTGCACAAGGGAGGTGCCACCAGGTAGAACATTTATCGCATTGCACACTGTTTTCCTCTGCCTTGTTAATCTCTGGTTGCTCTAGAATTACTTTGCTGCATTTGGGACAATGGAATATGTCTTTATATCCTAACAAACAGGGTAGAACATATGCCTTGTAGAAAAGGGTGATTCTGTTGACCACAGAAGAGCAGAACGCTGAATCAAATTCTATCCTTTCATACAGAGGCTTGTGGCCTTGAGTCCACACAATGAAAAAACAATGATCCACTCCAGCAACCCACATCTGTGCTTGTACTTGTGTATAGTATTTATTTGTGGGTTTAAGTCTGGGTGTGTCATTGTATTTTTCTAGAAAGTCAACTTTCTTGTACACTTCTTCCCGGTGTAAGTTCTCATTCCTCACAGCATAGGGACATTTCACTTCTATGGTTGCAGGAGAGCAGCATTTGCACACAAACATCCCATCTGGAGATCCTGCTAGGTATGGGTAGTCTCTCTTTACATATAACCCACACTCCTTGAACCCCTCCACACCATTATCATGTTGCGATGCAATATCAGATATAAATGCCTTAACTGCAGAACTTTCGTGTTCGATCCCCCACTTTATCTGCGGTAAATAAGAAATGTCTTCACCTTCATTTATTAAACTTGAAACCACTGAAGTATATGCTATCTTCTTTTTTTGCCTTGATTTTATAAGCGACTCTGATTTGTTGCTAACAGTATGAAAGTTTGAAGCCGTGACTCGCCCTGCCCTATGTTTTTTCCAAAGGGGATTTTTACTTTGACCTCTAGTTTCTGCTTCTATTCTTTTGACTTCATCAGCTGTTAACTGGCTTTCCTCCAGAAATCTAGGCCCAGTTTCTTCAACTGGCTTGCCCTTGTTGACTTCCCTTGTCATGAAGTTTAAAGCCTTTTCTGTGAAAGGGAAAGGCAACCCATCATCTTGTCCATGTTCAATTGAGTTTAGAACACAGGCAGAGGGGGCTGAGAGTTTCACTGCATTAAGTAGTGAAGAAACTCTCTCATCCGTCAACAATCGATCTTCTCGTTTTCGAGGATCAAAAAACTTTCTAATGTTCTGGTCTGCAACAGGATCTCTGTCACTTTCTTTTTTTGACTTTTTGTGTTTAGAAAAAGTAAGATCCCTGATTTTTGAGGGGGCAACCTCTTTCCTTGTGCCTTTGTTCCAACCTTGAGGAACAGATGTGCATGCTGGTGAAATATAGTGCTTTTTACACGCATAGTTTATTTTGTAAAGGACTGCTATGACATGGTTACACACCTCACCAGTTCCTGCTGTGCATGTGCACCATGATGTAACAATCCTGCAATCTTTGCCTTTAGTGCAAACCCAAACTTGGTGTGGGTCATTCCTTATTCGCTGAGAAGGGCAAACACTTCCCTTTAAAAAAGTAAATCCATCAGATTTAGTTACCAAGACAGTGTCAACAAAACCGCTCATCCAGTATGAGTAGGCTTTCTGGTCCTTGTATTTGCCTATATAATCCGCATCAACAGCCTTTACCAATAAGATATAGCTGAATAGAACGCCATCGTTGACCTCTGGCCATTCTTGAACGTTATCTTTCCATGATTGTGTTGAAATAGCGTTGGGGTCGGTTTTGATGCCATGTTTCCTTAGCCGAGATTGGTACTCTTCCTTAATCTTCGAATAAATTTCCTCTTGCGAGAATTTCTTGGGGGCATTAAGCTCATATGCCCCAAAAGCTCTTGCAACTAACTCTTCCTTTTTCCCGCTTTGGCTCAATCCTCTCAAAGCCAGGAAATCTTTGAGAGAAGTTGTCGTCCAGCCCACGAAGTCTTCGTACTGAAACTTCTCCTCGCCCTGCCTTGGCATGGTTTCAAGTCAAGAAATTCGCCCCGTACTCGGTAAAAACAGTGAAACCGATTATACAACTCTTATTCAACTTGATTAATTAAAATTCAGTGTTAAAAAAACCTTTGAAATAACTTTTTACGCTATATTTGAACAAGCACGTTTCATGCTCGACTGATCCGCCATTGAAAAACACGCTTGGCCGCGCGCTCGCCCCAGTATGTTTGCGCCCCTGCCAAGATGGCGGAAATAACCTTGATAGGGTCTATTGTCTACCTTGCTTCCCTTGTAAATTTACGGTTCGATTTTGTTGGTACATTTTTCTGTACGCCAGAGGAAGCTTAGCCAAAGCATTCACACATTGTGTAAACGCTTCGTCCCTGTAATTCGTTTTTCCAACCTGTACGTACAAAGGAGGGCACATCATCCATACACCTTCTATGGCAAGACCATTCCCATACCGAACAGATTCTATGTACCATTTGGTAATAGGCATGAGATCGTTAATGAATGTTGTGTGATAAGAAAAAACCTCATCCTCAGATATGTGAATAGAAGTCCATTCTCTAAGTTTCTCCAATAACACCTCGTTGTGGTTTCCATTTCTTTTTAGACATTCCTTTAATTCTTGTTCACTTGGGAAAAATGGGGAATTTTGGAATATTTTGATCATGGCAATAGAAAGTCCTTCGTCGTAGTCGAGGAGTGCCTCTTCATTGTTGTTGTAGTTATTCTCTTTGAATTTAAGCTTGAATGAAGATGGATTGACTGTTGGCCTCTTCATGACTTTTTCAGTGACATTCCAAAAAACCCCAGGGCCTGCAATTCTTGCTATTGATTCGTTTATGTATCCTCGATTGTGAAAATCGCCCCCGGCTGGCACATGGGTTCCATATTTATTAGGGCAGCGATTAGCACAGGTCTGCAAAGTGACTGTATTCTTTTGGTCCCCAACGTTAATATCCAACACGCGTGCAAAGTTCACACCTCCTGCACACTTCATTTCCTCTGAAACATTCTCTGGTCTTTTGAAAGATGAGGCTATATGTTCGTATACATCGTGTTGCATGGACAATTTCTTGTTAATCTCATTTTCCATCGTTTCATCATGCTTGTTTTTGCGATTTCCAATGGTGTCACAGTAGTCTCGTGAAGTCTGTCGTCCACCGACGCTCCCTCATCTAACAAGAACTTAGCGGCGTTGAGGTGGCCTTTATGCAAAGCTAACGTTAATGGCGTCTGGCCAATACCGTCTCTCTCGTTAACCTTAGCACCAGAATAAACCAAACTCCTAACTAATCTTGTGTTCCCACTGAGTGCAGCAAGATGCAAAACATTTCTACCGTATTGGTCTTTCGCGGGAAACCAAGTTTGTCTGAGAGACTGAATTCGCTCAATTAGATTGTTATCATTGGTGACAACAGACGTTATATCCCTCAAAGTATTTAGGATTACCTTAGTCCTTCTATCCAGTTCTTCATTTACTTCATCTAAACCAACTTTCAATAGGAGAACATCCCAGGGCTCTGTTGACATTTTCCACGCTAGTGATTTCACGTGTATGTTCTAGTCACCAGTCTCCATGACGTCATGTAATTGTAATTCCCGTGTATAAGATGTTAAAACAAAAACCACACGCAGCTAAACGACTATGCCTGTGCTCAGACATTGTAACTGCCCTTTTAATCTCTTTGGTAGTATTAGCCTCCTCCGCAATCGAGTATTACGGGAAACAGGAATTGGGCTTCCTGTGTATTTAGCAGGGAAAACCCCGATTATTTGAAAATCCCTCGCCTCAGTCTCTCCCTTGCCACATGAATCCCAATTCTGGTTCACTAAGTTCCGAATTCCGAAGAGAGGCCTGCAGAGGAAACTAAGTAAAGTTATATGGAATTAGTTGTTTTTAAAAGAAAACCCGGCTGTTCAAACAACTTCCTTTTAAATTTTTGGTAATACCCTATATTGAAAATTATTGAAAAAAAATAGAAAATAATTTTTGTTTTCTTTTTAAATAAGTGCGAGCCATTTTCACTTTTGAATTTGTTAACAATAGCAGTGGAACGTCATATTAAAAAGAATACAAAATTTACTTTCTACTTTTTTTCAATAATTTTCAATCTAGGGTGGAGTTGAAACCCCCAGCGGCACCCCCTACCCTAGCCTCCTCCGCAGGCAACTCTCTTCTGAAAATTTTTGATCCCAAACCGAAAAATGTCCGAAACATTTTCCGAAGAGAGTTGCCTGCGGAGGAGGCAACCCCTACCCAAAATATGGTAAATTACCTCGCCTCCCGGATTAGAACCCCTATATAACTAACTCCCAGTATAATGAACCTATTCCTATCTGTGGACAGTACTGAAGATATTTCAATATTTTAATAAAATAAAATATTCAATTTTATTAAGATGGATCATACAGTTCATGTGTTAATTAGACCGTTATGTCAGCTTCTGTATCGCTTTCTTCATTGTTTTCAAGCACGACAATTTGATCATAGTCTTGAAACTCATCATGTTGAGATGTGATGTCAACTTCAGTGTGCCTAAGAATTTGGTCATATTCCATTTGCTGTTCCTTGTGTCTTTCGAGCTTTTTCAAAAATGCATACCTTTCATATGCTCTGTCTAAGTCTAAGTCTTTACCAGATTTTTTTAGGGGTAGATACGTTGTGCTTGTTTTACATGGAAAGCTAAATTCTTCTGAAAACCTATCCAGGTTGCTAGCAACACTCAAATTAGTGCATTGGTTCTCATGGGATATGGGCAGAGGAAATATGTTAGTTTTCTTCTTTCCTTGTAAAGGAAATTCCTCATGTATTGCGGGAACCTCTATTATGTATGTTTTTTGTGGTTTTTCCATGGCTGCTGCTTCCTGCTGTAGTCCTTCGATTGTTGCAGAAGCTAACTCTCTTCAGTCAACTCTGACAGCATTTAGGCCAACGTTTAGCTTGCTTAATATGTTCTTCTCTTGAAAGGCCATCCAACTGTTGTAGTGTTCTTCGTTGCTCTCTTAAAACAGTAAAGGAGTATATATTTCGATAAATAGTCTTACTCAATATTAGATCACATAATAGCTTTCCAGAGGATTAAGTGTGTTTCTATGTCCAAATATTTTTGTTTTCAAAAACAAATTTCGCAAGCATCCTTGTTAGACAGTGATGTGAATTGGGACAGCAAACAGGCAAGCTTACTCAATCTTTCAGGCATCTCTATTTAAACCAAAATGTCATTGTTTTCTATTGTTTAACCTAACCACACATATTGACTATTATATCTTATTTGATAATTTTTTTAAAATTATCCATTATTATATTGAGTGTTTTTAACCTAGTAAATACATTGGAATACCATAGGTTTATTTACCAATTTGTGTATCTGAATACACAAGCCCACTGACTTCTCTCTGAGGTTCAGTTGCAGTTTCACTTGAACTGAATAGATATTCGATGCCACCGATGTCTGCTTCCCTCCATCCTCTAACCGTGAAATCCCACATCTTTCCTTGTTTCATTTTTTCTTTTTGCAACTTTGATAGCCGTAGGTGTCGTTCGGCGTTCGTCTTCGTCATCGACGTTCTCATCAACTGCATGTTATCTTGATACTTTATAACAGGAATATCATCTGTAACACGTTGCTTAATCAGAGTCTTGTAGTGCTCTAATTGATTCTTTAGTACATCAGTTCTGTAAAGTACATAGCAACAAATTATAATAATTAAATGATAAATTTATATAGGTAATAGCATGGTACATGTACATGTACCACAAGTGATATTGCCAGTAAAATGACTTACAATGTGGAAAATGATTCAGACATTCCAAGATGTTGAAGAATGGAGATCATTGATGGGCCAGCCCCATAGCAAAGACATAGAAGGCCAAAAAGCACAGGAATGTCATTCCCTCCATGCTGATCTTGGATATCCATCAAAGAACCCAGGAGATGGACAGCAGCTTTCATTTTCATTGACTGGGTCTTTTTTGAGTTCCTGCTTGTATTGGATGAAAGCACAAGTTGTTCTAGCATGTTAGATATGGTTGGGCATTCCTCCCTCATTTTATCAACAAGTTTGGCAAAAAGCAAGGGATCAAAAAGGTCTAACAAGTCCTTATGCTTGTCTCGAAATCCAAGGTTGAGCATTTTTTTTGCCTTTGCTACTTCAATCTTTATTTCATTGCGCTCTGCTAGAGAAAGCAGACCACCTAAAAGACTCCCATTGTCTGTAATATCTTTATAAAGATTGATCAATTCCTGCTGCTTATCAATGATGGCATCTGCAGAACTCTGTGTTTCTCCAATTGTGTGTTGAAGTTGTTCTACTTTGAGCAATAGTTCCTCTTGCTCGGATGTCATTCTTTGCATATCTCCAGACATTTTTTCAAATGTATCTTGCATAGAATAGAAACCTTTCAATATGTCGTTGAACTGAACAGGAAATTGTGATAATGAGGAATCTATAAAGAAGAACAGCTATAATTATTATAGATGTTTATGATTTATCAACACCCCAACAGTTTGCAACTAAAATTTATAATAACAACCTTAAAATTATTGCAATTTATGGTATCAAGCTTGCAGTTGAATACCGGACAAAGTGCACAATGGTGCAAATTTAGGTACCTGTATTTACAACACCTGAGAAATTTAACCGCCCTTTACATCTTGGTTGGGAACTTGTAGCACTGTCTGTGAATCAAGCAAAAAATAATAATGCATGTGCAGGAACCATGTGCAGTACGTATCTCACAAAGAGAAAATAAAATAATGTAAAAGAACAACTCAAGGGAGCAACCTCAATGAAGATATTCATTTAGAATAAAGATATATTGTCAGTGCAATTTTACATGCATGAAAAGCAGAATTCATCTTGACAACATGTCTTTTTTAAAGAGAAAAATTTAGTGAGTGAGCCATTAAAATTTTATAATAAAAAACATAATAACTAGAGTACACACCAAAAATCCATGAAACAAGTATAAACAATCACTACGTAAACAATAAAAATAGCACTATTTAGTAGTAATTAATTAGTTTATTAGATATTTCATGGGTTTATGGTGTGCACTCTACTACAGTTACAAATACACACTTGTTGCCCATTGAGTTTACCTTTTCTAATCTTTGCTGTTGGTGAGACATGCTCTTGTTCTGGATGGGACCTACAGCCTGGTTAATTAATAATAATAATTTTAGCTTTAGGTTATAATTTATTGTTAAAATATAAATTTTATAGTGGGCCATGATAAGTATTGTCAGTATTACAGTATTATATGATGTGCAGCTTGATATATCTCTTGATGAATCTAGTAGCTCCCACCTTTGGCAGACAGTATATCGAAGCATAAATTGTGTACTAACCAGAATCAATACTGTGCATAGCCATAGGTTCATTTGTCTGTAGCTGTGTCTCCATTTTTTCAACAAAGGACAGTCCTTGGTAAAATGCCCTGTTGAAGGAAATGATGGTTGTGATTAACCGGCGGACAATCAGAGTCATTGAAATGTTGAACTACTTACTCTTTTCGTTTTCCTTTGTGCTTTTGCTTTATTCCGTATAGCTCGGATATCATAGTCAACACGGCAAAGCGCTCGCTCTTTGCTCCTGGTAGTTCAATCTCTAGTCTCTGCAGTAACTCGTCAACTTGCACCTCAGTGGTTGGATTTCTCACAACAAGGCCCGAAAGCACTTCTTTCAGCTTCGTCTTAAAATGGTAACGCGACTGATTGACTATTAAAAAGCAAATAAAAATTAAAAAGTAAGGCTAATTTCTCCAAGCAGTGGATGGCAAATTAAGAGATCCGAGCATTAAATATATACAAGGCTAACCTTTCCGTTTCGTTCCTCCTGGTGTGACGATATTGCTCCTAAAGCGACTGCTGGGTAAGTTATATTTTGTAACTTCTTGGGATTCTGTCGAGTTGCTAGTTTTTATTTCACTTCTTCGCTTTACATCTTCATAGTCACTACTCAACTTCTTCAACTCAGATGTTTTATTTTCGATTTGAATTCTCTTACTTTTAACATCTTTAAGGATCTTCTTGTGCTCTAAACTACACACAGGAACTTTAGAATGAACATATCGCGGTATTTTTGATTTTAACTTTCTCGTTTGGCTAGGGGAATCTTCGCCGTCCGCCATGTTTACGCCGCCAACACGAATATGCCACCCTGCTGGAGTCGGCGGGGAACTTTTGTCACATCTACAATTACTTAGGGTACCCGGGGTGAATTTCGGCGTCCATGTAGGTGAATTTGGATGGCCCAACGGCTCGATTTTTTGCAGGCAACTCTTTCTCTTTTTCTCTTCCTCTCCCTAGGTTTTCTCCTCATTTTTACCACAGGAAGCCCAATTGTTTTCTTCGTCTCACTCGCCACAGGGATCCCAATCCGAAACTTTTCCGAAACAATTTCAGAAGAGAGTTGCCTGCGGAGGAGGCTAGGATGCTCCCGTAAGTGGCTAATGGGCCAATTTGAGAGTGAATGCAAAGTTACACAATCAGTTTCACTCCACGAATGTTGTGGTTTCTGTGTAAAACAGTGTGAGTGCAATGCTACAGATTGTGAGATGTCTTGGGAGTCCACAGCTTAAATGACCAGAACAGTAGCCAACCAGATCTGAAGCTAACTATTGGCAACTCTTTTCCCAGAAAATGGCTCACAAGAGTTGTCAGTAATCAAGAAAGGAAGCAGCTGAGAAAAGAGCTTCACCACCTTCAGCAAGATACGCTGAAGCAAGTACAAGTGGATACAATGGTAACTTGCACTAATGTTCTACTGGAGTTCAACTCTTTCCACATCAATCAAGTATTTGAACAATGTCACCATCTATTTTCTATTGAAGAGTATGTAGAGATATGGAGAAGGCATTATGCTATTGGCATACTAAAGGTGCTGAATAATGTCTTCAGTGATATGAACATTGGTGCATTGCAAAGCTTGGAGACATATGCAGATGTATCTATTTTTTCTGATTGGAGCCAAATCAGAGATGACTCAATGCTGTTGAATATGCTAGACAGCCAAGATCTATATTCATTTATGGACAGTACAAACGACTCAGGTGCTTCACAAAGTACTCTTTGAGATACAGGTGCATATAATTAGAACAGTTACATGAATTTTAGGAAGGGTTCGTAATAATAATAATAATAATAATAATAAAGGTTTATTAGCATTCCACTGGGTGGCTCTTCTATGCTAATACTACAATAAATGTAATACTACATTAATGCTATTGATAACAAGATAAAAGCTAAAACTATTGAATAGATACTGAAAAAAATACATGACACTAAAATGTACTAATTAATTTATAAATTTAAGGCAAGCGATGTAAAATGTGATTTGCATTTGCGCGTAAATTCTGTTGCGAGGGTACAATCCCTAATTTCTGCTGGCAAGCTATTAAACAATTTAGCTGCGCAATCCTGCAGAGTACTAGTAGTAAGTGGTACTACAAGTTTACGTTGGCTAGATGATCGCAGAACTCTTGCTAGTTTGTGTTCCTCTAACTGAAGATATGCTGGCCAATGCTCGTTGTATAAGGCCTTAAAGGGATACCCGAGTGAAAAACACATTTGGGCTCAAAAGCATCTTTCAGATGTACTTTGTTCAGAAAATGTATTAAAATTTGATAAAACTATTTCAGAGCTGAGAACGAGCCCCTCAAAGTAGGCCCCGCGAAGACATGGGCGCCGCCATTTTGTTTACATTAATTCCTGTGACGATTCCTGTGACGATTCCTGTGACGATTCCTGTGACGTTTCATTACGTCACTTCGTCCCCCGGAGTCTTGCGGCTAACTTGTGGCGACTTGTTTTCTTTGTAGAAGTTTCACACGCTCGGAATTAGAGTAGATTTTCATCGATACGGCAGAGCAATTTCGTACTAGAACAAAAATGTGATGAAGACGATATTGTGAGAGAAGTTCAGAAGACTGGGAGGACGAAGAAAAGCATGTGGAAGGCGAGAATATCAACGAACAACAAAGGCGACTACCGAGCTAGTGCAAAACTGGTGTTGTGCTATGATGTATAGATTCGCTGTGTGTTTTCGTATGGAACTTGTCAGCCTTAAACGCAAGACTAAGGTAGATTATGACAATATTGATATTGGCATTGCTTTCGAAACTTATGTATTATTGGAGCTATATAATTTTCGAGTTATCCGGTTCGATCTGTACTGACTGCATGGCTTTGTGCAACTGAAACGAAACACCTGAAAAGTTAAAACCTCCCTGTAAAAACCGATCATAACTAGCCCAACATAGCAGAATATATGCAATGACACAAGAACGTGACACTCGGAGCAATTATATTGCAAAAATAATTCCATTCCCTTATTAAATTGTGTGAAAGCATTGGCGCGATCAAGCCCGGCATGTTTGTTAGAACTTGGCGCTCGCGCGCTGTTTCACAACACATCAGTTATAGGTAAACGAAATTAAAATTATGTGGCTTGCTACACCCTGATTACCTCTCTGGGTCAAATTAAACAAGTCGCCTTTGTTGTTCGTTGATATTCTCGCCTTCCACATGCTTTTCTTCGTCCTCCCAGTCTTCTGAACTTCTCTCACAATATCGTCTTCATCATATTTTTGTTCTAGTACGAAATTGCTCTGCCGTATCGATGAAAATCTACTCTAATTCCGAGCGTGTGAAAATTCTACAAAGAAAACAAGTCGCTACAAGTTAGCCGCAAGACTCCGGGGGAGGAAGTGACGTAATGAAACGTCACAGGAATCGGCACAGGAATTAATGTAAACAAAATGGCGGCGCTCATGTCTTCGCGGGGCCTACTTTGAGGGGCTCGTTCTCAAATCTGAAAATGTTTTATCAAATTTTAATACATTTTCTGAACAAAGTACCTCTGAAAGATGCTTTTGAGCCCAAATGTGTTTTTCACTCGGGTATCCCTTTAAATATTACCTTCGATAGATGAAAATCTCTACGATAGCTTATAGGGAGCCATCCCAGTTTGGAGCCATCCCCAAAACATTTATATCAATGTTGTATTCCCAAATCAATATTCATACTACCCCCCTCTCTCTCCCTCCCCAAATGTGGGTATTCTGAAGTTGAGGAAGAGACTGGGACCAACTGAGCAAATAATAATCTGGTTAAAAAAATAAACCCCTTCACAAGGATCGCACTAAAATAACTAAGTTTACCAAGCTTGGGAATGTTTCCGATAAAGACACATTGCACAAATTGCAAAACTGCCATATATTCTCATATAATTTTCTCAGTTTTGGAAATCTTGCCACACCTTTATTATCAAACCAATCTTCCTCAAACTCTGTAAACTTACTAATTTTAGAGTGATCTTTCTTGTGATATGTGATTTTTCTAATCAGCCACAGGTTAATTTTTCACTGTCCCAGATCCTCAACTTTGGAATTGATAATTATGAAAACTGTAATGGTTCATCTTAATGCCCTCCTGTTTAAGATCATGTACTTCTTGTGGCTATTGATCCAAGAGTGCATCTTTCTCATGTCAAAACCTGTTAGAAGGCTTGGGCTCATCCTGGAATAGAAGTGGTATATTCAACCCGGTGTGTATACGAAGGCCTTGTTAGCTAATAGTACATTTACAATCTTCCTCAGGTCACCATTTGTTGATGTTCTGACATGTTTCTCAGATCTCTTAAACACTACAAGGTTTCTGTCAAAATTGTTTATCAGGACAGGGGTAGTACCCAGTGAATGACAAATTCTGTCAAGTGACTTTATGGAAGCATTAGGGCCAAGTTTCTTGATTGCCTCTTTGACAGACTTGTTGTAGAATTCAAACTGCAAGTCTAGGGGGATATTCCCACCAACGCCTAGCTTATTCTTGCTAAATCTGTTCCATACTAAGCGATGGGCTGACTGTGGACTTAATAATGCATGCACCTGAAACATCGGGTATAACCCCTCTAATGAATACTTGGTTGCTTGGTTGCTGGTTTAAGGTACATGAGACAAAATTTCCAGCAACGGATTACACGTTCTCCGTCTCCTTCCATATACCGGCCTCATCTTGCGTTTGCCATACATAGAACTTCTTATCAGACATCTCTATTAGTGTGATTGAGTTGAGTTAACCCTTACTGACGTTGTACATTTCATTACTCGAAAGCTAAGGTCGCCATGTTCGCTGCCATGTTGCATGTGTGAATCTGCTCGGGGAGCTCGGGTGGCGCAGTGGTTAAGCGCTTCGCCTCTTACCTCTGTGGCCCAGGTTCGAATCCCGGACGGGGCGCCATATGTGAGTTGAGTTCGTTGGTATCTAGCCCGGGTTTTTCTCCGGGTTCTCCGGTTTTCCTCCCTCCGCAGAAACCAACACGCTAAATTCCAATTCGATCTGTGGATTAGCCGGGACCTGGCTTTGATCAGCCCCCATGGTTGTTTCAGGTCTCGTTAGAAATTCAGATTTTTTTATTATTATGATTTTTGATTGTTTGATGAACTGCTTTCCGCTTGTGTCAGTGTACCAGAAATTGATTATAGGTTATACCTATCCAAACTGGTCTGAAACCTCACGGGAACTGATTAAGAAATAACATTCCACGAAAATGAATGGAATTCACACCGTATAACAATACCCTGGCTGTAAAAGAGCCGTAGTTTTCGATTTCAGCTCCTTTTCTCAAGTATTGAGCCATAGAGAGAAATCATCCTGCTATAGTTCGTCGAATTCATGGCCGAACAGCATCCTGCCGGCCCAGTGGAACCAGATTTTGCTAAACCTGTTCTTCTGACAAGAAGAACCAGCGCCGCCTGTGATTCTACCTGTTCCCCATGTAGTAGAAAACTTAAAAGTAGGTGTAAGATAAGCTTTATTTATCCACGTAACATTACTGAGCCTAAAAAGGCTCGTTACAAAAATGTACGTGTATCTACAATAAAAACTACAATAAATCTACAAAGCATCATTAATTAAGGAAAACTATGGAAGAATGGTTCAAGGTGTGTTTGTTTCAGCTTTTTGTCGCTTGTACTTCATCGCGCAGAATGGTATTGTTTTCGGCGACATGTACTTACGGCTGTTAGATTTAAGTGTGGTCGGCATAATTACGAATAATACAATTAATTATTCAATAAGACGATTGTGATTGGCTATTGATAATCGTTGTGGGAATACCCTACTCCCACATCACATTAAGTAGATATCAATTACTGTTGTTCGCTCTCCGTTATGGGACTTACCGTGAAAATGAAGTCCGCACTCTAGACAAGTGTGCTTGGACGCTCGATTGAGTTTGTTTTAAAGACTACGCTAGTTTTCAATTTCAGTAATTTTGAGTTCGAAGAAATAGTGCCTCCTTTACTTCACACTTCGAATCAATACAGCAACTTCGTAGTTTGACTTCTGAGCGGATAAATATAGTCCTTTTTAAGACTTCGACTTGTAGAGCAGACAGAAACACGAGAAATGTCTCTTTTTAAAGGTAAAGATTAAAATCACCTGTTTCTTCATTTGTTTTTGACGCGCTATCGTTTTTTACGCTGTTCTTTGAGTTTTTGTTCTTGTTTGAACTCGTCAGCATTTTTAGATGAAAATGATTCTACTGCACACACTTTGCCTGTTCTGAGTAAAGACATCAGCTAGATTCTTTATTTTTGTTTGTTGACTTCTACTGCACACAGAAACATGAGAAAGATGTCATTTTAAAGCTGAAGGATTAAAACATCTGTTTGAACATTTGTTTATGATGCGAGAGTGCTTTCTACGTTGTTCTGTTAGTTTTTCGTGTCGGTTCAGTGCCGCTAATCGTTCACAGTTTGCCGGTTCTCGGTAAAGGAAACAGCTAGTTCTATATTTTTGTTTATTGACTTCTACTGCACACAGAAACATGAGAAAGACCTAATTTTAAAGCTGAAGGTCTAAAGAGCTTTTTACGTTGTTCTGTTAGTTTTTCATTTTGGTTCAAGCATTTTGATAACGTAAGCTACACAGTGATTCTAGATTGCGACTCCATATTATAAAATATGATATATAGCAAAAGATATATTATTCGCCACCTAAGCAGTACCCTGATTTTCAGACGGTACGAGGTCGTCCGCTCACTTCCTCCCCCTCCCCGTCTGATGGACTTCATAGACTTTCGTGTTCCTGACGTCATAATGTCAACCAATCAGAGCGAACTTTACACTTTTGGCAAAGTCTGGAATTTAAGGAATGTGCTCGCATATTTTTCTGAATGGCGTTGGGGAAGAACTTGGGCATTGTGTCGACCGAAGTTGTAAGGTTTTCAGGATTTCGAAGCTATATCCAGAGCAGAAGAAAGCATTGGAATCGTTCATTCATCGAAACAATGTGTTTGTGAATCTACGTACGGGCTTTGGGAAATCACTAATCTTCCTCCGCTTATAAATCTCATGCATTCAATAGATCTCAAACATTCTCCTAGGTTTTTGGCTTTTAGAAGACCAAATCTTTCATGGAATATTATGATTTTTCTGCAGGAGTGAACACATACTGAGTATGTTATGGAAAATGTTTCATGGCACTTGGAGAATATTTGTGTTTTCAGAATTTTGAACACACTTCCGTAAGTTCATGTACGGCAATGGCATCTAAACTTTGCACAAAAAGTCCGGTTAAAACAATCTCCGATACCAAGAAACCTACACTAGGACAGCTTTAGGGTCTTGTGTGACTAATCGGCATAGATATCGAGCTTCAAAACGTTTTAAAAATAAAAGTAACAGCCTAAAAGTTCTAAGATTATGAAAGCTGATAGATCCAACTAGTAAAAGCGGCTACTGCACGACTGTTCTACACTTCACGCTTCAATTCTTACGCGTGTTCGTATTGGCTTATTGTAAAAACTAAGGTTGATGACGTCAGGAACATGAAAGTCTATGAAGTCCATCAGACGGGGAGGGGAAGGAAGTTAGCGGACGACTTCGTACCGTCTGAAAATCAGGCTACCTAAGCAGCTAACACGCCGGATATGTATTTTTGCGAGTCATTCGTATGCATGCGAATACAAGTAAAATGCCCAGTCGTATTAGCTGCTTACCCGATTAATACGTTGTTTATTATATAATTTCTGCAACGAAACATTTTTTCCACGTTTAATATGAGAACCTGGAAGCCATTCGAACGTTATTACCCCACTAAGCTAATTTTGAGAGTGACAGCACTACAGCAATAACCCTTTTTCAATCCATTTATTAGCAGGATACTTGAATGGAAATTTTCTTCTTTTACAATTTGCACTTCGAAACTCTTGGGACGTTCGCTGTTCCTGGTCGCCCCATCACCGGCGGAGGACTCTCCATAGGGACAAATATAAAACGGGAAGAATGAATGCCCTTATAGTGTTCGTATAAAAAGTTGTTCTTTTTTACAACTCTGTTTATGCCGTTGATAAAATCTCATTGCGCTCGTAAAAACTTACCATTACCACTTGCGTTGGTCTGTGTGACAGGAAACTGGTCAATTATGAACTGCGCGTTGTGTGAAATCATGAGATACCTAAAATAAATTATAAAGATGCATGTATTTTTCATAGCTAGATTTCCGGGATCACGTTCATCCCCGCTAAAGTATACCTCTACTGAGTCCCGTGAACAGATAATTCACTGACGTGTGAGATTATAAAAACTCGACTCTAAATTGAACTTGCTTTAGGCTGTAGCTGAGTTATCCTGATAACATATGCTTATGGTACTTTTAATTTGTTTTGACCACTGGCGATTAAGGTTTTCAAACTCAATGACTTTGTTTGAATCAACGAACTATGTACTACTCTGACTTACTTTGTCAAGTTTCACCAAATGCTCCTCGAGATAGTCTCGAACTTGAGTGTCTTGTATCCTCAGCTGTTAGACGTTGAAAATGGGACTTGGATCAAAATAAACACATAACATACGCAGATCGAATATATGGCTATGTTAACTTACCGATTATGATAGCCTACCGTGAAAGTTTCATTAGCCTAGCTGTCAGCCATGTTTGTTGTGTGACTGGGATTCCGCCACACGATTACAGCTGTCAGCGGCTGTTTTTCACGCGCGCGCATGTTTTTTTATTGCGGACGTAGTTAAATTACGATGAATTAGATCTAATATTAGAAGTCGTCTAGCAGTTCTTTCACTTTTTGTTTGTTTCCTTTTCCGTATTTTGTTCAAAATAACACATGCTGAGTATAAATCTAAATACACAAGAAACCCATTCAAATCATTTAAAAATAGCTAAACGGTCTTCCTGTGTACTAATTTTTCAACATGGCAGCATCAGCAGTTTTGTTCACCTTTCAGTCATGGAATTTGTGGATGCAAAGGTGAGTGAAATCATACATATTAAGCTATTACTAAGCTAATTTTCTGTGTTTAATTTTTGCCACCCTTGGGTACAGGAGTTAAAATAGTATTTCTTTTAATTATCCAAAATACGTTTAGAGAAGATATAGATCGGGACACACATTGAAGCATTTATGGTTGTTAACTTTATTATGATGTGGTGGCTCTTAAAAGAGCCGTTTATTTTGAGCCTGCTCTTCGGTAAGGCTGGTGTCTGTGTTTACTGACATCTCTCCAGGGCATCAAGGAGGACTTGTTTCCTGGTCCTTTTATTGAAGATCTCTCCTGTCAGTTGTTGGATGAGAGCAATCAGTTCAGGCACTTTTTTTCCTTTATCTCAGACAGCTGGGGCACCAGAGCAGAGGGGGAAGTGGAACTTTCGATGGGAGGAGGGGTGGCTGGTCTGACCGTGGAAATCCTCGTAACTGTCTTGTCTGCCTCTTGCTTTCCGCCATCCACCCAGAATGAGGTGTACGTTCTATTCTGCCATTCTTGGTCTCGCAGCTATTCTTGCCTGTTCTCTACGAGCAGAAGGTTTGTGCAGGCATCCCATTGGTTTATCTTCCGATGGAAATACCTTCGAAAATCATTGTTCTTTATTTCGACACCTGAACATTTTCAAAAAGAGAGTATAATCTTTTAGTTTTATATTGTTAGCCTGTTGCCATAATTAAGTATTTGTTTGGGGCAAACGTATATCATAAGTATGTATGGCTCTAACATTGTTAAATTGTATACAATACCTTGCCCACTAAACATTCTTAGTCTTCCATGACTTCTGAGCATAACTGGAACATGGTAAATTAGTATATGCATGTATGGTGTGATTATGTTGTGTGCATGTACCCAGGGTCACTTCCAGAAAATGCCACCATCTCTTTACCCCAGTTTAGTGCCTGTTAAAATTTAACAAATAGGAAAATATAATTAGTAAAATATACTGTATATATCGTTAATTATTAACACTAGGTACAGTCCTTTAAAGAGTTACGCAATAGTGTGATGTCTTGTTTAATGACAGTACATGTATACTCACTAATGGTTTAGTTTTTGAAAAACTATTTCCAGACTAACCTTCACTTCAAACATGCCGACATTCTGTTCATTCATGTGCTTGCCATTCAAATCTTCTAAAAGAGCTCTGAAATTCTGTAGAAAAAAAAGATTTATAACATAAAAGCTTGAAATCAAGCTATTCTAGCAGATTTCGCTTCACATTGTAGTTCGACTGTACATATGCTTTAATGATTACTACTTACATTCCAAAGACTCTGTTGATTCAACCTTGGTTGGTGGCAGTAGCTTGGCAAACTTGATCAGGCAGTTTTTGAAGAAGTGCTCTCTTTTCTCCACCTACAAGCGAGGTCCACTCATACTTTTCGCCAACTTTGTAGATCCTCAGAGACACACCCATGTGCCGAATTGTTGATAAAAGTTCACTAAGGTGGGCTTCTGTATGGTGCCTAGCTGGCTTGCCTTCATTTTCTTCCTAATATGTGGAATTCAAATATGAAGATAATTACAGCTATGTTAACATTCAGAGAAATATGATATTGTCTGCTTGAATAATTAGAAGATGTATCAGTACGCATGGCTTCAATTTCTGGAATGCACTAGGTCATAATTATTGGAAAATATTAATATTTCATCCCATTTGAGGACCTCCATAATTAATCCTTCTTCCAGCCTGTCTGTGATCTTTAGCATCAAGTGGAGCTCATCTATTATCACATTTTGAAGTGAAATGTTAAAGAAAGGTTGGCTGTGACACCCTGGTTACTTATGCCAATCTTTATCAGCTGTCCTCGCCATTGGGGGTTCAGTAAAAAAACGAACATGAATGGGACATGTTGCACCTGAACGATAAAAATATACATGTGAAATTTATTACAAATTTAACATAATTTACAAATAAAAATATGAGAGAGTTTGTGGTGTTTCTTAAGATTTCAAGAGTCTGTATAGTTGTTGCATTTATTACAACTAGCATCGTCTGACTGTATAACTTTTCAGTCAATTATCAGTTGTCTAGCCGGCACTTCAGATCACAAACATTACTTTACCTCTCATTCTTGTGGACAGTACACCAGATGCAGCTGTTGTTGGAAGTTGCTCCTCTCATCCCCATTGCTATCAGCAAAAACTGTTTATATAAAAGCCACATTAAATATGCATTTTAATGCGGACGCTCGTGAAGGTTAATATTGATCAGAATGGTATCCTTTTACTAAAAAGAAGATTTGAAATTCGATATTGAAAAACTCTTTTGAGCCTCCTTAATAAAACACAAATTTTATTATCAGTAACTTTTATGGGAGAACTTGCACGTTGTTCTTTGATATGTAATCTTTTAAAGTTAAATCAGTTTAAGATTTTTAGCGTTACCTTATAATTTCCTCCCAAATAGAAGTCTAGCTCCACCATTCTTCCATCAGCCATCAGTTTCCCATCGTGTGTAAGGCCATTTAGATCTTGGATGACAGTGCCAAGGGAGGATTTTAGAGTGCTGTAGTTCTCATTGGCCTTGATGATAGCAACGGTGCGATTTCCTGATTTTGAATTGTGAAAACGTTATAATACCAGCTAGAATATTATTGAGCCGGGGACGTATGACTTATTTCAGCCGAAATTTATGTGGCTATTCTGTGTGAATACCATGTGGACACTTTGGCGTTAGCTGATAAGTTCAGCCGAAATTTATGTGGTTATTCTTTGTGAATACCAAGTGGGCATACCATGTGGGCAGTTTGGCGTTAGCTGATAAGTCCACCGAACTTTATGTGGCTATTCTGTGTGAATACCATGTGAGCAGTTTGACGTTAGCTGATAAGTTCAACCCCCGGGTTCAGCCGAAATTTATGTGGTTATTCCTCTGAATACCACGGTGACAGTTTGGCGTTAGCTGATTTGGTTTAGCCGAAATTAATCGGTAGTTCTGTGTAATATCATGGAAACTGTTTAGCGTTAGCTGATTTAGTCCAGCCGAAATTATTGTGTGGTTTTGTGTGAATACCATGCGTGGACAGCTCGGTGTTAGCTGATATAGTTCAGCCGAAATTAATGTGGTGGTTCTGTGTGAATAACACATGGACAGTTGGCGCTAGCTGATATGGCTCAGCCGAAAATAATGTAAATATCTTGTGTGAATACCACGTGGAAGGTTATTAACGGTGTAAGCTGATGATATGACCTTCCAGCAGAAAATGTGGTTATTCTGTGTGAACACCACCTGGGTAATTTGGCGTAAGTTTATATGACCTTTTTAGCGTTAAAATAGTTTGGCCTAAGCTGATACGAGATTCAGTGAAAAATGATGTGGTTATTTTCTACGAATACCTAGTGGAATTTCGTTTGTCGTAATTTGTGGAATTCTTTGTTGTAAACTGATAATGAGTTTTCAGTGTCAATAATTAGTAATTCTGGTGGAACACCTTGGTGCAATGAATTGTAGCATATGAGAATGTAGTTATTATGTATGTATACTCAATGTGGCATGGTTTTTGGGTATAAACTGATATTAGTTTCATTGTAAAATAACGGAATATGTGAATGCTTGCCAGGCAAGGGGGACATGCCCAAGTTAAAACGATTTGCGGCGGTCCTCGTTCAATTCAAGAAACTTCCCCACGGTCCTGGGGGAAGTAGTTACGCGCCTACTTGGAGACGATGTTGAGAGGGAGGTAGCAAATGTGGTGTCGAAGATCTTAAAGCAAAGGTTGTCATTACTGATGTACAGTGTCACAGCTGCATCTAATAGAGGAGGTGAAACGTCAGTGAGTGTCAGTGGACTGGGCGCTAAAGACCGAATAGGAATATTATTCGCTTAAAAGTAAAATAAATGGCTTATTGCCCGAACTGACATGAAAAGTATGGACTTCTCTTTGAGATGTATACGGTTTATGGATCAGTAAGAAATGTAGACAATAAAGATCATAATACGGCAAAAAGAAAATTCGACTTACCAATTTGTGTCTAACCCACCCACCCCCACCCCCCCCCCCCCCCCCCCCCCCCAGTTATTCACTGCAAGAGATATCGAATCCACTGGCTGGAGTGGTCAAATTATGTGAACCCACAACAAACAGTCTGAACAACTGTAATTAAAGGTAAAATGACAACACACACATTTACGCTTGGCTACCACTACCCTATATGCATTTCAGTGATCTGAGAAGGACAATATTATAAACTTCGCGTTATAGCAAAGTAGTTTTATAAAAATGTTGATTAACTATGGAGTGGCAAATTGGAACAATTTGAGTGTTTGTAATGCTAAAACAAAAACCTATAAATTAGCTTTTTTTTATAAACAAAGCAGTACAAGTGATTCTAAGTCCCTGCATCTAATTGGTACGAGAAACATTTCATTAAAGTTGGAACTATAGTGGTTTTAATAAAATCAAGGTTACTGTACAGGCTGTTGCTCCTTGCCACTGGTATTTACTAGCAACATCCTAGTCTCCATTGTATCTAATCTAAGTTTCAAGCTTAGTGTATTTGACTCAATGTACATGTACTGTAAATATACATGATTCTAAAAAAATACAAAAAGTAGGTTTACGATAAAAAATATAAGATAATATCATATCAAGACACAAGATACATGTAATATAGAGTACAGGAAATCATTGTAGCAAAAGCTAAACAATGTCCACAAATAAGCAATATTCTACTAGCAACAGCTGTAGGTTGTCATGAGATTTTACGCACATTGAAAATTGTTGATATTTACAGAGGGAGGAAAACCAGAGAATCCGGAGAAAAACCCTCAAGGCGTGGATGAGAATCGAGAACTCAACTCCCACATAATGGTGTATCAGGGATTCTAACCCAAGTTACAATAGTGAGAGGCAAGTACTAATACACGCTGCACCACCCAGCTCTCCCATGAGCCTAATATACAGTCCTGGGGCCTGATTGAGCTAACCAGGATTAAGGATTTGAATTTTGAACTAAAAGGAATGTAGATTTTAGAGAAAAAAACTGGTTTAATGAGGATTAGGTAGTGCATTTCTAACTTGTAATATTAGAGTGCAGAATGACATGTTTTACCAAAAGAACCAGGATCCTCAGGATTATATGCTAATCAGGCTTCAAACAAGGGCTCTGCTCTAAAGTTTTAAAGTTTTAGGAAAAAGGGATTTATTTTATAGCGTTACGGAATGTACACAAGTGGGTAGGAATTAATGCGTTATGTTATATAAACAAGTTATATAATCCCGTTGGGAAAACGTGAGGGTGTATAAGAGGACTGATTAATATGTAAGAATCACTCGAAGGCGCTTCTCTACCTTGATACCTAAATTTTCTTTAAGACATATCTTAAGAATAGAGGAAATGTACTGACTACACATCTAATATATAGACCTGATTTGCCAACATTATATACTACTGTAATTAACAAAGCATACATGTCCGACAAGTATCAATAAACGAAATGCCCGCTCCTGATCTGTTGTTTGTGTTTAATGCAGTTTAGCTATTAAATATTTTATGCTCGTTCAGAGTGATAAGAGTATAAATAAAATACTTGAGGGATTAAAATGATATGACATGTTGACCTTATATCCATAAAACTTCACAGTCGTATAAATTTTATCCTACCCTCTTCATTTCTGGCCTTGCAGTCATAATACATAATCCCAGCTACATTAACCTATTGAGAGGGGGTGTTTGAGGGGGGAATGCATTAAATGTAACAAAGGCCTCCTTTCACTTCGAGGCTAAACTCAGGCCTGGTGATGCAACACGTGCCAGGTGAGGTGTGTTCTTTATTTAGTTTGGCATGGTATGCCATGAATATTCCACTCCAGACGATTTTTTTTGTATACCCGCTCGCCAGTAAGGGCTTGTGTGTATACTGAAAATCAAGTTACTAACATTACTTTCATGACTATTAGTATGTAATTAACAGGGGACTTTAATAATCTTTGTGTGTCTGTAACAAGCTAAAAATATTCAACACAAAGTTGGTAATCACTTTGTATTTTTTTGTATTTACATTCATGTAGAGGCTCATCGAATCTGTAAACAAATGCAGGTTCAGTAAAACTAAAAGCAGAAACAACAATATATTGATTACTAATTTCTTAGTCATAATTTGTCCAGAAACCCATATAGCTGTATATACTGTGCTGTCATCGGGGTATCATACTTTTATCTTTCAAACACACAGAGTTATGGCATTAGATTTTGATGCAGATCAACCTTTAGATTCCTTGCAGGGTCCTAGCATTTCTTGTCAAGGAACCTGAAGGATCTTTGCAGGTCCCTTCAGGACCCTTCAGGATCCTTCAGGATCATGGTAAGGATCCTCGAAAAGACTAAGGATTTTAAGGATCCTTACAGGGTCCTTGAGGATCCTTACAGGGTCCTTGAGGATCCTTATCCTTACAGGATCCTTACAGGATCCTTGAGGATCCTTACAGGATCCTTGAGGATCCTTACAGGATCCTTGAGGACCCGTACTTGATCCTTGAGGATCCTTATAGGATCCTTGAGAGGATTGCTCCAGAATCCTTGAGGATTGCTCCAGGATCCTTGAGGATTGCTCCAGGATCCTTGAGGATTGTTTTAGTATCCTTGAGAATTGTTGAGATTATCTATAAGAGTCAATTTGAATAGCTGTCTAAAATTTAATAGCAGATGTGATTTTGTTTCGAAGTGGTATTTATTTAATATATGCAAATAAAGTAAACTAGAGATTGTCAAAATCAATGAAACATTGTTGACAAAAAATATTCACACACTTTGGATAACATCAGAAGGTTGACTCTTTGCTTACATCTCATACAAAGTCTAGGGAAATATATGACTTTTAAAAGTTTGGTATCGAATACAAGCAGTTGGTTTATCACTTTCATTAGCAAATATCGCTCCTCGCATGCACCACTTGAATACATTCATTGTATGATATTTAACATGAGTCAATCTTCTATACTCAAGCCTTAATTGATAACAGGCATTAAATATCAAAAGAAAGAAAAAACAATTTGATATTTTTAGAATAAATAATTATGTTATAATATGTATATGTTTTTAATAATCAATGTAATGAAATTGTAGTGTTATAAAATATTTTGATTTAGATTGCTAACAACATTAATGTATTGGAGATACAACATTCAAGATTCACTTCACTTAATTTATTAAATTGTTTGCAATATTATAATAATTATCATTGCTCATCGTTACTGTTATTAATCCTTTTCATCATTATGTAATTGTCGTTACTGGTATTGGTATAATCATTACCATAATTTGTTCATTTTGTTGTTTGTGTTGTGAAAAAAAAACACCAATTCGATGTCGATGTAAAATATTAACTTCCAGTTGGATATTTTTGTTTTCCAATGAAACGAAGAAACAACAATTTTAAATAGTGCCGTATAATAAACATGGATTTATTAACCTTGTCCGCTTGGTATTTACGTGGAAATATCGAACCTCAGTCTTTTCTGTACAGTGTTAAGCCTGCAGTTTGATATTTTCCCGTAAAGACCAAGTGGACAAGGTTAATAAGAAGGTAGGGTAGTCCTGTTTCATGGGTAAAAAAATTGCTGCTGAATGTGATTAGTATGGAGGTACATGCTCAGTGTTAGTCTAATATTCTGAAGTAAAACAAACCTTAATATCTCTGGAACAAGATGAGATATTGACAAACAGAAAGTGCCACCCTACCTCATTTCGAAAGGATTTTTTCGATTCATACATGTACATGTAGGCACTTTAAGGGTATAACTCATAACATGACTTTCTGAGTCTAGACAAGGTAAAACAACTTTTGTTACACATTTCAATAGAGTCGCTCCAACATTGGTGTTTATGATTTAGTTAAATTTAACTAAATGAGGTACATTATAACTATTTAGTTGACGTCACCTAAATTGGTGTACTGCAAAACGAATGGTAACAGCAAAATCAGGGGGGTTGAACATAAACTTCAGATGAAAATAAAACTGTTGATCCCATAAAACAGTATACTAAGTCTAGACGATTCCGTGAGTCAACGTCTCCCCCAGATCTCAAGACCATTAGCACATGAAATTTCAAACTAGCTGTAACGTATGTTAACTAAATTAGTACTAAATTTAGTTAAACTAACTTGTCAACACCGATATTGGAGCGACTCTATATGAAACAATAATCTGCATTAAGAACAAACATGTAAGTAATGTTCCACTAATCTTGTTTATGTTTGAAACTTACCACTGAACATGATGACCAGACATATTGCTTATATACACATAGTATAGTTTTCATGGTGTTTAAAACACACGTAAATACCAATGGGAAGATGGAATATTCACAACTCTGTATTGCAGAAGTTTTTAATTTTATGACCTTAATGCTACATGACATGTATGGTATTTGTAAATGTGCAATATGCAAATGAATGAACTGTGACATCATTTGATATCACACAGCCTGGAGACAGATCACAAAATTAAGAATATTTTTGCAAATAGTGGTACTAAGGAAATTGTAATTACATGTATGACATTACCATGGAAATATTCTTTTTCCTAGGCTCCTTTCACCTTGAAGATAAAATTATATTTTGTTATAGAAAATAATTTGCTTAGTAATTAACGTTTCCTAACGGAAGTGGCCTAGGGCCAATGTTTCCATGGCAACATAATTAGCACAGTTTGCAAAAACATGATGTTATTGACTACGAAACCTAACAAGATTAACCACCAAACATTAGAAATTTGATAGGAGTCACAGCCATGATATAAATGCAGACATGTAACTTCAAACCAGGTGTTCCTTTCTCTGGGGACTTTAAAACCAATGAAATGGTAAGATTTGGACAGATAATTAAGATACTAAATTCTCCAAACTTGGCCTATTACACTCCTTCAAAATTCAAAGGTTTGATGACAAGAATCAAATTCCATTTGGTAGTAAATATGGCCAGTAAGATAATGTTTTGGCAAGACATGTCCATACTTTATAGATACAAACAATAATGAAGATCATTTTTGAAGCAAAATGAAGTTCAGGGGAATATTAGTCATAACATATGGCTTATATAGTCTAGACAATTAAAACAATAAGTGTCTTGCACTTGTATTAGGCTAATCCCTTTCTACGGCCTTCTCTTTCTTCGAGTTTTCTTTCCTTATATCATTCCCTTTCTGGTTCATCGAAACGCGAATGTCCTTCCAGAATTTATCTAAGATTCTTTGCGTGTATTTTGCTGCAATGCATTCTGGAAGAAAAAAAGAGAAGTATCTGAAATTAAGGCGTAACGTTTTCATGACGTGCAAAAGTGTGATCACTTTTAATGTATTTGCATACTTTCATTGCGATCATCCAATCAAGCACAAGAACGGCCAGTCAAGTAATCAAAATAAAGTCGCAAACATTTTTAGAAAGAAATGTAAGTAAAATACAATATTGCTTTATTTGAAGAGATGATGCTACAACTGAGTCTGAAACATTAGCTTTCAAACATTACACTGAACCGTTGTAAAGAAGAAATGTTTGAAAAAATGTTGTACGTTGTCTTCCTTAAACTGGTTTTCTTTTTGTTCTCCCATTTGCTGGATAGGAAATTATTGCAAAAAAAATCAAACAGTTTCCTAACTGTCTAAACCAGCCCGCAATTGTCAATGATGCTTCAGGACGTGGGCTAAACTATCTAGCTGCAGGAATCTTTCGATGTTAGACGTAAGTCTTCAATAGATCAATAGACTTCTTGCAATGTTCCTGTTTCATACTCATTTGTAGTTTCGCTTGCTTATTTCCCAGGCTGTTCTCTGGTCACACTTTTGCACATTGTAACTCACATTTACATTTGTGCAGTAACTCACATTTACATTTTACCACATTATAAAAGTATTATAAGTTACATGTATGCTCTTGGGGGTAGAAGAGGGGATGGAAAGAGGGGTGATCCTGTAAGCAAGAGACTTAATTTAACCATTCAAAGTTGCACATTTGTTATGATGACGATAATAAAATATAAACTGTACTCTTTTTGAAATATAAATATCAATAACTGGACATATTTGTGTGTATTACATGTACATGTAGCAGACAGTACTTACTTCTTAGCATTTCAATCCTTTCTGGATCATAGGGCACTCGGTCTCCTTTGGGATTGACTGGAGGAACCATCCCGTTTACACGCTCTTCTCTAGTCAAAAGAGTGCTCATGAGCCTTGTGGCGTATAATGTGGGCTTTTTAGGTGTAATAAGTTAATTCCCTTGTACACCTGCATAAAAAGAAATTGAAAAAGATATGGGACCCATTTGGAAAACACACACTATAAAGTATACATTTACTTATAAAATAAATAAGCACTCACATATATTGTTCCGATCATTGTCATCATCTAAAATGCATGTTTCCTCCTGATCAAGCTTAACACTGGTATGTTTAACCTAATTGCAAATAAAAAAGAAGAAACACAAATATGAAACTGGTAAAGTATCATTATTTTAAGTAAAATTAAAAATCAATATGAAAGGAATAAAGTTGGATCAACTTTGCTTTGACTACCGTATTCACTCACGGATAAGCCGCATCTTTTAACATAGCCTGCTTACAGGCTATCGTTTTTTTTCGGAAATGTTAGTTTTCGGGTCGAGTGCGAGGCGAGTGCTCGGCCCACAGGTAACCCAATATTTCCAGCCGACCCGAAAACTACTTTTTACCCAAAATCTTCGTTTTAAATCGGGGGTGCAGCTTATCTGCGAGAACATTTACCGAATATAAGGTCCGGAAATTGCCATAAATTAACATTTAAAAGAAATACTAAGCTATACTAATAAATACTACACCAAATCAAAAGAAAGTAAGCACTGGCTATAGCTTTTGCAAGTTTGGTTCCGTTTATGTTGTGAATGTTTGTTCCTCCGCAAGCGATTAAATACAACGCTAAATGGCACAATGTTTCTTTGCAGTTTTGTACTTTAACAGCAAATTTGTCGAACAGATCTTCCACCTCTCTTTGAGTAACATGTTTTTCTCCAATAGATGGCTTCCGGATATCCTTTTAGGCATGATAGCAACAGACAGCTGATGAAAAAGCAAACTACTCCATGTTGTTTTGACTTCGTTCAGCAAAAACAAAACTTTTAGTTTCCAGTTCTCTCTCTTCCAACAGGTGCCTGGTTACTAAACTACGGACGAACGTGAGCACATTGTTGGCTTTGTTTACATGTAAAATTCGATTTAAAAGGTGACCTGAATGAACAGATCCAGGTAAACTAACACTATGGAAAGGTAAATCATATATCTAAGTATGTAGACATGAAGTTTATACTATTTCAGAGCTGAAATTACAGGTACAACTTTGGGGTTTTCTCCAGTTTGAAGTCTGATAAAGGTTCATACAATGTACATGTACGTTTGATATTCTTCCCAAAAACTATCTTTCCCTGAATCAAGCTTCTAAACTCAGGGTGCGACTTTTCTGCAAGTGCAGCTTATCCGTGAGTGAATACGGTATATATATATAGTGCATACATGTAACTGATAAAGTATAACCAACATGTACATGTGATAATATTATTTAGAATTTGTGGATGCCATACCTTTTTTACATCGCCTGAGGGGTTGCTACTAATTATGTTGTGTGGGACTTTTGTGTGGTTCTGTATAAAGGGAGGTATCGTGGTTGGTGTATGAAATCACAGAGCCTGCATGTGGACTTTCTCACCCAAGCTTTGTGTTTGCTTTACACGAAACAGTACTTCTTGTTGTTTTCCCAGGAAAAAGGAAGCCTGCAATTGTATACCTTTCCCTTCCCAGCTTCCTCAGTGTTTACTTGATGTTTTTGAATATCTGGACTAAACAGCAAAGGAGCATGTTTGCTTGTGTTAGACTACTTGAGAAATGGAGATTGATCTGCTTCTCTTGATCTTCACTCTATTCTCCCCTAGCAAAAGCAAAGTGAGACGAATACACGTGTAGGATAATTGAAAGATATATAAATAGCCTCCATAGTAAACTACATGCACATGCATGTATGAGAACAAATCTACATTTTACATGTACTCTTTATTTGACTGTTAATTGTTAAAACCTGTTTATAATTGTAACATGGTACAACAGAGGAAGGAGTACTACAAAGATTTTTAAAATGTTTTTGGTTTAATGTTTTTAACATTCAGCAGAATTCTCTACTATCTTGCTGAGTTTATATCCAATCAACTGGTGACATATAACACAGGATGCAATAACTTTCCACAAGAGTTAAGCCTTAAAACAGTTGAAACTGTGTGTATGTATCTCTCTTTTTTCATTTGCCTAATGGTTACTAATACATAATAATATTTGTACAGGAATCCATAAGCAATTACATACAATAAATTCATTGTTATTTTCTTTGAAAAACTTGGTAGCTCCCTCTTTCATGAGCCTTTTTTTTGGAGTTACACAGAAACTACATTATTAGCATAATTAGTGCAGAGGTTCATTAATTTTCAGTGTATATAGCTGGCTTGGACTTTGAAAGTAGAGCTCTGTGAATATGCCTTCAGTAATAAATGTATGTTAAAATACAAATATAGTATGTGTAGCTGGGCTATACATGTATATACAGCTATTTCAGGCTAATATAAGTGCAATGTAGATGCATGCTAGTGCTCAGGAGCACTAGCTGTAGCCAGGTTATTTTGAAACTCCTGATAATTATAGTGACCATTTTCAGTGTGTATTAGTAAAGAAAAAAATAATTAATAATAGTTCTATTATAATTATATTGATGCTAAGAATCTCTGCTTATGATCATGCATGTTCATTTAAAATCAAAATGTTTAAACATAAGTTTTATAATGCCAAGTGTGCATTCTGTATTAGGCAGACCCTTTTAAAATGGCTAGGAAGTCTGCTATAACCTAAAGCTCAGGGATGCTCTGATGGTAAACTCTTTCTGAATTTAAGGTTAGATACAACATACCTAAATATGTAATTTATTATAATATCAGTATTTTGATATTACTAAATATTATTTTGTCAAAAATTTAACTTTAAAAATTAAAAACCCTTGTGATTAGAATTAACATGAACATGCATTGTACGCGTGAGCAGAGATTCTTAGTATTGATAATAATCATTAGTTTTGCACATGCATCTGATTGTAAATGTTAGTATCATGAATGAAACCACATCGGAATTAACCTCCATAGCCATCATGATTTTCCTTCCCCAAATACATTACCAAACCACATATTAAACTGAATCAACTATTACATTCTTTCAATCAACACTTACAGTGTTACCCTTCCTCATTCAAAATTTGAGTTACAACACCAACACATACATGATTTACTTCTAAATTTGATAAATAGTTTTTGCATATTTTAAGAGAATAACTTATTTTTAATGTTTCATAGATACATATGTGTTCTTGTTTTTGGTGGAGAATAAAGATGAAGAGAAGTGATGGTGCTGAAAAGCAAAAAATTTTTCGAGTCTTAATTCCATATAGATGTGTTCCTTCCAATGCTGTTAATATATGGGAGCAGATAATTGTCTTTTTTTTTCTACATTAAAAATAAACAGGTTTAAAACACTTAGTCTCAAATAATGAGAACTGTATATGTTTGTTTTCATAGTTTGCTATATTTGGCTGAATACTTGCTTTTGTTTGGGAAGAATAGAGATAAAGATAAATTATGGTGTTTGAAGTCTGTATTTCTCAACAAGTAATCTGTATAACCAGGTGCTCCTTTACTATTTCGGTCCAGATATTCCAAAACAGCAAACAAACACTGAGTGAATAGGCCCTTTGCAGCTAGAGGTCACGTGCTTAGATACGCATAGCAACGCCAAACTGGAGAGCAAGCTTTCCAGCGTCGCTTCGTAAACAAAGGAATTGAGAGAGGTCAAGCGTGCTGTTCGGAGCTTAAGACTGCTGTGTTTAACTAGTTTTTTTTATTGTTCTTGTTGTTGAAGTTTCTCTATAATCAGTTCTGAATTAGTTTCGCCGTTGGAGAGAGTTCGGAGCGGTTTTGTAATCGCCAATTCACCTTTGGATCGACCAACATGGCGACTTCACAAGACTCACAGTCACAAGGTAAAATCAGTCAAGTTAGCGTTTAATATTTCAAATGTCATTTGTTTAGATCGAGCTCTATACCTCAAATCTTCGTAGAAGCCGTTCATAAGAAGATTCTCAGTAATATAAACGATAAGGACGGTATGAGATTCATATATAACTATACCCGCCGAGCGAAATGGCATGACCTACAATGTATATACTCGATCAAGCCGATACAGTGATATGATAAGAGCTGCTTCACACTCACCGATTTATTAAAGACTTATATTTCCCATATCATAACCGTATATATGACTTATTTCTCTTTAGTAAACCCGACTATCACTACAACGGCAGATCTGACCCTCTTTCCGGAGTTAACATTTGCTGATGTAGAGGGTTATGCGAAGAACAAATCAGGCTGTCAAAATACTACTAAGGCCTACAAGTTTTTTGCCGAACCTGGCTATTTCAATGACTTAACAGGTAAATAAGCTTTCTAGTTCTACATTGTGTGTATGCAAATAATATTAGTCTATCGCTGCAAGGAATAGTCCATTGATTAATATCGCTTTTTCATGCACAAAAAATACTATGTTGATATTAGTATATAATAATTACTTATTTTAATATAACTTTATAATTAACTCCCTTTCAGTAATCTACACATTGGAAACAGCAAAAGTGAATTCCAGGTGCTACAGGTCTATGAGAAAAAATGAGGCCCCTCACTCCTTGGAGGTTTGTATAGCACTAAATGATAAATCATTGAAGGGGAAGTGTTCATGTGTTGCTGGAGTTAGTGGCTACTGTCACCATGTGATTGGACTCCTCTACTATCTTGCTCACTGCAAACAGCTTGGCCTGCGGTCTCTTCCAGATGAGCTAACCTGCACCAGTATGCAGCAAAGATGGAGCATACCTCGTGGTAAAAAAAATGAACAAAAGGAAATTCAAGAGGTGTTAGTAAAGAAGCCACAAATGGGTGCTGATTACAGCAAATTTATCAAGAGTAACCTGTATTCCCCCTCTCCTATGTATGGGACTCTCACAAAAGAACACTTCAGTGCAATAACACCAAAGCCATTGATAGCTTCCTTAGTTCCAAGGGAAGATAAACTATCAACCATTTCATTTGTCCCTTGCAAATTTGGTAATTTGCCAAAAGGGAGTGTCCTCTCATATCAGCAGAAGATGTCAGTGGACTATGTAATAAATGATTTTACCTGTACAGCCTATCCTGATTTGCCATTAGACACCTCTGGGGATAACTTTGAAAACAATTTCTCCATCTGCCTTGACTGTAATAGCCAGGCAGCCCTAGATTCCCTTCAAATAACACGACAGACTTCCATTGAACTCCAAGAAAAGACTATTACTCAGAGTAGCAACAACCTTTGGCACCTTCTGAGAAAGAAAAGGATAACTGCTAGCAAATTTGGAATTGTTGCACGAAGAGTCAGTAATTTTGAGAACTTAGTTCGGCAGATCAACCCCATTCGACATGTAACCACTGCCCCTATGCGAAGGGGAATTGAGCTTGAGCCAAGGGCAGCCATAATTTATGCCAACTCAGCCAAAGGTGGACGTGTCAACCTTTTCCCTTCAGGGTTGATCATAAATCCAAAATGTCCATGGCTTGGTTGTAGCCCTGATCGCAAGGTGTATGACCTTGATGCTGCATATGATGGACATAACCCATTTGGACTGCTGGAAATAAAAGTAGTGAAAGAAGGAGAGAATGACTTCCAGAATGGCAGGTACTTATCAAAGGATCCAGTCAGCAACAATTTCTCTCTGAAGACAACAAATATATATTATTATCAAGTTCAGTGCCAGCTTGGGCTTACTGGCTTAGACTGGTGCGATTTTTTTAGTTACATTACTGACGATTTATTTGTTTGTATCAGGATTCCTTTTGATAGTGATTTCTTCCAGGGGGCAAAAGACAAGTTGGATGTTTTTTTTTTAATTATTACTTGAAATGATGTTGAGTTCGATCAACAAGTAAGACTGTACTGCATGTGTGCATGCATGTAACTTAAGTATGTTTTCACAAAACAAGTACTACACAGGACTAGTATACACTTCCAGCTGGTTTTATATTTATATAATAAACTTACATGTATTTGTAGACTAATTAAAGGAGCACGTGCATGGCTTTGCACCCATCAATTTGTTTCGGTGTTTCTTAAAATTAAAGGACCTTGAAAGTTAGTGAGAATACAAGCTACGGTATACAGCTGGTTGATAGAGCCCAAGGTTGAAAGGGGTACATCAGAATCAAAAAAGGGAAATTCTTTAATCCTCCTGATGGCTCTCTCTACGTGAATTCTTAGCTTGGCTATTGTCTTTGTTTCATTGACTTGTTGTGCAGAAATTGTCCCTGGCTCTGAAGGAAAGGAGGAATGTTCAGACCAACCCCATAGCTGTTAAGCAAATTATCAATATCGAAGCCTTTGTCAGCCATTACTGAGTCACCGGACTCTAACAAATCCAGAATTCCACTACATCTAGTAATTTCTTTGTCTGAAATTGAGCCTGTGTACAAAGATGAAATAAATGAGACAGCTCCATGTGGTGTGATGCCTATCAACCCCTTGAGTGTTGTATTGCTCTTATAAGAAGAATATAACTGAGACTGCAACAGCAATGATGTTGGAGTCTGAACAAATATTTCTGTGCAGTCTAGTATGACTCTAGTTGTTGGATATAGTGTACGGAAGCTTTCTGGCATGTGCGCTTTAACTTCCTCTCTAGATGGCCAGATTGTCTGGCTCCCTAAAATAAAATAAAATAAAATAAATTTGTCCATGTCACAATTTTCCTACTTACAGATGACATATGAACGCCGAAACGATGAGCAAGATCCTGCTCAAACAAACCTAGCTTTAAGCGAACAAGAAACATAAACATCTCGTCAATAAGCTGCACACTTCTTGCTCCAGGTCTGCTCTCTCTTTCTCCAGATGCATAACAATATATCGTCCTTTCAGCAGTTGGCTTGACAAATTCATAAAATAGTGTTACATGTTGATATGTTGGGAAGCCAGTATAAAACTTAATGGCATCATTATCTAGTGAAAATCGCTCTAGACCAAATTTACTCAATGCCAACTGTTCAGCTGCAAGTCTCTTACAGTTTTGAATGTCATTGGTAGCTTGAGCTTTTGCAGAATTAGCTGTGTCAATGGCAGCTGCTGTCTCTTGTCTACTTTTTCTCAATTGCTCATTTGCTGAATTGAGCTCATCCTGTATGGTCTTAAACTCCTTGTTCAAGGCCTGTAGCTGGATAGAAGTACTTGGTTCCTCAACCGACCTCTCATCGCCATCATCACTCATCAGTTTGGGTTTCCCTGAGTTGTAAAATGAATTAAAATTATATTACCCTGCTGTTTAGGAATTTTAACAATAATTAAACAATAAGTAATTATCAGGTACTGTAACCCTTATGGGATACCTGTGGTGTAAGGAAGGGGTGGGTGGTTGCATTGACCGAGGCCGAATGCTGAGTTAAGTTACAGATAAACCAGTGGTGACAGTTAAAGTACCTAATAGTAATACCAGTCAAACAGTGATATATATTAACCCTGAAAAAAACCAGCAGTATGAAACCTTGGTATATGTGCAAGACTATTTCCTAGTCTACAAGTAGCTGCAGGGGCATATACATATTCTACATAATTTTTGCTGCATATTATGTTACCTATCTGCGTGACGTATAATTTTTCGACGTGCTTTTGGCTGTGCTGCCCAGTCAAACACAGTTGGGATGGCTCCTCTTTTAAGAAGTCGTTGTTCTCCATTGTCACCAGCTGATTTGTAATCGTCATCAAGGAAGTGCTTTGAGCATACCCTAGTGCTGGGGGTTATCTGATGGTATAGGTTTTATTATTTAATGAAAAATGTATTATATTATGACAGGGAACTTTATTTGACTTCTTTGATTAGATATGTAACATAAACATACGGCCATTCAGGACAAAAAATAAATTAATACTTGAATACATATGAAACCTAATGAGTTTATTTTTTACTTTTTCTTATCTTCTCTTGTAAATATTATTGGACTTTTATAAACATAACACATGATTGGGCCTCTTCTTGAGCGTTGTTTAATCATAATTACCCAAAGGATATTGAAACTTTTATGCTTAAAAAGTATATACATATCATAAGCTCACACAACCTTGAAATTGGGTCCTTCATCTCGCCGAATTTTGACAAGCCAAGTAGCTCTGATTTGTTTGTCCTTTGCCCTGCCGGGAATTCTGTGAAATTTCAAAGAGCTGTATCGAGAATCCCCATTACACAGAGGAACACAGCAGTGGTAGCAAGCTCGTCTCTTCTTTGGTTGGCCAGACAAATCTGGGTCGGTAGTAGGTGGATCAGAATTGGCTGAACCTGCTTTAGATGTTGCACTAGTCTCTACGGAATCTGCAATAAAATCAATTCAAGGCGAACAAAACTCATTCACTGCCGCATTTTATAGAAATGTAGAGCACAAAATAAGTTTGAAATAAATCAATAAACATTTCGTATAGGTACTCTTTCCGTGTCGTTTTCTAGTAACTTATTAAAACTGCGACAACATGTGCTTCTCGTGCCGCCATTATCACTGTAACTATCAGCTAGATTGAGTATATAGGTCATGCCATTTCGCTCGGCGGGTATAGTTATATATGAATCTCATACCGTCCTTATCGTTTATATTACTGAGAATCTTCTTATGAACGGCTTCTACGAAGATTTGAGGTATAGAGCTCGATCTAAACAAATGACATTTGAAATATTAAACGCTAACTTGACTGATTTTACCTTGTGACTGTGAGTCTTGTGAAGTCGCCATGTTGGTCGATCCAAAGGTGAATTGGCGATTAAAAAACCGCTCCGAACTCTCTCCAACGGCGAAACTAATTCAGAACTGATTATAGAGAAACTTCAACAACAAGAACAATGAAAAAAACTAGTTAAACACAGCAGTCTTAAGCTCCGAACAGCACGCTTGACCTCTCTCAATTCCTTTGTTTACGAAGCGACGCTGGAGAGCTTGGTCTCCAGTTTGGCGTTGCTATGCGTATCTAAGCACGTGACCTCTAGCTGCAAAGGGCCTATTGGGAAGATAATCAAGTTTTACTATTTTACACGAAAATAAACAAGACCAGAGGTAGTGCTTCTTTGCTTGATCTGCATAAAATGTGTATAAAAGCATTTTTATGCAAAGCTTGGGTGAGAAAGTCCACATGCAGGCTCTTGATATGCACCTCTTTTACAAAACCACACAAAAATCCCACATAACATATTAAATTAGTGTCAACTCACTTCTAACATGAACAAAATTAAATGAACACAAAACTACTTTGCCAAAGGCATTCGATTACAACTATGTTTTACTGTTGACTTTCTGAAAACAGAACAATTATAACATATTAAGTTTTTTTACATGTATATACAACACTTCATTTTAAAACAAAATGAAAATTCGTTTTCTTTACATTGGTAAATCAGTCACCTAATTCGTCAAAATGCCGATGTAATACCATAATAACCAAATCAAATATTGTATAATTTCCTGATAATAGCTCTGTAGATTTACTTACAGTCTTTGGTAAGGATCGTCGTTCAATAATTTCTACTGCTGTAGACAGTCTAGACTACTGTAACTCCAAATGCTTCGTTTGAAAAATGGTATGAAAATCTCGAATATGGTATTTTATATGTTGAAACACATTACCTCCTTAGTTCTCTACCGAAGTATAAACCTTATATATTCACAAGTTTCCTTATTTTTGGCGTTTTTCCAGTCGCATATGAACCTTTCGAAATGGTTCGTTTTTCTTGAACACAGAGCTGAACAAGCAATTGTAGCGTTTTTTCTGTGGTCTGGATTATGTGTTATTTGGGCTCAGAGAAGCCACTGAAGAATATCAGACCATGGTGTGAAGTAATAAAGTAATCGTGGTATTTCTTGAGCTGTGAGAGGTCCCTGAAAAAGAGCTACAATTCATTCCCGCTCCCCGGCCATCTTGATTCATTTTAATAAAGTGGCTAGTGCGCATGCGCTCCGTTTTTCCGCTCTGTTTATCCAAACCTATGATCCAATCCTACAAAGTTCCTATTAGTGCCCTGACACCATCAGTGGTACTTTGTAGTCCTAATTAATGCATGCCGATTTTCAGAACTGATGAGAAAAAGCAATGCTGAACAGTTTTTGCACCAAATATATATACAAGATGGTGGACACAAAATGCTAACTTGTCATCCAGTCTAGACTACTGAGCTCATGAGTTGAACATGATACGTATTAATTGTATTATATCATGGACATTTTCGTTTCAGGTCTAGTGATGCATGTCTATTTCAAAGATAGCCTCATGCAAGTTGCACATGCATTAAAATACCAGATCCAGCAAACCCCCAAAACATACTTGAAAATAGCGACTCCCCTTGTACTGCTTTTGACTTGAATGCCAATCAAATATTATAACATGTGGACTGGACAGCAGCATGCATGAGGCAACCTTTTTTGAAATACTTTCAAGTCCTACAAGTGGGCAATTTTAAAGATTATACTCAGTTTGTGTCTGACCTCCTCTTCAATGTCTTCGATGTCCTTTAGAGATCACGACAGACCTCCACTATTGATTGGTGAAATTTTGCAATTTTCTCCCTACCATATTGGACTCTGAGAACCTCTGCAAAAATAGAATAGGGGTTGAAAATTACACCCCTTGTCATAATAAGTTATTATAGTAGATCTGCATGCATGCTTCTCTGACTTGCATCAGCTCTTACTCTGCCCTGGCAGGTTAACCTCAATGTACAATATCACACCACTATGGTGGCCTATGGGTGCCATAAGAAAATTCCTTACTTTTATGATTTTTTTAAAATTAAAAAAGAAAAGAAAATTAAATAAAAAAAAAATTTAAATTAAAAATATATAATATATATATGTATATATATTAAAATAAAATTTATTTGCAATAACAATTATAATTGCATGGCCTATCTGTGCCATAGCATTTAAAAGAAAACCTTCCATGGCCTATGAGTGCCATAGCCCACAATGCAGTTTGGGCATGACAATTACATCCCACAATTCCTTTCGAACTTTGTTTATGTTACTCACGTGCGTTTGAAGTCCACTGCTACTGTCACTGTTGTTTTAAATACCTAACTTAGACTTATTCAACACCATTTTCAAGCGCCATGTCTAACCAAAAACGAAAGAATGATTGGGACAATTTTAAAGACAAGATATCCAAGAAAAGATCTGGCAAGAAGATAGAAGATGCGGGGCCAAGCTCGAACCACATCACTGTGCAGCGACTAAGCGCAGCCGTGGAGGGAATGTGTCAGAAATACGCCAGAATCGGGCCACTGACCATGGTACCAATGGAAGCCGAGAGAACACTAGAAAACTTCAAAGAAGCGTGCAAAACACACTTCAATACATCAATGGAGTGTGACGTATTGGACGGAAAACGAGGCCCTTCATACACCGATGTCGGGCAAATCAAGACCTAGAAAGTCTTGCACATCCGGTTCATCGAGAGCGCTGACCCGCCGCCGCCATGCCGCATTCCGAACAGTGCCCCGGCCAGCAAAAGCCCGAAAAAACTGGCGGTCCAGGACTTGGCCCCTTCGACAGCGGCAGCCTCAATTCCATTAAGTCAAATGCTTAAGCTTGGGCATTTAATCGTACCCAAGGTAGAAATAGTCACTCTCAGCTTGGAAGAGTTTTCCGTCGCTGAACGACAATGGCTGGAGCCTTTGGAAGTGAAACTCTCACTGGACAAAAATTCATTCGCGAGTGGAAGTTTCCGTGATGCCTTCATGGCGACAACATTAACCGGTCTACCCAGGGGCAAATATGTGTTTAAAAAATACAGACGGGAGCGAGTTCCTGAGATACAGGAATTGTTTGTATCGACTGATGCTCACACAAGAAAAGCCGTGCAGATGATCCTGGAGTTTGGAGCAGGATTCAAGTATACTAAAGTATACTTTTCAACTTTAAATGGCGAGCCTGTTACTGTAGAAAATTTCCTTGAAGGCAAAAGTACTTTCCAGAAGTATGTGAATAATGACGGAGCAATTACTTTTAAAGGAGGTAAAGCCACAGAGATCAGCTTGAAGGCCGAGACATTTGTCCACTATTCGTATGCCAAGTCAAACAAACAACTGATGGTCTTGGACCCATACAGGGCATTGGTTATGGGCTCTGTGGCCCTGAAATTGCTAGTTCGAGTCTAACCGAGGAAGAAGGCGGGGAGAGTCATATACTCTTCTGCTCAGGGAATCTATCTAAAATTGCCATTGACTGATCACAAATGTAACAAGTACTGTAAGGTAATGGAGCTTTCAGCATAAAGAGAGATGACATAATGTCCTGGTATTGAAAACAAAAGTAGTTATTTTATGGTATTACAACATGTAGTAGTACAAATTGTGCAACACCAGTGAATTTGTTTGTGACTGACTACATTGTACTGAGTTTGATTTTTAAGTACATGTAATTTTTGAAATGAGGCTGGCAATGTTCTTATTTTGTTGACCAATAGTGGTCAATTTCAGCCTATTAACATTATAATAAAAAAGGATCTTTGTTTAGTGGGGGATATGTTTCAAGCATTTTTGTTTACATTACAGGTTTTCTGTGGCACACAAACAGTCTATAGGCATTTTTCCCCTCGCACTAGCCTGACCCTGATCCACAATGGAAACAAAAATGCTTGACCCCCCCTGCATTTCTAAAAATATTAATCCAACTAATGATATTACAAGCCTGTATATATCTATTGGACATGATGTGTGGATTCACAGAAACTAAATCTATATTGACAATTATTGCTCAAATGCATCACATTATATATATACAAGTCATGTATATCAGACAGTATTTGTTACAGTTATTGTTTTATTGCAGATAATAATTCATAGTTGAATGATTGGATATACAGCTATTTCAAAAACGTTTGACTGGGCAAATAGTGATTGGCAATCAGTGATTGGCAAGGTAACATCACCAAGTAAAATTATACTTTTTCAATGAAAATTTCACAAGATGATTTATGAGCCATACTACTCACCATCTAAGGTCTTCACTGAATGGTGCAGACGTTGTTTAGGTGTGAATATGAATAAATTCTTATTGTCCCACATTTCTTTTCGGTCATGCAATCACCGATCGCCATTTGCCCAGTCAAGCTTTTTTGAAATGGCTGTATACATTATGATATAGCTAATGCAATTAATGTTGTCGCGGAAAAAGCCTCAAGTCTAATCTTGAAACCGAAAGGGATCATGGGGTTTATTATGTAATGTGGCCTTTGGCTCTTATTCGGCAACAAACATTGCTGCAGACTATCGAATAATTAATAAATATGTCCAAGTCATAGAACTTGCAAGCGTGCAGTGAATTTCTCTATTGTAATAATGCCATGTCTCAAGTCTCAGTCTCAAGCTTGGACTCGAGGCTTTTTCCAGTGACAACATTAATTGAATTAGCTATATATAGTTATATCCTGGAACTGTAATGTACATTAGAGTTTACTGTAAAATGAATAAGAAATAAACAAGGTGTTTGACAGTACACCTCAGAATATGTTTCTTATCCTCTATAAAAGCCCCTGGCACCCACCACTAAAAATCATTTACACCCTGTCTGTGTCAAAATTAGCCTTCAAATACAAGTAGGCATTAGCAGCTTGGGCAGGCTCAATATCACCAGTGTCTGCAATGTGCCGTTCACATTCTCTACGAAATCCTGTTTCTAAATAATTATCTGTTCCCTCCAGCAAACTTGAAAGTTCTGCTATTTCCTGGAGGTGTTCCTCTGTAACAGGCAACCCACACTTTTCACCACCATGCTGCTGTGGGTAGTGGTAGATGTGCTCAGGCACTCCAGTTGGGAGTTCCTTGTGCTTCTGCTTGCGCATGCGGTGATTATTCCATACAGAGACTCTGAAGGTGTCAAGTTCCTTTTGGAGAACCGGAATGTAAATGTATGCAAGCAGGTTCCTACAAACAGACAGGGGCAAGATTGCTGTTGATTTCTTGAAATGTAATTGAGATTGTTGCTATAATTAATGTATTCTAAGGACCATTACACTTCCCTAACTCAATGATCATAGGTTTGTTACAAGCTACATGTAGGCAACCAGTTCAATTTCAATGTCAAACAATAACTGGAATTGTATTGATGGAACCATATTTTAATATGGTAAATATAAAATATCATTTAACATTGCTTAAAATCCTATCTCCCCCACCACGGCTGGATATTCGAGCCTAAGCCCCCCTCCGCCTCTTGTTTCAAAGTCTCACTATGCCATTGCTAGTCAGTGGTGGATCCAGGATTTTTTTAAACAGGAGGTTACATGGCAATAAAAGCAAAAGTAACGTCTCTAGTTAGCCATCATTCACTGTCAGCAAATACATAGCAAATTCTGACTATTTTACAAAACCTGCATATCTTTGGCCAGGGATAAGTTATTTTTTATGTTTATCCAACTGATTTGTTTCAGACCAGTCACATGTAAACGGCTGTAAAAATGTTTCCTGCCAGTCTCATATAAATACCCTCTAAAGTAACAACAATTAAAATTAGCTGTTAAACATTTTATATACTATTAATGTAAAACACACTGGAAAACCTTATGTTGATTCTGTGCTTTATAATGAATTTTATTATTATTATTATTATTTGGAGCATAAATTGTGACAGCACAGGTCACATGTAGCTTTCATGATTTACTTGAGCACATTAATGGAAAGTGCCAATGAAACTACTGCAAATAAATACCTGTCTGTTTCATCAACTGAGTCATAATCTCCATCTTCAACTAGTGAGGACAACTGACTTTTAAAGAACCTCTCCATTCTGTCCAGTAGTTCCCGCCACCACCGTTCTATTTTATTTTGAGTTGAGGGGCCATACAAGACACTCTCAGTTGGATCATCTAGATCATCATGTTTTCCACGGAGGAAACTGTGCATTGTTGCCATAACACCAGTTTCTGTTCCTCTGTCTACTCGTATTGTTAATGGCAACACTGTTTTTCAAATAAAAACAAATTATGTAAGAATCATATAATTATGTGAGAATCAAAATGTCAGCTGCCTAATAAAGTTAAATCTGGCAACACGATTTCTGAACATTCAGGATCAGAAATTGAATTTAGTTTATTGGTTTGAGTTATTACATTTCCCATACCTCTACTTTCATAAAGATAATCCAAGTAGAATTTCCCTATAATCTTAGGATTATTGTTTGACGTCCAGATTCGTAAGAAGTTTACTCGAGCACTGTATGTGTCCTGTTCACCGTAGATACACAACGGAAACCTAGACTTCTGGTACCCACATAGCTTGTCGTGTCCATCTAGGGACATCGTGCAGTCTGCACCCTTTTGAATTGGGAAAATGAATTACTTTAGAATAATGTCAAAGCATAATGTTCAATAAGCTTATATAACAGAAAAGTTTGTACTCACACCAGAGTGTGTGTAACCGGTCAAATGAAAGATTTTCAAAGATACTTTCAAGTTCTAGGTCGATGTTGAAATTGAATTTCAAAGTGAGAGTGACGGCTTCGTGTACTTGTAGTTGGAGAGCAAGTGTAAATAACAAATGTTTCTGTCCCCCATTAAGAGAACAAATGAGCCTCTTTGCAGCTTTGGGGAATAACAAAGCCCGTTAAGGGAATTATTGAGCCCTTTCAGGGAATGAAACAGCCCCTTTGGTGACAGAAGTTCTGTCACCAAAGGCGAAGTGAACACACCATTGCCTCACCATTCATAATTTAAGCGAGCGAAAGCTGTGGTTATATACGTGCAGTAATGTAAGAGTTTCGGCCGGAAAGTTATATAGATTCACCATGAGAGAAATCGCTAGACACTCGAAAGTAAAAAGACAGATCCACGAAGACGAAGAAAACGAGCTGGACAGAAACTGAAATATATTCTCAGGAAATCGACTTCTAAATGACTTTAAAGCTACCGATTATATAAACGTTATGGTAGTATGTAACTTTATGTACACAGAAACGACTGCTTTTTTAGTATTTTGTTTTTAAATGTGAGTTTAAAAAAATTAAAGCAGACAGGCGTTCAAGTAGCCTGCTATGCAGACGTATTTTTTCACTCATAAATTCGAAGAAAAAATTAACGTCTGCTTACTCGAGCGCTTGATTTAGTTTCCAATATGCAAGCATGACGTCAGTACGTTTGTTTTATTTTTCTGCCCAATCAAAGCCATTGTTAAAATTTTAGTGAATTGGCGCGCCAGTGAACACTCTCCTGTGATTGGTCCATGGCAAATGTATTGTCTGAATTCCTTTTAAATGTAACATTATGTCACTTTCCAGGATATGGAAGGTAAAATCTGATTGGTTCATAACACTCGGGTAAGCAGACGTTACTTTTATCTTCAAATTTATGAGAGTGAAAAAATATGTCTGCATAGCAGGTCAGCGTTCAAGTAAACCAGAAAATATTAAGTCCTGTTTATTCGACTACAAATTAACAAATTCAGCTCAGTGTACATTCACAAGCTAAGTGAAAGATTTTGCGTATCATATCAAATGTCGAGCTCTTGACGTCTGGTGATATTGAATTAAATCCAGGTCCTACATCTATTCAAAATAGTAGTAATCAAAATACTTCCAGTGTAATATTACAATTTAGATTACATTGCCGATTGAGACCTAGATGTTGGAGGTAACTGTTTTTTTCAGAGCTGTTTCACACCAGATGTATGGTGATCCTAACCATCACCTAGACAGTTGCAGGTATTCAATATTGAAGGGATAACTCTGAACACTTCAATTCATTGAAAGTAATACTGAGAATTCGTGGATGACATATTTGACTAATATGTCAATGCAAGGCACAACAGCAGCTGGGAGGGGGAGATGGGAGAGCAGAACAACAATAGACTCTAGTTGTGTTTTAACATCAGTTAAAATAATCATTAAAAAATAACATACGAAATATCCACTCAAATTTTTTTTTTATTACCACTTCCATATATATGTTATTCTAGTTAATTACAATACCGTAAAATCCCGGTTATAAGCCCCCTAAAACCCCTTACGAACTTGTGGAAGCCCAGGGCTTATAACCAGGATTTTATGGTATTATAAAATTGTTTTTCCTCTCTCTACCACAGCTATGGCAAATAAAGACATCTTATGCTACGTGCGTAATGTTTCACCAGTGAAAAAAGTAAGCAATGTACAAGTTACAAGTTACATACTTCACTGCACATCTACAAACTTCTGAAGAAAATGTAGTTAAAGCTGTCTGCTTCAATCCAAACAAGAGAGACAGTGTCTATCATCACGAACAACGGAAATCACCTGTCAAAATATCAAAATACAGAAAAAGCACCAATGATGGTCAAAAGGATATATGGATAGTTACAACTAACTCCACTTCAGTTACAGCCACTGCATCACTGCCCTTTCAACACAAAGACCTTTCCACCTCTACTGTACCAACAATATCTTCTCTCAAAGAGATATCTAAAAAGCACAGTTAGCTTTACTCACAAAGCTAGCATATTTTGAAATCCATACTGTTAGTTAAGTACAGCAATTACAGTGCTCTGCACAGTACCATATCCACCTAACAGCAACAAGTTCGTTACAGCTAATATTGTCATTGACTTTACGATCAATTTATTCAAATGTCTCACAAAATTAATGATGTCGCACAAGTGCTCACAAATACTGTAACATTATTTACTATCATTAAATGATATTGCAATAAAACTTGTGGCATATTCATTGCATATTATAAAATAATTTAGATAGTACGCGCATTCTGATTGGATGATAGCCGTGTTTTCATTTGCCTGTGCAAACATGGAAATGGAGTCATACAATGAGTGATCCCGGCAAAATTTGTTTTTCCCTCCCGTTTTTCCATGACAAAATACTAAAATGTCTGAGCAAGAAGATTATCCTAATTTTCGACTTGATTTTGTTGGAGACGAGAGTGTAGAAGAGCCGCCAGAGAAGAAAGCAAACAAGCGTTTCGCTGATTTAAACGAAAATCAGCTTGAACAGCTACTGGACGGGGCACAAGCCCGGTCTACAAAGGTACATTAGATAATAAAAATACATACTATGCAGTATTGCTTTTAAACATAACTTAAAGGAATTTTTAGCCGAGTAAACTTGTAGGAGATTTAATGTTTTTGACCGATAATGTTGCACCTAAACTGCAACAAAAGTAAACAAAACTCAAAAGCATGGACGGAGCGCGAGCAAAAAAAAAACACATCTTAAGTTATATCCAGGAAAAACAATTTCTACAACATTAAACAATGTATACGGAAACTTTTTTAATTCAGAGTGGGCTGCCCAGAACGGTCACCAAGAGGAACTACATGGGATGAGTGTGCAAGAACTATACGAGAAGTTGCGGCTGTTTTATGCGGAAGTAAGGAACAAGCAAGGCGAAGATTATTAAAAAAAAACACTGCTCGGGCTGAGAAGTGGAATAGAAAGATTTATAAATGGGCCTCCACATAACAAAGGCATACAAATCTCTTCAAACCCACTGTTCAAAAAGTCCAACATGATGTTAGACGCTAAATTGAAAAACCTCAAACAGCAAGGGAAACAAAGCGTACAGCACAAACCTGCGATTGAGGGTGAAGATCTGAGAAAGCTCAAGATCAGCGACGCTATCAGCCCATCCACTTCCATCGGGATTACTGATGAACGTCTGGTTTCATACTACATTGTTTTGGTGCCGACGTGGTCGTGAAGGACAGAGAAGTCTCACCAAGTCAAGTTTCCAGTTCCACACTGACGAAAATGGTAAAGCCTACGCGACGATGGGCCATGATGAAGCCACCAAGAATCACCCGGGCGGATTTAACGACACCGAAAGCTTTGAAAAGTTTGGTCGCATGTATCAAAGCGATGACACCAATGATGGTTATGGTGCCCTGTGTCTCTACATATCCAAGCTTAATCCCAAAAGCCAGGCATTTTTTCAGTTCCCGAAGAGAAATTGGTCAGGTACGAATGAAGATGTTTGGTATGAAAACCGCTGCCTAGGCGTAAAAAAGCTGGGAAACATGATGAAGAAATTGAGTAAATCCGCCAAGCTCTCAAAGATCTACACTAATCATTCTGTCAGGGCAACTGCTATCACATTGTGGTTTAATGCAGGGCTCTCCAACCGCCATATCATGGCCATTTCAGGTCACCGAAATGAGCAGTCACTGCACAGCTACAACTCACGGCCATCGTCAAACCAGCTTCGACAGTGCAGCAATGTTATCTCACGGGCGCTAAATCCAACTCCAGCGAATCAGCTACAGTTTCAAGCAGCCGGATATATCCAAGGAGAAAACCAGCAAATCCAGGCCAGTGCTTCTGAAACCAGTAATGTGGCTCATAATAATGTCTTCACAAGACAAGAAAGGTTCAACTTCGCCACCATATTCTCAGGCTGCTCCATTGGTTCTGTCCACGTTTCATTCAGCAAGGACGACGATCATTCTTAAATGTACACTTTTCTGAATCCCAATCAGCCTTTTTACTTAATTTTTGGATTGAGACATTCCTTCAGCATAACTTTGTTGTTACTGTTGTCTCACGGTTTCTTTTGAAACATGACTTTGTGAAAAAAGACACGTGAAGTAATATTCGTTCGCGATCGGCGAAATCTCTTCCTTCAGCATAGAAATTTTTGAGCGATGCAAGAAGCCATCTGATTGGCTCTTACGGCAAGAGAGTAACGTAAGGAGAATTGAGATGGTCATATCAGTATAACAAAATCTTTCTCTTCGTATATTTTCTGTTTCATTTAAAGTATTATTTTATAAAAGAAATAAAACAGATCTTCCGTGTTTGCACAGTTTGTTGCTGCATTCCTTTTATCTGTTCCTCATAGTGCTGCGGATTAACTTCATCTGTTACATCACTATTGGAAGCTCCTGATAAACTAATTGCAGTATCACTGACACTGGTAAATTCTTCATAGGCCTCTTCATGTTTTCCTTTCTTGAAAGTTGTAATTTGTTTGGTTTTCTTTCTTGTTTCTTTTTTCCTGCATTGGTAGATGAGGAACTCCTTCCCAGCATTCAAATAAACATGGTACAACACCTAGTTTTAAGGTTCTACGACCACTGAATGGATGATATTCAAAGTGTTCTTGTTTGAAGTGCAATGAACAAACACGTGTGCTCTTGCACCTAAAACTCACAAAGCAGTTAGTCAAAATCGTGCATTGTACAATTGATAATGTTATAGCTTGGCCAATACAGTAGTTGAATCGTCAACATCCGGGGCTTTCTAGGATCTCTCGTATGACGTAATGTCTCGCTGTTTTCGAAAGGTGTCTATTGGTTATGCAACACGTTGATATTTATATACAGTATATGTTTAATTTTTATTAGCATATATGATAGATTTAGACATACTATACATACTACTTAGTTAGGATTAGTACGTAAGCCTATAGGCATTTGTAATGCACACGTGAGCATCTTCCAATGGAACACGTGCAATATAAATATTAAACGTATTATTTTTATTGTTTACTGCATTCATGTCATCTAAACACCTTGAGAAATCTTCCAGACAGCTAACACGTGCTCCTTCATTGTTAAATGGTGAAAAGTCAAAGTACATGTATTCTAGCATAATTGAGGTAGGATCTACACAAATGCCTTAGAATTCGCATACATTTCTATTCTTTATCCTATTCAGCAGTCTTCCTTCTTTGAAAAACTTGATGATCACTCATTCATTCTCGTATTGTGCTGTGAAAACAACTCCGTATGCTCCTTGTGCAAGCTGGTCTTATATCATCCCATTGAAAATTAGGAAGGTTTTGGATTTGTTGTTTAAGAGCACTGTTGTTGTTAGATATTATATGAAGCTTAAAAGCCATAATTGAAAGGCAAAGTACAGTGAACGAATCACACTACATTTGCCGAGGTCCGTTGAGGTAAATAAATTTTCCCGCCAAAAAAAGTACCGCTCAGTCGGCTGCGTGCGCTTGCCAGGTCGAAAGGTGGGATCGAACCCCACGACGGCAATATCATAGATAAACTAAGTTTCTAGTCAGGATTTCGAGTCAAGCTCCGAGTCAGGTTCCGAGTCAGGTTCCGAGTCAGGTTCCGAGTCAGGTTCCAAGTCTGGATTTCAGTTAGGATTTCGAGTCAGGGTTTCCCAGATATCTATAATTATCTAATCACATACAAAGGGGGTAAATAAAGAAAACCATTATTAACCGCCTCACTGGTTAGCTCAGTTGGTAGAGCACGGTCTAGAGTGCGGGAGGTCAGGGGTTCAAATCCCGGCCGTTTCCTTCTTGGGCAGGGACGTATAAACAGTTGGCCTTGTCTCCTCTCTCTTCTAATCTATACGAGGGGACGTGAAAGAACCTGTTGTGTTATTTCGAGAAAGAGTAGGGCATTGTCTCCCGACACAACAGCCTGGTATTTTGAGGTACTAACAATCACTCATGATTGTAAACTGCACGGCAGCACATTGCGCCACAATAGCAGTCCGTATCACAAAAAATACCTTGTGAAGCGCATTTGGATATATTCATATAGAATTTGCGCTATATAAATGAATACCTTTACCTTTTTACCTTTATTATTGTCGATGCTGTAAATCAATTAATCTACCATGACCGTGTGATAGTGTTGATTTCACTTAATACACGAACACGGGTGTTAGGCAAGAAAATGCTAAAATACTAAAAACTCAAAAATTGCCTTCAAACAAATGCAAGTCTGTATTAAACGATAGTTAAACAAGCACATTGAAGAATGGCCAGAAAATTACCCTTAAGATAACAAAAGCAGAGATGGCTACACATATATGGTCCCCTGGTAGGTTTTCTGGGGGAAATTTGTTCACGAAACGGCGCTTCGAGAAAATCCCGAAGACGGTCGAGTTATCCGACACTATAATGGGAGATTGCGTGTGGTTGTCACAGAAGCTACTGCCATTACCATAGATTTTTCTATGAAACAACAGCGAGCCACTGTCTTGTTTTATGTGGAACGCTATGTAAGGAATGGTTTTGCCAAGGATGTCAACCTGCAAAAGCTGATGAACACAGTATAACCTCAGATTAGGGAACACCAAGACCCATTTTATTATGTTCTGTGTATCTGACCTATTGTCTTGACACTGCTATATCGACAACAACAACAGAGTTATAATGCAATTTGCAAGTATTGTATTTTATTTTGATTTCAACACTTATAATAAGTAACTTTATTTCTTAGTACATTTGATAACAATATCAAAGTCTGGTGAAATAGATCAAAGTTTACAATACTAAAAAATAACTTTGTTTTAGAATAAAAGTAAGTTAAATTTTACTGATACACTGTAAGAGTGTTAAATACTTGACCCATGAAATACAAACTATACTTCCACTAACTTGGTTTCTATTTGCTTTGTTCTTTTTATTTATCAGCCCAAGATAAGAGAACATTTGTTTTTAATATATTTTGTTTCATGGGTCAAGTAACATCGCTGTGTTTTGATTTGCCAATTTATTTATTTACAACTATAAGTAATTATATAAAACATATGAATAACCATATTGATGTCCAGAACACTGAACTGCTATTAAAAGATATTTAGACACAGATCCTACATGCAAAAACATCACTCTGTATTGTTCATCAATTTCAAACCTGAACTTACATGTAATTACATTTACTAATCATTCACAACTACATTGTACATCTAATGTAACACACTCCTCTCAGCTACATGTTAATTATTATTTGAAATGAGATATTCCACTAGCCTGTGCTATCAGCCGGTACTCTCTACTCATACAACATGTTTTTCAGTATAGAGCCACATGGAAAAAACAGCAGCCGCGGTTTTTGTTTCTGTACAGTTCGCATTTCTAATGGCAAAAGCCAGTCTAATGGAATTTCTGAGAAATGGTTTGTAATGCAAATGACTACAAAGGAAATAGTCTACACTTTCTAGCTTTGTTGTATGCTGTAAGAAATATATGTTTGCTGTTCATAGTGGTAACGATTTAGCTAGCAAAATAGTGCACTATGATGTGCATATTATGAAAGGGTCAAAAGCCTTTGGAGAAAATACAGAAAGGATTACCATAAATTTACTGCAAGACACCCTTATGTAAACAGAAGACCAGCTTCTCAGATGCATAATAGGAAGCTAGAAAGAAACAACATAATTTGTGTGTAACAATTTTATTACAATTTAGGTAATATTGTTAATGTCTGCCATAATATAAGCAGCTACATGTATACAAAATACAGTTTGGTGTCCCACTACAGTCCACAGTGTTTCTCACCGATAAGATTATAATTACATGTACTAAACTATAGATAGCAAGCATTTATAATTGAAGGGCTGTGTGCAAAAAGGGTGAAGTGTCTCCTTCAATTTCTTTGTTTTCTAAGGGCGAACCTAGAATGTGATCTAGAGTCACTTAACCCTTTTTGCACACAGCCTTCAATTGGGTAGGACCCGCCTCCTGGTTAGCTCAGTTGTTAAGCTCCAGTCTGTTGAGCGGGAGGTCGCGGGTTCAAACCCCGGCTGGACCAACACTCAGGGTCTTAAAATAACTGAGTAGAAAGTGCTGCCTTTGTGAAACAACTGCAAATCATTAGACCTTCACGTCTTTTCGGATAAGGACGTAAAATCGTAGGACTCCCGTCGGCCTCAAGTTTATCAGTCTCAACAGACTGTCACGAGTTACCGACGTTAAATAAAGTTACTTTACTTTACTTTACCCTTCCAATATATTACATCTGTGGCATAGTTAGATATAGTTATCGTGTAATATTTGGCGGTGAATATAACAAATATTCAAATATAAGTTACATGTTATTTCGTTTACGTAAACTTACAATCAGCCTTGATTTTTTTTTCGGTGTAGTTTTAGTAAGCTTAATTATTTTGTGATATAATTAACTTTACTCTTCTTTAATTAGGAAACTTTGCATTTCTTCACTTTAGTATAAGCTTACATGTATGAAGGTTGGGCCCAGACCTTTCCCAGTCAAAGTATTCCACAGTTTGTATATGCCTTGACCCCTGCGCCACAATTCAAGATGAAATGCCTGACTGTGGGGATTCAGGGGTGGATCTAGAGCTTTTGAAATGGGGTGCACCATATCAGCACCATAGGCACAGGGGGGAGGGGGGTTGGTATGCACCATATCAGCACCATAGGTACAGGGGGGGTTGGCCCCAAATACTTTTTGAAAATCAGGTCTCTGAACTAGCATTTCCTGAATTTTGGGACCACTTGAATCTCAAAAGGGGGTGCATCCTCCAAATCACCTTGCCCTCCCATAGATCTGTCCCTGGGGATTGTAAGGTCTAGCAAGTATAAGAGGGAGATGTTCTTTCCTAGTTTTGTTACAATCCAGGGGGAAACTTATATATAGTAGGTACAAATTATGTATGTGCAGCCATGGCCATGGGATTCTATTACTTAGCCTACGGGTAGCCGTTACCCACTGAAAAATCAGGGTAACGGCTACCCGTAGGCTACTATTAATGGACCCAGTTTTACACAAGTTCGCTCCAAACCCTAGATTTCCAAGTTGTGAAAATGAAGCCACTTTCCACCCTGATTGATTATTTTGAGCTGTCTATAACCCAGAATTCCACAGTTTTACACAAAGCTAAACTATAAAGTAGGTTCAAATCAGGACTCTGTACTGACACACAATATATATCATAAGAAAGTGTTCCCTGGGTAACAATCTACCAAAACAGACTGCTGGACCACACAATGCACAAGCTGCCCTGTAATTAGTGTGAAGAATGTACACTTGTGTATATTTGTTTCTGCTACACAAATGTTTGAATATTTCCTACTACGTCAGATAATGTGTATTAATTCGATTGACTCCTACAGCACTCCTACTACACACAGGAACTCCATCCAAAAAATATTTTGTATCAAATCTATATGATAGCTGGTAAAAGCAATATTATTTCAATGATAACATTGATCAATTGGCTCCAATCTTCGGAGAAACACACTTCAATTTCTTTTTCATTTCTTTGAATTTTACCAATTTCAATATCCTAAAAGTAGGTTTAAAAAACCCTTCCAGTTCACAATTAAAATCTATTAAAAGCAAACACAATTTAATCTATCCCACTAGTTACCATGTTTGTTTGCACAAAATGCATCAAGTGACTGTGAACCCATAGCATTCTGACACTGCACTTCTCTTTACCCAATTTTGCAGCACCAATCCAAAAATTGTGGTAAATGGCCAAAAATCCACTCTACTTCAACCCATTGTCTACTGTGCCAATTTGGGTTAAATACATAGTGCTAACTCAACTAACCCCCCAGTCCAAGTTTGGCTAGCCCTGTTCAGTTACATACTGCCAAACCATAAAGTCAATGGCTCCAGCTTTCCCCAGAATGGCATTTCGGCAGATTCTATGGCCTTGGCAATGGCCTGCAGCAATTTCTGTCATAGGATTTTGAATGGAAACTGCTCTAATTTTGGTCAAATAGGCCACTGGAAGAAAGCCAAAGGACATCCTCTGAGGGTGGCTGAAAAGTACTGGACTTGTTTTTAGTCGGTTTTGTGTGGGGTTTTCATTGTGGGTTTCTCTTGCATCTCTGCATTTGACACACCATTTGGTGATATTGTTACTTATTGTTTGTCTCAAAATCCACTTTTACCACAGTGCAAGTGTAAAGGAGCAGGAAAATAAATTGAGAGAACAACAACTTTTATTCAAGTACTAGTTAAGATGGAAATTTTTTTTTTAAAGCCCATAAACTTATAAATGTATATAATGCAAAGATCTATTTAATCCATGTAAAAAGCCCATATTTAGATATCCGGGATATATAATATAAACTAATGTAAATGTACTAAAGAGGAAAGCGATTCCAAATGAATGATAATTCAGTTCAGTTCATTTTTCACCAAATTATCAAAACATTTGAAATTTTGGAAGAGATACATAAGTACAAGCTAATATATTGGTTTATATCAAGAAAAATGTGTATGCAGAATACAAAAAATAAGTTCTAGCTCAAATGCACTTCTTTGAATGAGATAATATCAAGTTTGTAAGATGAATTATTTGCATATGTGTATTAACGGACAATTAAATAAATGTGTACTGTTTCAGGTAACAGTCAGCTTGCATTTTTCCTTCTTTACTCTATTTCTATATTTTGCCCAAAACCCTCATCTCATTCAAATATGAGAAAAACAACTACCACTAGAAAAAAATGAAGTTGTCTGAAAATGGACAATTTACTGAAAATAAACATGAAAACGTCAGTATGTGGACATTTTTACCAAAAAATGACCAGAGTACAAAAGTGCAAATTCTACTTTTAACTTGTTTATGTTGCTTGTATCATTGTGCTGAAGTGGATTTTCTGAGTTTTCTTCTGCTCAAGGCTGAATGATAGTTATTATTCATCTACTACATGTAGGCTTTATGCAAAGATAAAACACGTTTTATTCTTGTTTTCTCTTCACAAAATATTTGTACTGTACACGTTTTATTCTAGATACACGTATTTTCCGCATCTGAGTATATTAAAAGTCGGGTATTAAAAACTAATTTCAATCACTGAATCGGCAATTTACCTAGTTGTAATTTCCCTCTCGCAGTTGTAATTAATCTTGTAAATATATTTTAGCTCCTGTATATTATATTAGCTAAGCAGGGCAGTTGAATTTCGTACTTCGAAAATCCCCCCGAACATCTGACCTGACACATCGTTCTTAAAAGCCTTCAGAATGTGTATCTTCTTGATTTTTTTATCCAGACAGTTCAACACGATGATTACTTACTTGACTGCAGCAACGGCAAGAATGACAACCTTGATAAGGAGATTGTTGGACTCAAAGAACAGAGCATCTTGAAAGATAATTTTTATGTGACAACTGCTAATTTTTAATGCTGCAGAGAATGAGTTTCAGGTGAAGGCGAGTCGGCAGGAAGAGTTCGCGATAGAATAGGTTTTCGAGCAGCTTTCGAAAACAAAGTTTAACACTGATTTTTCTCTACTATAAATTTGCAAGTTACACAACTCATTCGGAGATAAGATGGCGAGATCGCTATAAATATTATATTTAGCTCATGTTTTCTATTTTGAAGCTGCCCTGAACAGGCTGAAGTGAAAACTAAAAATCGGCAATATATCATAAGTGTGATAAGGTCCCTTTTTGCTTGGACTTGGAGCGGCCCAATTTTACCATGATCGAATGTTTTCGGTGCCCACTAGTCGCCTTTGGAAATCTCTTTCCCTGTCCTGTCTCTCCTGTTGCCTCGTATTATATTCCTGGATCCATTCTTCGTCTGCAATTGGCTCATCTGCGTATGGTTCTTGAACTGCGAGTGCGAGTCGTACACGGTACAGCTAGATCACCTCCACCGTTCGACTTCCAAGACAAAGTCATCTCCAAAGTCAAGTTCTGAGGTTTTTACTTTCTTTAGACTCGAAGTGACATTTTCCTCTGAGGGTAGGCTATAAATTATCGATAATTCTGAAAAATTGCGGGCTGAAAATGGAAAATAAGTGGCTACCGACAGCAAACTTCAGCTCGCTTCACACACTTTCACAAATAGGACTTCCCGAGGTGACGTCACATCCTCGCTCTCTCCAGGCCCCAACAAGCTCGGAAATACATAATTTTCATTTTTTATTATTTTTCCTGATACGTACAAGGTATAAGCTTTTCAAAAAATGCAGTTGAAAGTTGATATGTATGATCGAGGCACAACAATTTCTTCTCACAAACTGACAAAGCTTGTGTATAAGAACTTATAAAGGATCTTATAAATATATCGGTGAAGTTATGAATGAAGTACACTTCTAATAAATTCAGCGTTGAATGTCTCAGAACCGACTTCAAGTCTTGCAACCCCAAACTTTCCGCTATCTTGGTTTTGTCAGAAATACGGGCAATTTGCGACACTCAATTAGTCTTCGCTAGTAACCGACCCAGTCTTCCGCTCGTTTATCAGCTGCAACTTCCGGTCAAAGACGTGATTTTAAAAGCGTTTTACAACGTTCAGATTAGGAGTAAGTGAAAAAAAACTATTGAAAGTGATATTAGATGTTATAAACTATAATATACCCAAAAATGAAGAATTTTAAAGACCTAAATTTAGCCAGTGCAGATACTTTAAAATCATCCAGTTGTTAATGTCGACAACACATGTTTCAATCCGGCGTGTAGCAGTAGCACGTTCAGCATCGTCATTACAGGTAAAAGTCGTGTACAACTGAGTATCATCTGCGTAAAGGTGAAATGACATGTTATGCATGCAAATGATGTCGCCCAAAGGGGATGTGTAGAGTAAATATAGTATTGGCCCTAAGACAGAACCTTGAGACACTCCATAGTTTAGAGAACGTAGAGTGGAGCGAGCACTGTCAATATGTACAAACTGTGTACGGTCTGTAATGTATGAATGAAGCCAAGCAAGAGCTTTGCCTTTAACTCCAAATTTTGAAGACAGTTGATGTAGTAAATTCCGTGATCAACGGTGTCGAAAGCTGACGATAGATCCAGTAGTAGCAGAAAAAAACACTAATTTATATGCACTAGCCGTTAATATATCAGTATGTACGCATATCAGGGCAGTTTCAGAACTATGGAATTTTTTGTAAGCAGACTGGAGAATCTCATTTAGGTCATTTTCACAAACGTAGTTCCATAAGACGTGCAACAGCTACTTTTTCGATAGCTTTCGAAACAAATTTTAAATTTGACACCAGTCTAAAGTTACGTAGGAGTTAAAAATCCAGGAACTGTTTTTTCAGCAAGAGTGATAATACTGCTTCTTTCATAGAGTTCGGCATTTCAGATGATTCAAACGATAGATTGACGATTTTGCAGATAACAGGCAGTAGGTCAGTGCTGTAACAGTGAAGCAGGCACAGGATCTAAGCAACACGATTTGGATGCAATTTTCTTGATTTAACCGGACAGTTCAACTTTGGAGGTTGGAGAAAAAAGAGACAGATTACAGTGCAACGTACTTTCATCAAACCGATCAAGAAGTGAAGCATCTACAGCAGGGACGGAGTGTAGTTGGTGCATAATGGCCATAACTTTGTCAGAGAAAAAATCATATTTATTCACCACAACGACATATACATTTCTTATAACACTAATTATAAAACTGACATCTTACTTACTTGTGAAGCCAGTTCAGTACTCCAGACTTGGGGCTTTGGTGAACTATTCAACGAGTTCAGCCAACGAGACCTCATAGAAACGTTTCCTCTGTACAAATATGAAGGACATAATTGATCAGACATTACTTAAAATCTTTCTTGATGTCCGGGTTGATCTGGACCTGTAAATGGTAGATCTCTCCTAAGCATAAAATCCGCAAGGAAAGGCAAACCACTAACACACATAGGAATAAACTCTGAAACAACCATGGGAGCTGATGAAAGCCAGGTCCCGGCTAATTCACAGATAGAATTGGAATTTAGCGTGTTGGTTTTCGCAGAGGGAGGAAAACTGGAGAACCCGGAGAAAAACCCTCGGAGCAAGGGCGAGATTAGGCTCAATTTCCAGCCGTGGGGTTTTCGGTGAGCCCGTGATCCTCACGGCTGGGCGCGCGAGCTGTCAGGTTTTAGCCAATCACAACCTTGCCACTAAATTCCCGTCGCTGAATGTATTTCCATAATTTACATTGTAAACTTTTGAAAGCTGACCGGACTAACAAAGGTTTTCGATTGCTGTTCCAAAATGCGTTTAAATTTGTTCTGGTAAAGTTTTGGTTTCAAAGACTTCAAGGAATCACACAAAGAAGTAGTAAGAGAGTTAGTGTTCGGGTGAAGACGCGTCGTCAGTAGTCGCACCGGCTCTGTCACTTGGGAAACCGTCAGCTCAAAGGTCGCGAAGTCGTAAATATTATATGTGATATGTGCAGTAATTTCTCATTTAACTTTACCTATGCAAGACCAGGAAGCCCGGCTATTCTTTATGTACTTCAAAGTAACTTAGTGCTTAAATTATCGGAGAAGAAAAGACGGACAACTCCATATTAAAAGAGTTTATAGAAGAGAAGAAATCACGTCTGACGTAGGCCGCGTTTAACTCTGCGATCACAATTCACTCGAAAATCGCTGCATCAAACGAGTTTTACAATTCTTCAAGTCCTATGTACTCAGTTTGTACATTTTTTTAATGTCTCCAAGCCATATTCTGCAGAAGTACTGAGCGGGAATATTCGACTCTAGCTCAGAATATAATAGTTCCGAGATAACATCTGACCTTTATCCCCGTAAATTTCGGCTTTTAGTGTCTTGATGGGAACTGGTTTCTCTTAAATGGCGTTTGTTCTTGAGAATTAATTTCACAGGAGTTTTAGTTTAAAGAATTTCAATGTGCATGTGTTTTGAAAGTTTACGCGGAATCGAACCGGTAAACTGCTTTGCTTGTCAAAACACGCATATAAATGAATAATATTTCATTTTAATTAGATGACGTCACGGACACGGTGTGTTGACCGCGCGCCCAGCCGTTAGTGAGGGGAGGCTTTGGAGAAACGACACTCCAACGGCTGAAACCGAGCCTAGGGCGTGATACCAACAAACCCATTATATCTCCCATTATAACTACAAGAATGTAGCTATTAAGTACTCTGATTTCCTAAACTCGAACGAGAATACAGTCGTGAGCATTTGGCAGGGTAATTTGTCAATATAAACATCGGCAAAATATAAAGACCAGACCTTTGATCATGAATGGAACAATTATATCAATAAACGGGACAAATCGCTCTTCGATTCTATATAATATTCCATATTCCATTCAAGTTCGCAAGCTATTTCAAACTTCACTCCTTTGATCTTTTCTGTAATTTTTCAGAGGAAAGGGAGGAAAATAATCAAAGTGAGTCTCGAGTTCTAATAAAGCTTGGATTATAATAACTTGTAGTGCGGGAACCCACTGACAAGAACTGATACATCTCACGGTAGTTGTATATAATGTACTTTTATTGACCATACAATTTGGCTCATACATTAGCCAAAGCCAGAGGCTTATGTGGCTTTTAGGTCAGTTTCAGGTCAAGTAGAGAAAAAATTACAGGTCAATTACAGTCAAGGAGAAAGGAAATGAACATATTTGTATATTAACATATTTGTATACTCCTTTATTGTGACAAATAGTAATCCTTCAATAATCGTTTGTAGTTGAATTTTTTTAATGAATTACGAATTGGTAAGGGTATTGCATTCCAGATTATTGGGCCTTGTGATCTAAGAGAAAATGAGTATTTATGGAACGTGATGTGAAGATTATATCTTTGCCGAGTATGATAATGATGGGTTTCAGCATTGAAATTAAAAAGTGAAGCAATAGGTTGAGGTAAAGAATTTTTTGTATGTAGAAATATAAAACAGCTGATTTGATATTTGAAGATGTCGTAAATGTTCAAGATGTTTAGTTGCTTAAATAGTGGAAGAGAATGTGCTAGTAAGGGGGAGAAAGTTATGATACGAACAACTTTCTTTTGGCATAGTAGAATAGGGTTTAGATGAGATTTAAAGGTTGATGCCCATATAATAGCACAGTATTGCAAATAAGGTAAGATAAGAGAGTTATATAGTAAATGGAGGGTGGATTTCCCCCAAAAATGTCTAGATTTCAGTAAAATACCTATTGTTCTGGAAATTTTAGTGGTAATAACCTGAATATGGGGTGTCCATAACAAATTTTGGTGGATAATTATACCTAAAAATTTGGATTGAATAACTCTGTCAATGCTATGTCCATCAAGGGTAACAGCAACATTATCAAGATTAGGTTTTTTACGGCTAGGATGGAATAAAATAAACTTTGTCTTATCTGGATGAAGGGTTAGTTTATTGGCGTTGCACCACTTAAGGACGCCCTTGAGCTCAGTATTGACAGTGTTAAAAATGGTATGGATATCCTTGCCACTATAAAATATGTTGGTATCGTCAGCAAAGAGAACAAAAGATAAGAGAGGTGAGGAGTTACATATATCATTAACATATATGAGAAAAAGAAGAGGACCAAGGATGGAACCTTGTGGGACACCGCATTTAATAGGTTTGAAACTTGAACATATATTATTGACTTGAACGCACTGAAGTCTGTTTTCAAGGTAACTTTTAAGCCAAGACTGGGCAATTCCACGGAAACCGTAGAAAGATAGTTTATCCAATAATATGGCATAATCTATAGTATCGAATGCTTTTTTGAAATCGATAAATAGTCCAAAAGTATAGTTATTGTTATCAAAAGCTTGTGTAATATTATCAACCAGGTTTAGGACAGCCATAAATGTGGAATGATTTTTACGGAAACCGTATTGATTATTAATTAAGATACTATGTTTATTGATGAAGTCAAGGAACCTACTATAGAGATTTTTTTCTAAAATTTTGGAGTAAAAGGGCAATATAGAAATTGGTCTGTAATTAGAGAATTTATGGCAGTCATCGGCTTTAAATACTGGGGTAACTTTAGCAATTTTAAGGCGATCAGGAACTACACCTGTGGTGATTGATGTATTAAATATAATTGAGAGAGGAAGGGCTAGCATATCAATGCAAGATTTCATAATTAAAGAGTTGATGCCATCAACTCCTTCACTCTTACTATTTTTAAGAGAATTAACAATTGTTGTTATTTCAGCTTGGGCGGTGGGAAATAAAAATATACTATCATTAAATGATCCATCTAGGTATTGGATATGTGAGTTGTTGGATGTAGGAAAATGTTTTGAGAGTGAAGGCCCAACATTTACAAAGAAATCATTAAATTTATTTGCTATTACAAGAGGATCACTATAATCACCACAAGAGTCTTTCATCAAGGAAGGAATGGTGACTTTAGGTTTGATACCGATTACAGATTTAATGGTAGCTCATGTTGCTTTAAGATCCAGTTTTTGTTTTTCAAGTTTACTGTGGTAATACTTTTTACGAGACAGCTTGATAATATAATTATATTTATTACGGTACTTGGTGTATTTAAGCTTGTTTACAGCTGTTGGCTGTTTTATGTAATTCTTATAAAGTAATTTTTTCCTAAAACAAGAGTTTTGCAATCCTGCTGAGAACCAAGGTTTGGAATTTATTCTAGAGCTAATATTTGTAGTTTTAAGTGGAAAGGATACATTGTAAATTGGTAAAAGAATATCAAAAAAGGTATTATATGAATCATTAGCAGAGGTGTGGGACGCAACAGCGTCCCAATTAACATCATTTAACTTTTTACGAAACTTTTGAATATTATTGTATGATATTTGTCGGGTTTGAAAAGTTGTGGGGGGATTATTTGTTTTAGGTTGAAAGTTTGTAATCTGAAATATTGGGAGGTGATCGGAATAAAAAATTCCACTCACCATATCGAGATCTAAATTATTAGTAAAGATATTATCAATTAATGTAGCTGAATGAGATGTAATTCTAGTAGGCTTAGAAATAGTTGGATATAGAGTATTAGTTGAAAGGAGATCAATGAAGTCATTAGTAGGTGGATGTGAGTCATAGTTAAGTAAGTTGATGTTGAAGTCACCCATGATATAACATAGTTTATTTTCAAAACCAATCTTAGTAATGATGGGATCAAGGCAATTGTTAAACGATTCGACATCAACATCAGGAGGCTTATAGATACAGCCAAGAACGATATTCTTATCATTGGGTTGGACTATTTCCACAAAGACTGATTCCGCAGTCTCTTGGGAAGAGAGATGGAGATCGGTGCGAATTTTGTATTCAAATAATGATTTAATAAAGATTCCCACACCACCTCCACGTTTGTGTTTTCTATGATTAGAAACAAAGTTATAGCCTGGAACAGAATAAATGTCACTAGTTGATTCACTCAGCCAAGTTTCGGATAAAGCAATAGCAGAAAAAGGAAAATGAACAGTAGATAAATACTCAGTAAATTCATTAAAGTTTTTCTTGAGACTTCTAATGTTTAGATGAAATGTTGAAAAGCAATGAGAGGTTTTGGCAAAAAGGTTGTTGAATTCTCTAGTGGTATAATAGGCACATTTAGAAAGTGTCTGCTGATTAAAGGAAAAACCGTTGGAGCTGGAGTCAATATCAGAGTTATTAAGTAATTGTCGGGTATCTGAATCACTAAGGAAAGGATTGAAATATTTACAGTTGAGCTGGTCATAATCAGCATTCAGGTTAGAAATAAAGTAAGCATCAAAAAGTGCAAAATTGAAGTCATCATCATCAGAATAGTGGTTAAATGGAAAAATTCCTGATAAACAAGTTTGACAAAACCAAGGCTCACTGCTTATGGAAAGAAGCCTATAGTCTTTGATACTAAGTCTGGTGCACTTAAGGTGGGTCCAAGTTTGGCAAATATCACAAAATATTACTCTGGAATTATTATGAACTTTATGATTACAAATGGAACATAAGCAGGTATCGATCATAAAAAGAAGGAAGTCACACTACTTGTCTCAAATAAGGAGCTGATTAAACTATAAGAAAAAAATAACTATACTATACAAGAAAAACTATTTATGTGGCTGTAGGAAAGTTAACACGTAAGTTTGGCTCCATAAGATAATTGTACTAAATATTATTATTTACAACTCGCCTAAATAAATTCAAAGTTTATAAAGAATCAGACGCTATTCGAAACATATTAGATATTTTAAGGTAATACTTGGTAATAACTTAATACTTGGTATAACAGTTCATCAGTATGACTGGAAATAAGTTCAGCTTGTCCATTTAGCTCCCATATGAGTGCTACAAGTACTAATGAACTAACTGTACTCACTCGTTACTTGAAGTACCCGGTGTAGCAGCGGGTAGGGTAGCCGGTATAGGGACGCTTATACCATTAATAATCAGCTTTCCTGCCCGAAAAGTAACCTTTTTACCTTCATTATACGCTAGATTCATCAACGACCGAGCCTTCTTTTTGAGCTCAGAATCCTCTTTGGTAAGATCCTCCAAAAAGAAGATATCCACCAGCTCTCCCTTGCTCCTCATTCTCTTGGCTTTACGAAGCACGTCTGTACGAAACGGTCTACTAAAAAACTTGAAGATAATGTGCCTTGGTTTACTCGGGTCATTGGATTTTCCGGTACGGTGAGCGTTTTCAATTTGACCAGTATAATCTTCATCATTGAAGTCAAGCTTTTCAAGTGCATTATACTTTTCAAGTGCATTGTATCAACGTGCATCTGAGTCAGATGCATGTGGATTCTGCAGTCTTTCTCTTGCTCTGCAAATCAGGTCTACAAGACCTACTGGAACTTTCTCTCCTCTAGAAAGAAACATACGCGATTATGGATCTGTAATTAGATGTGCTTTACTGTGCTTAACAGAGAGGTCAGAAGCACCAAAGATTGCCTCTTACGTTTCTTCACGCAATCGAGCTGTCGCTATCTCCTGCGCGCTCTCCCTCCCATCTACAAGATCCTCACCACTCCTCTCCTGGTCGCTTGATGTTGAAGCTGATAAAAGAAGTATCCAGATTTATAGTTTAAATATTTGATGCGAAGTAATTGGTTCCAACACAAAATCAGAGAAACTGTTCACTGTGTGAAAAGGAAGGTATACGGGCCACGATACTAGCCGATTCGTACCCGTATTCTTAAAGAACCACAGTGCTTTGCGCGCCCCCAACACTTTCGTCCGCCATTTTCCGGTTTGCCGTTATAATGTTGTAGAAGAGGCAGTTCGCAATCCATCGAAATCTCTTCAATCGTGGCTTTGTTTTTGTCATTTGTTTTTGCTGAATTGAAAGGACAATCCTTCATGTAATATTTCGTGTGTTTGGCCAAATATCAAGGTTATTTTGGTCAATGTTTCGTGGCAAATCTTCACTCCCACGTAGAGGCCGTCCACGACGAGTGGAGAAAATCAAAATTGTCAAGTTGAAGGAGTCGACTTTCCTGCTATAGAATCAATGCAAAAAATCTTTGGGCTTCGACCGCCTCGCAAATAGTAAATTTTGTGAAATGCTCCTCCATCGAGTGGAAATACACTCCACAGCTGAACCAAAACCTAAACGGCGACGTGGCGTAGAACTGCATGGAATAGATTCACACAGTGAGTAGCACAAATTATATTTTGTGTGAGCATGTTATTTTTTGTTGACATGTAAATTTAGACCTAAAAGTCACCTGAATTAACAGATCCTGGTAAACAAATAATATGGTAAGACAGATCATGTCTCTAAGTAGGTAGACATGAAGTTTTACAGTTTATTACAGAAATGAAATAAATATTATGGTTAAGACTTTAGTTTTCTCCAGTTTGAATGTTCGATGAAAGTTACGTTATATTTTCTTCCAAAAAAATAGTTTTCAAAAATTTGAAAACTTTGAGTGTGACTTATCTGTGTGTGTTTACAGTACCATTATACGCTGTCACACTCAAACTTCATGGTATCGCTAATCAGCAGGGACTTATTGCATCATACTCAGGGCACAACAAAACGTTTATGTCTGACAGCCCGGGCTAGTAGGTTTTCCTCTTTGGCTGTAGATCAGATTGACAATTATTTCCAATGGGCATTGGCCAAATATACTTACTTTCACTGTAATTTAATTAATAATAAAATTTAGGCTAGTTTGCTAGATAAATAAGGTTGAAGCTTACCCAATGGATAAGCATCAACTTTTATTTATTTTCACCCTGCATACTCCCACTCAAATATGATTTGCCATTACTGAATGAAGTCTATACATGTACATGTCTGACAGTAGACTGAACACAAATAAACAACTATATATGCTATAGCATACCAATACAAAGCTGAAAACTACAGTACCTAAACATTAGGATAACACTGAATTAATACTTGAATGTACATGTGGCTTCATCAATTAAAAAACATTTGAAAACGTTAATTATACAATGTAACTATGAACATGCGTATTTAGAAAATTATACTATCCTGTTTTCAAATCAACAGAAAGATCACAGAAGAAAGTTAATGGATTGGTATAAGGATGAAAGCTGAATAGAGGACTAAATTGGAGAGGACAAAAGAGAACCATGTTCTAGACAAAGGCCACAGGTGCCTCTGAGCATTTGGTAACAACACTGACTTGTTGTAGACATGACTATAACTCATTATAAGCACAACATGGGCATTTGACATATATATATAATCTAATTTATAGCCTCAGGCAATCAATGCAATAATTATTGATAAACTAAAAGTATTATAACACTAAAATTGAGAAAACAGATATTGGCATGCAAGGAGTCTTGTTGTAGGGAGGAATAATTAGGCAGCAAAATGGTCCCAATATATATATATATGCTTTAGATCCTAATGAAACACTAACACTTTGTTAATATTTAATCAATCTTGCTAGGATCTTTCCAGACCTTTCCATAAGGATAAATCTCCAATTTTGAGAGAGTAACTATACACCAGCATTTGGTAAATGAGTCACTGAGGGCAAGGCAGTGTTGAGATTCATAAACTTCAGTGTTCTATCAAACTGGAACATTCCTGATTTTCAATATACTTCCTGTGTGTTGTGCTTTCAGTGATTATTCAATTCATTACCTTATACCCATCACACTTTGATCAGATAACTTAAAAGGACATATGGCTGGAACCAAAAACAAACTAGCCCTTCTGATCTACTGACATTAAAGCCAAAAACCCATGATCATAGACGGACTTCAGATAAGAGACTGCCCACTGAAACATGAAATATTGCTCCAGAGCTAGCCAAAACAAGGTTCTTACCCATGGCTAATATGGTGCATTTTAACAGTGGTGTGAATGTCTTCAGTTACAGCCCGGATTCAAACTTTACCTCTTACATAAAGTATGCAGTTATAAGATCCGGCATAAGTGGTACTCTGTTTCAAGGTTTTGAGAGGATTCAATAAGGTGAATAATACCCCATGCTCGATGGAGCATCGTTCAAAACATATATCAAAACAGCCATCTCTGAAATGGTCTCCGCATGACAACATTTTAATAAAGTTACTCTAAAAAAATCAACACAGTCAATTAGTCTATTTTGGAATTGTTTTCCAGTACATGCGACGGTCGCTGTGTTCCTACAACACTTGTTTGCGAAGAGTATCACATAGCAGCTCCTTTTTTTGGCATTACTATAATTATATAGGCTCTAAGCACGAAACAAAATGAATGTAAATAAAAGATGTTTATCCTTAAAAATAGCTCACTCTTTACATGTACCGAAACCTTATTTTATTGAAATGTGACAGTACAATCACCTACATCCAGATGTCTTTTAAATTACAAACACAGCGCAGCAATGGCGAACTTGTGGATGTAAAGTGTATTTTAGTGTTTATTTCAAGGGTAAACAGGTGGAAATGTGGTTGTATGTAACAATATTAGACTACAAGCTGGAGGTTTATCAACAGGTTATCAACAGATAGTTAGCAAGAGGCACAGTCCTCAGTCGACCATCAAAGTCAATAGAATCCAAGAGCGAGAAGTACATTGTATAATTGTTTTAGCATAACCAAGCCACTGTACATGTATATTGTACATGCTAGCAACTTAGAAACTAGATTGAATTTAGAAAACTGTGGGGGGAAAATCTAAGTGATTTTTGTCTGCAGTGCATGCATAATCAACTAGCAATCGATAGATGGCACCTGGCTAGCCAATCAGATGGCAAGTTTCCCAATAGACAGCAGCTGGGTTATGCTAATAAAGCATAGACTCTTCCCTAAACTATAGGCATAATTGCTAGGACATCTAAAAGTTCTCTTCTTAAAGACCATTTAGCACGCCCTGTGATACTTTGCGCGAAACCAGTGATTTCGTGTTCACTGACTGTGACGCGACGAGCGCCTAATTCAACAACAACTCAACAACCATCAAAATTCTATGAAACTTTATATAAACGGAAATAATGTCTAGTTTAAGAAATAACTAAAATCACTAAAATCGATTCAGCATTGAAAGCTGAGACTTATTCATTAATCAAACATCCATAAAGGTAGAACTTGATGCAGGACGTTTAATTATTCAGCGCGTTCTAGGATTTTAAAACTTTTTTTTATGCGAATTATCGGCGAATTATCTTCTTTCTTCTTACCTTTGTTTTAGGAAGTAATAAAGACCATGACAATTTTCTCGGCGGTTGTTCTTCGCTGGTGCCATCTCGGATTCGCTAGGCAGTTGGATGTCACAAAAACTGTCAGCAAATTTTGGTTCAATATTTAAAAGAATGCCCTAAATAAGTTCTTAAGAAGAGTATTCATCATATGTGCGTATATAATAGTAACTATCAGCGGTAACAACGATGCAAGCAGATTCTTTACATGAATACATCGCCGGTCCCAGAACTGAATTTCGTGGTCCACGAAAATACTTGTTTCGCGCAAAGCATCACGGGGCGTGCTAAAGGGTCTTTAAAGGCCTACAACAGACAACTTTTACTGTTCTTTCAAAATAGAAACACAGTCAAATTGCTTAATACGCTTGTAATGAGATCTCCTGCACTCTATATTTATAATAGAAGGGATGAGCGCAAGAAAGAGTTAAGTGATGACAGATCAAGTTCTCAATTCTCCTTTGCAAACAAATATAAAGGAGAATTCGGAATTTGATATGTCGTCACTTAACTCTTTCTTGCGCTCACCTCTTCAATTGTCTTGGTAGTTATAACGCCCAGATAACTGCTCAACGAATGGGTTTTTCTCGTTTCACAATAAGAAAATCAAGCCTTTAATGTTGTCCACAGTCCTTTCTTTTGGCGCTCTCCCTCCTCAGCCCTGGCAAGGCCTAACACAGCTGATTTTACTCCAAACTTTCCCCAAAGAAAGGGCTGCAAGCAGTGTGTGTGTGTCTATATACGTAGTTTCAGTAATAACGTTTAAGTAAGTAGCATAAACACTCACAGATAAGCCACACCTTTATACCCAAAATCTTCATTCCAAATCCAAATTCCAAATCAAATTCCAAATCTGGTAAATTTGTCGAATTGATTTTCCATCTCTCTTTGAATAACTAGTTTTTTTCTCTGACAGGATAGCCATGAACAGCTGATGAAAAGGCAAACTTCTCCATGTTATTTTGACTTTGTTCAGCAAAAAAGGGCTTCTAGTGCCAGTTTGCTCTCTTACAATCAAGTGCCTGGTTACTAGGCTTGAGCATGTAGAATTTTTTATTTATTTGACGGGTTAAGTAAAATCACTCTCTTGTATCAAAAGTGTTATTGTAACCTGTATTGCAGTACATCTAATTCTTAGGAAGTTTTATTTCTGTTTCTAGCGATTTCCTAGTACGGAAACATACCTAATCATGTCTGAGTGTAGGAAACTTGGTTAAATAAACTGCAATGAAAGATAAGTGGTAAATGATGAGTAATGCAAAGCTTTTAGTTCTTCAAGAAACAACTGTGTCTAAGTTCACTTGCTGTTAAGTAAAGGATCAGGGCAATTTTATTTTGTTTTTAGGAAAATGCATGATAATAGTCTGTTTTTTAGCAACAGTAACAAGTGAATTTAGTTATTTGTATCTAAGCAAGAGAACATAAGGTTAGGGAATCTAATAGTGTACGCTGTGCGATGATAATCCCAAATAAAGCTATTTTTAGTAACCGTAAGCAGCTGAAGAAAGTGAGCATGCACCCTTTCCCGTCCTAATAAGGTGAAGTTGAGATTTATCCGCACACCTTTTTCCTCAGCTTATAAGGGTTAAAATGGTGCACACTCACACTTGCTTCAACTGCTTCTTGTTACTAAAAATAGCTTTATTCGACATTATCATCGCACAAGTGCGTGTATTGGAGATTCCCTTTCTTACTTATGCTCTCTTGATATAACTCTGTCCCTCCCCTATAGAAGTTAACCTTGGAGGATGCAAACAGACCTTTGCATAGAACCGATTGCTAATTACACTGTAGCCTGGTGGTAATGACTGGTCGTTTTTGTGATGAAGAATTATCAACCTAACACGATAAACTCAGCATCGCATAAATCCCATATACACACTGTCTGGTGCAGGAAAATATTTCTTACTATCGTAACGACGCATGCAGGACAAACGCGCCTATTCCCTTTGCCGAGTTTGCCATAACGCCAGAGAATAGATTGACGGTAAGCCGCCTTCCTATAATCGTTCATTCCGTAGCCCGGCTCTCCCCTCTGAATATTTGATATGAAGTGACACATGACCGTTTGCCGCAGCACTTGTTTTCTTCCTCAGTGCTCATTTCAAGGCAAACACCACAGACACACCAGTCGCGCTGTGCTGCATTGACGGCTTGGGCTCATCATCTGCTTCTAAGAGACGATTTGCAAAATCTAAGCTTCCATGTCCATTGCTCAAAAGTTCCTGAGTAGATAATCCTTTTGGGTTTCTGTCAAACGTGAAAAGAAAGTTTTAAAAATAATGATGTGTTTTTAAACATAATTTAGCAATACCGATCTAATTCCCGACTTTATTCATATTTTCCTTTATTTATATTGTATACTATAATTTCAGGATAGTTATCCATTCTCCCTGAGATGCAGATGAAGAAAAGAAACAACGCAAGAATCAATTCCGATTATCCCTTTTCCCGATGGACTTTGGTTATCCTATATGTATCCCTACTGTTTTCTGATGTGTTATCCCTTATCCCCAATGACAAGATTCATCGTGATCTTGCAATCCCACCGGATCCCAAAATGTTCGATTTTCGAGTGACTCTTTTCAACTTAGAGTTTGTACTACACTTGATCCAGCCAAGAAAATATGCGAAACTTCTGTTAGCAGGGTAAAGAACCTTAGTAAATAAGTTGTATTACGCGATTAAACATGAGTTTATGCCTTCTCGTTTGTATACCTCTATCTTTTTGTTGGACTGATGAACTGCATTTCGATGGCGTTCAAAAGCGCTTTGAGGTATGGCCAACCTGATTATATTGGACTCCTTGTTGTTCTTGCAAGGTTTTTTGCTCCCACACTTGCAAGTGAAGTGGCAATACAGACCTTCGTCTCTACAAGGACACCCGCGATACTTTCCTGATTTTTTACTACAGGTTGTTGTACAGCTACATGTCTGAAGAGCGGAGAAAGGAAATTAACGAATAACGAAGCAAGTGTTTATAAAGTTAATATTTAAAATGTATTGTCAAAATATGCAGCAACTTACCAGGCGAGTTAGTAGTGAAGAATTCCTCTCATTTCTCGGTGTAGAAAGCCGTGATTCCCAATTGGGAAACCATAAAAAATTGTTCTTACGTTTGGCTGAATGTTATTAACCTCTTCGTTAACACTTCTGTGGCTGTTATGTTCGGCATCCATCGCTAATTTCTTCACTTACCTCATCACCACTGTGCCTGGCCCACTTAGCACACCTGCTGCCCACCGCTGTCCGCGATCAAAACATAAACACAAGCGCGCAAAGCACTGTGGTCGAGGGAGGTTATTTAAAGAATACGAGAGTTTCCGGACATGTCGGGTTCCCAAACACGTTACGTGTCATCCAAGTGTCATATCCGTATACGCCCTAATTCGGACTTTTACCCTATCAGGGAAAATCCGGGTCTTGACATGTCGTTGAAACTCGCCGTGTCATAATCCGTAAATGTCGTGATTTCTAGCAATACCTCTAGAATCATGTCTCAAAACTTAATGATACGTTAAGTGCAGAAAAGGATACGTGATGGTTTTAGTATTTCCCATCACTGGGATCTATGTAACCAAATAACCATGCATAACTGTGATTAAAAACACAGTCATCAATGTTTATTTAGACTACCTTTCATGGTTTTATTGTTTCCAGTCCCTGGAATCTATGCAACCGAATTACATGACTTAATTAAAAACACATGAGTCATATGATCATGCAGAGGCAATGGCCCCTTATCCACCAATGCCCCATCCATTCCCCAGAATCAAGGTGAATAATTGCATCCCATTGGACAGTGTTAATCCCAAGGCGGTTGTTAGGTTCTGGGATGTAATATTCATATCCATGATCACCATCTAATACGTTCTGGTCTTTTACATAGTACTGAACTTGGACAGTTTTTGTTAGTTCTCGAACACGCAAGACCTTGCCAAGCCAGGATTCTGGATCACTGCCATTAATCTGAATCATATCACCAACTACAGGATAGCAGGGAATGACAACCTGGTGTATATCCACTGGTAGCTTGTGTCTTTGGAAATCAACCACAATGCATGTCTGAGGATCACCAAGCCTTGGATAAAGCATCACCTTTCTAAGTATAGCAGTAACAGGCAGAATCAGTCTATTAAATGCAGCAGGGCAAATGACAATACTATATCCAGTATCCAGATCTGTAACTTTATTTCCATTAGGATCTTCCATTGAACTATACTTTCTGATCTCAATGAAGCTGTGATACTCATTGTCTCCCACACAAACACACAAAAACCGTACAATTGTACAAACAAGTTCTGTGTCATTCTGTTCAATGAGGAATTCCTCTTCTTTACGGTAAAGCATTCCATCATTATGAAGGCAGTGAAGTGGTTTGAGAAGACTCCTAAAGGAAAGTCCAATCTCTGATACGTCAGAATTCATGAAATACTGGTCAGATTCTTTAATGCATTGAATTTGATCTCTTGTTAAATTCAGTTCACTGGAGGAACCCATCCCACCAACAAGTACACCTTTGTTGCATTGGTTTGCATATACTGCTGAGTTAGCTACAGTCTTAACAAGATGTCCGGCAGCATCAAAGCTATTTGCACACATCTACAAAAAATTAACACAGTAATTGTTATATAATAATAATAACCATATTATTAGTGAAGTAGTCACCTGAGTCAGTCATATAATGATATCCAAATTTGTTTTTTATAATTGTGAAAAATAGTGTTAAATTATTATTTTTAATTATATAATTCACATGATTGTATGGTATTTGCATGTGCGGAAATGTTTTGTGGATATAAAATGATTCATCACTTGTACATGTTAGTGTATACATGTACACTTAAGAAAAATACAATTTATATGAGATCAGCAACTGATACTTACCTTTTGCAAGTCATATTTGAACTTGCTAACATTTTGCTGTTGTCCAAGAGTGGATTTCAGTGATTTCAGCATTTCTCTTTGTGACTCTCTTTGCAAATGGCCCACAATATCGCTTCACAGCCCTCTCAAAGGGAAAGCACCAATAATTGTCAGGATGGGAGAAACGTAATGCATTATCCTCATCGTGTTGGAGGTTGTGTGATGTAACAAGACAGGATGTTATGCCATAGTTCTCTTCAGACAGAATGACAAAGCGTTTTGCCAAATAGGGCAGCATCACTATGTTCCCACGCATGACGTTCCCTGAACACCAATTCTGTCATTCTCACAATCAACTGCCAAATGTGGTAATCAATGGGAACAAACAGTCCAGCAAAGATCAGCTCTGATGCAGGAAAGTATGTATGCCTTCCAGCTTCCTAGACGATTAGAGAAACCTCTCGTTACCCTGCCATTCAGGAATTCTGTTCAAGATAAGTACAGAAAAAAATAAGTAATAATAATCTGCATTAAGTTAATATGTGTTAGATAAAGAATGAGCGGCAGATCTTTATCGGACGCGAATTCTTTATCTTACTTATCAAACGTCTAGTTGTAGATAAAGATGGGACGCAAATTCTTTATCTTACTTATCAAACGTCTAGATGTAGAGAGTCATGTTTTCAGTTATTTTGGCGATACGACTTATTTTGGCCGAGAAAATCGAAGCCAAAGTTTATGTAAATCAGGACGAAATCTGTATCAGATTTATAGATCCCTCCACGCTCATTGATTTCCTTTGTTTTTGCATCATGAATTATTAATGAGTTTGATAAGTATTAATTATAAATGAAACCAAGATAAATGTAAATTATCCCCTTTCATTGTAGCCTTCAGTGCATTATATTTCTCTATAATTATATTTTAATGTACATGTTGTTTTGCTAGGCCGGTTTGCTATGGTACTTTTATGTACCCTACCAGTCAGTATATATACAGTCTTATTACAAGTACATATACATTAAAGATGGTATTAGCTGAAACATGATAACCACGTTGGGCACATGCATGTGTACAGTACATCACAATATGGTACACAACTTATATTTTATTACATAACATGCATGCCCGTGCACTGTATTACCTATTGTTCATGGAAAACACTTAAGACTTTCCTCAACAACATCTTTGTCAATGGTTTCATTTTCAATGAAGTTCTTGACTTGCCTTGCCACAACATTAAGAGGGATGTTATGCGTCAAATAGAAAACCAAGTCTTTACAAAAATCAAATTTGTACAACTTGTGAAGTCTGTGGAGGATGCTTAGTCCTGTGTACACAGAGTTTCTACTAAGTTGTGCTCTTAATGTAGGACGATCTTCATTGTCAATAGTAGTCATCTGGGGTACCTTTTCTTCAGTTTTCCTTTCTTCCCAGGAAAATCTGGCATGGTAACGATTTCCTCCATAGTAGTACGTACATCTTCCTCCAGGATTTGTACCTACACAATGCCATATAAGTACTTTATAGTTCAAGACTTAAACATTCATGGAATTATACATAATTTTTTGTTCCAGGCAGCTGACTAGTTTGATTGTAGAAATATATTTTTAAGGCAATTCAAAACACTGTCATTATAATAATTGCTTACATATATGACCTATATCAATTTGAAAACAAACACAGTATTACCTGTTATTATATGTCATATATTTAGTGGCCTCACCTTTTAATAAATTTTTTTTTATTTTTTTGAAACTTTAACTTATCTCTACGACAAGGAAACACTCCACATTTCAAAAACTTCCAACTTCGCATTGGGCAACATAATCTCCTGTCCAGAGAAGTATCAGGCAGCGAATTGTAATGTTTCCAGGTGGAGGACAGTGGAAACTACCAGAATAGTTTACCTGTAGCCCTTCAAAATACAAAACAGTATTTTTTGTTTTAAATGCAATAACAATTATTGGTTACATACACGTAAATGTAACTGTGCACAATATATTTCTTTTCTTGCGATACCATTGGTTTCCCTGCAGTCAGTAATGTTTCAATTTATGCAGGTCTGAGGTGTCATATTTGAAAGGGGTATACAGCTTGTTAAATATAATCATATTGGTGTATTTTGATGTAAATATCAGTGCACTATCGCTAGTCAATATTCTTTTTTGGGGGTGGTAAATCATTTTTGCAGCAGTATGCAATATACATTTGTGTTTACAACACTTTAACAACCTACCACTAATAAAAATGTCTTCAACATCAGAGATCAGGGGATGAAGAAAACGATCAAGTGAACATGGACGTCTTTTTGGTAGCACATGACACGTACACTTAGTCAGCGGCACATCTTTCATTTTTGCACATGTTTGCAATAGATACCTCAATTGCACCTGAAAAAAGTTAAAGTAATTACAAAGACCATGCACATAACATTTATAGACATCATGTACATGTACTTTAAAGTTGCATGTGTTGCCAGCCATCCTAGTGACCAATGAGAGCAATGTTCCGGGGTTCTCTGTGCACATACTGTGGTTGATGTTGTTTCCTTGAACCACATTCTTTACACTGCACATCATAAGATCCATCCTGTTCATTGTAAGGTGAAGCTTCAACTTCATCCACAACATTTTTGCAAAAGTGGCATCTAAATGGTAACATCCACTTACTTGTCTGGTCCCAAAACCATGTTAGTTCATAAAAGCGTGATCCATCCCAGATCTCCTTCAAAATGAAATTTGCACCAGTGCCACTTATCCAGTGCTCCTTGTTTTCCCAATGTGGCATCATTTTTCTACACATTTCACGATCCTCACAGGACTGAGTAACCTTTCCTGGTAGCCCCAAGTAATAGTACTTAATTGTTCCTTTGTTCCCACAGTGCCTGCACATAGTATTTGGTGTTTCCATTATATCCCACTGTGTAATGTGGCTATCATCAAGGCAAATGTATAGTTATTTTGGATCCTTATAACCAGTCTCTTTAAGATTGTTTCAGTTTGTTGCCAGGCTTTTGGCCATTTGGCCATATTTCTGTCTGTTTTGCAGTACAGGTCTTTGGCAAATTGAAGGACATCTTCAAAATTATTTGTAGACCCTTGCATCTGTCCAACAAGTATTAAAGCCCTCAAGATTGTGCAGGTTATTTCCCTTTTAATTATCAGATCTTCTGAGTCCTCATCTGGTTGGAACACAGGGCTATCAACATTACCATTTTGACCATTAAATAAATTATCAGGTTCTAAAAATGTCTCTTGGCCACTGTATGTATGCATGGTGCCAAATCCATCAAAATATGCATAACTTTCAACAGTGAAAGTGTCATTTTCCTCAGTAACAGTCACATAGTTAACTTCACTTTCACTGCACGTGATTGTGATTTGCACATGTGTCTGTTGAAGCTGGTATAACATGTCTGGTGGCCTATAAACAATAACAAAATATATTGTTTTTTACATTTCTAAAGTTCAACTAGATTAACTAAAAATAATACATCGTTTAAAAATTTAATTAGGGGAATACGTAATATCACAGAGGCAGATTAATATCTTCAGGCAAAAACCATGAAATAGTATGGAATACATGTAATTTTGTTTTTCCATTTAATATTTTCGTATGGTTTTGATCACTAGTTCAATTAAGCTTAAGGTAAAACAAACACCGATATATTGAACGAAGTTGAAGGAGGTGAGGTACTTGGAAGAAGAAGATTATTAAAATGAGCGTTAAAATAGAATACCGTAAGTGAAAATATTTTTCAACTGGCTCAAAAATATCATAATTACCTCGAACACTTCACTGGCCTTGAGTCTTGGAGTTGAAGGTCCATTTTATTCTTGTTCTCGGGCCTTCCAGTGCCGGTATTCAAGGGCCGACAAAACTGCAGAACCATCACAGTCCTCGCAGGGGCAGTGAACGTGAGTATACAATAACATATTGCAGCGACACCAGCAAATATCGGTCCTTCTCCACCTCCTCTTTAAATCCCTCGCAGTTGTCACGAATGTGCTATGCTCCATCAATTTACAAAGTCCGGAAACCGCTTTAAAAAAGTTAAAAGTAAGGTTTAGTCTCCGATTTCCCTGGTCTATCGCATTAGTTTTCTATCTCTTATTTCCCGCCAGTTTCAAAGTCATCATACCATCAACCAATCACAGCGCGTGAACACAGTTACTATATCCATATTTGGTAAACAATGGCTCCTTTTCGCGCCAGAACGCATTCGTGTTTAGAGTGTAGACAGTAGAGTCGGTTTATTTTACTGAGTTTTCTTTCGGAAAAGCAGCGCTCGAAGCTTCCTTTCAATCCAGTTTTCCCTGCAAAACTGATTATGACTTCAAGCAATTCCATTCTTTACCGTCGAAGATGTATTTGGTAAGAGGAAGGACAAATACGACGAAGAGGTAGCACAAAAATTCCAAGGTAAGCTTCGTATGCACTCACTCATTCGAACAGAACAGTGGCAAGCGCTCAGAAAGAAAGGAACAATAAGCTTAATTATTTCCCCCTCTGTTTCAAGCAATAGAGCAAAGGATTGATGGCAGGGCACTAATATATCTAGAGAAAGAGGGTAGCTCATCTCAGTACGAAGCCTGTGGCTTGTTGACTCTTGGAGAGCAACTGCACCTGAAAGAAATGGTTAACATTGATGATAAACCCTCGACTGTACTGGTTAGTTCAAGACGAAAGAAACCATCGCAAGCCGACCTAAAGTTACTGTCTGAAATGAATCAAAGAATGTACAAAGCCAAGTAAGTAATTCTGCTTTCTGGCTAACAATACAACATCAACTTTAAAAATATAACTAAATTACAAATTAATGGCTTCCTTGCAGAATAGTCATTGGAAACTTTTTAGATTGACTTTTCGTTCAAACCTACATGTAGTTAAATAAATAATCTTAATCGTTTTCAAACGAAAGGCTGTATCAGCTGCAGCAATAAAAAAGTGACCAGGCAATACTCTACCTCTGTTTCTAAAAGATGAAGTGGCAAAGAAAGAACTTGATGTGATGGTTGAAGAGCTTGAGAAAGATTGCACTTTGAGCCAGCAGGTTTCAATAAAGAAAGTATACGGCAACATTTACTTGATGTGATGAATGAAAGGAGGAGACGCCACCGAAAGGTCATGACTACACCAAGGTAAATTATATAATTCATGCACATTTTATTTCATAAATTGCCCACCCATGGGACAGACTTCTTGACAAATGCGGGGGTGGGGGGCTTGCAATTTATAGAGGCATATACATTTTTGACAAATCAATTAATTTTATTATAATTGATATTTTATCAAATTACACAATACCAAAATTGTTTATTTACATGCAATGCAAAAAAGGTTTTCGTTGGTACTTTTTGAAAAAAATGATATTTTACTTCAGACTGATCAATAATTAACATTATACTTTCTTTTGGGGGGTCGATGGTTCTGGAATTAAGGTTGACAGACGAACCCTGAAAAGGAACAGAATGACTAGTGATGGAGAGATGACTAATAGTTCTAGAGAGATGTCTTCACTTGAGAATGATGGAAGCCCCGAGGTACTATTTTTGTGTTGCTGATCACTCTGCTATAGCTTGAAATTCTTTAATAATGCAATTCTAGATCATATGATGGAGAGTTGAGTACAAGTGATGGCCCCAGTGAGATATGGAATTCATTTATTTTTGCTAAAATAACAACAGGACTTAATAATATTACTCTGTCACACCTACATAAATTGGAGTCATGGGCAAACACATGAGACATTTTTTTGGTTTGTTTATTGCTGTTCTTTTGTCCATTGTAACTTCTGTTCTGTTATATTTTAATTTTATAGGTGGACAAGAAACGTAGATTGGATCATGATACTGAAAAGTCCATTGACAGCTCCAGCAGTGAAATTTCTTTTCTCAAGCATCGTGAAGGCTCCAAGGTGCATGTTTTTGCTAGAATAACTATTATTGGTTTGTTATAATTGCTGTTTTTAAGAAAAATCCATGAATGTAATTCCTCAAAAAACCATGACTGGGAAGAGCTCAACTTTCACATTAATGGCAAAAACCTATATTAAACATTGTTGGTTTTTAAGTAAGTCCCATTGATGTCTTTATAAAATACCATGAGTGTTTTATCTCAAAATAACATCATGGGAATTTGGTTTTCCACTAATGTTAAACAGCTGAAACCCATCATGGTTTCAGAGAAAAATCCAAGAATATAATGCCTCAAAAAAAACCATGAATGGGAAGAGTTCAACTTTCACATTAATGATTTTCTCAATGGGAAAATGTATATTTCCCATACCTTTCCCTGTGTAAAGGTTCTCTGAACAAATGCAATGAGCCCATGCGAGGCTGAGAGACAACATAATAGTAATTGCAATTTGTCTCTCATGCACACAGCCTCACATGAATGCATTGCATTTGTTCAGCAAACCTTTATATCGAAAGGTGCCTGTGGGTGAATCTTTGTTTATATGTTTGCCTCATTAGCATTAACCAAACTTCAAGCTATAAACATCCAGACTCCATAAAATCAAAAGAGAATGTCACACTTAGTAATCACCTAAAATTTGTTAGTGATATGCTAAATCTTTTTGAGAAATGCGCATTTCAAATATTTATATAATTTACATTGAATGCAGCATTTCATGTTGCAATCGGCCTTCAGAGATTTGTCTAAAAAATCAAATGTCTGAAGAAATATAGGTATATTCGGCCCAAATGTCCAAAACCAATTTCTATACATATTTTCAATAAAATATTAATTAAGGTCTCGATCAAGGTTCAAAGTGTCATTTTTGGAAAACGCTATTGTAGCGTCGCAATTCAAGCTACAAAGACGTAGTATACATCATTTTAAAGGTCTTGAATTGAATTAAGTATATAATTTATCCGTTACGCTAAATAAATTAAAGCGTAGATGCTGGGATTTTTGTAACGCAAAATCAGTCTGGCTGCTCAGAGAAGTCCACCCCTTTTGGCCTTAAAAAATATATTTTAAAAATTATCCCCTCCGAATCTTAACTAAATTGTCTCAAATACTGTGTCGGGGAATTTTGATATGTTGCGTATTACCGATTATATTCCTTCTCAAAGTGCAAGAAGCATTTATTTTCTTATTTTTGTACAAACCAGTTCATAAAATACGATCGAAAGCGAATTTCCCAATTCCCCGACACAATTTTTGAGAAATGGTTGTTTTCTACTTCTTGTGCAAATTTGGACAAAATTGGTTAAAACGCGAAAGGGCTGGACTTCAACAAAGCTATTTTTTTGTGCAGAAAAAAAAGCCGAGAAACAGCGCTGTAAAGGTTTTCGATTTATTTCACGGTTGACTTCGTGTCCCGCCTCCGTAGATTATCCCATAAACGTTAGCCAGTCACAAGATGATTCAGTGACAGCTAGTTTTCGCGGTAAATTAGATGGCACGCACTTTCATGCTCTGGTAAGTCTGGTTATCTTAAGAAGCAGTGATGGGGAAGGTAGCGAGAAAACCTCAGACGTCTCGTGGCGCAAAGACGGCAAAGACAAGGAAAGCAGCGAAGAAACCTAAAAAAAATCGTGCCGCAAAGCTAAAGACGCCGCTTCCAGAACAGGAACCCTTATCAGTGGAAGATGCGAAGAACTGCATGCTAAAGAAGATGTCCGAATCTGGGTAAGTTAGAAGAGCAATTCACGCTACCAAAACCTCTAAACTATGTTACTAGCAATAAGGACACCATGCAGACTCCAGAGCTATATGTTTAATGAATTTTATATCTGCAGTGATTAGTCTTATTAGTATCCAAATATTCTACTAGATATGATGGTAATCACTTCGCCGAACATCTCGTGTTGAGCACTGAAAGCCGCAAATAACGTGGAAAGTCACCACGCAAGATACACGCACAGTACTGCAGTTGGGCTTATGCACTCGTGGTAAGGGTTTTGATTTTGGAAACAACCTCGACTAATTATTATTAATAAGCTTTGGTGTGCTATTATATATATCAAAAAATATTATAATTAGCCACGGCAGAGGTGATATATTATTTATGAAAATGCAGTCGTGCTTGTAAAATACTTTTTATAATTTATGATAGGATCATTATGTAAACTTATTTGCTGATTTTGTTTTCAAGCGCCTTGAAATTGGTCCAATCGATGCAGAATTTCAGTTTCCCGAGTCTGTACTAGCTTATATTAGAGCTATTGTACCAGGGGACGTCAAAGGAGAAATTCGAGAGGTAAAATTAATGTTCACTAAATAAAACTTGAACGGTAAATCCATGTTGAGAATTAAGGGTTTCGTTTTCATCCCTCGAAAAGTATGAGTCACAAAATATCTGTTTAATAAAGAAGTAAAGAAGCCTTAGCCATCTATACTGTGGGAAAACACGACGGGCATTTGAAGAAATAATATTAAAGTACAAGCCTAAGGTACATGCTTTCAACATTTCTAGAGCGTTCGTGTTTACTGACAGTTAATACCTGCTTCTTAGGCTTTTCTATTTGCTTAATTATTATTGATGATATAGATTAATGCCTAACAGTTCAATCCCAAAAAACATGTTTTATATTCTGAACACAACACCCCCCCCCCCCCCATAAGCACACCTCCCATTATAGGCCCTATTATCTGGTAAGAAAATATTCCTACCAGTTATAAGCCTAATCCCAAATCGACAATACCAAGCAAAAATATGAATGAACAAAATGAGAACTAAGTGTATATTTTTATTTTTGCAGGATGCATTCAAGGTTACGATGGATAGCTTCTGTCATGCACTAGACTTGTTACCCTCTGCTCATTCTGCAGCACAATAAATATTGTGTCCTTTAAGCAATATGGTACAGCAATTTAGCCTGACATAAAACAAAAATTCTTACAAAAAAAACATTAATAGATAATGAAAAAATAGAAGTCTGCCATTTGTTTTTTTTTCTTTCAATTCATGCTGTGGGCATTGATTTTTTGTTTCTGGTAATCTCTTTTTTAAGTTTTTGGTAGCTTGCAAAGTGTTGCAACTTGCCAGTTGTTTACAATTATTTTAACCAGCTAATTTAGGAATTAAGGTAGAGGAAAATGAGTTGTGGTTATAACTGTGCAGCTATGCAGACTCTGCATTTCAAAATTATGTAATACATATAATTTTAGAGGTGAGGATAAATGGAACAAAGTGCATGCAAATGTCTGAAAACTTTCTGAAAAGATTGAGCTTGCACATGTCTAGCCTGTATGGCTCTGTTATAACCTTAACATTATATAGAATTGTGGGGTTCATTTTCACTAGATCTAGACCCTCAATGTTCCCTGAGGTAGATATTGTTACAAACAGCTAGAATTGTGCAATTGTCACAACAGTTTACTGCAGATAATAAAAGCTAGCTATCCATAACTAGACAGATGATGCCTTAGTTGCTCTTTTGTGTCCTTTTTTTCTTTTTTCCTTTTTGTGCTTTCTTGCTTGTTGTGTGAAAGGCTTGTGATTTGTAGGTCACACCTTCGTGAACAAAGCCATCCTGGCGCTTTACCTTGTCCCTTTTCAACTGCTTTCTTTTTTTACGTACTTAGACTGTTGACTGGTATTCTGCGGTCTTCACCCTTTTCTCATCCATGACCTGCCAAGCTTTAAGCATTTCTGCAGTAACTTTTAGGCCAATTTTAGGAAGCAGCTTAGAGTAAGTATGGGTAACTCCTTTGTTGAACATAAGAACACCCAGGCTCACTGCTATGTCAATTTCTTGTGGGGAGTTGTGTTGGTCTTTGGGAGCCATTCCCCAGATAATGTAATGCAAGGACTCATTGGCATTTTGAGTCAAGCAGTTTTCTGACCCAGCCAGGAACCTCTCATCTCCCAGGACATCAAATATTGGCTTTATAACCTCAATTATAGCTGGAGCTAGGGGATTTTTGATAGGTATGTGGCTTGAGCCTCCTGTAGCCAAGTCACGCTCGTACGAACACCAGGAGTCCTTTCCAGTTGGGCAGTCATCATGGCTTGGTTTCTCTGGGGTGCTTCAATAGTGCTTTAAAATTGCACGTGTAGCCTTAGCCATTAATGTTGCACTTCCTTTATTGTCTCTGATGGCACGACCATAGAAACTTTGCATAGTGTCGATGCGAGCAAGTGTTAGGCGCCCCTTTCCAGATAGTCCTAGTCCATCACTCAGCTTTTTCCCTAAAACATAAGATTGATAAAATTACCCAAAATATTTTTGAAGCTGTGCTGGTTTGCCTATACATAAATATCACCCCAACTCATTAGAGTTTGTTTGATCAATAATTATGCGACAGTCAATTAGTAGTATAGTAAGTGTGGGTTCTGGGCCAGCACCTCCGTTTTCATATTTTGACCCCTCCGTTTTTATTGCATGTTGGCACCCAATTAGAGGAGTGATTAGTATACAGTATATCCTATGGCTCCATTCTATCTATCCAGGACACTTATCGTATTTTGACACCCTATTAGAGAAAGGCTATTATTAAGGTATTATACTATGGCTGAACACACACTCGAATTCGTCCGAGCACCGAGGACCATCAAGGGCTATTTACGTGGATGGAAGATGGACGTTCCAGATGGTAATCCGCTAGGAGCAGATCCAGCTGCTTTCCTAGCTGGTGTGCGGAAGCAGACTACTGAAAAGCTCGAGGAAGAGCTCCAAGACCACAATAGCATCAAGCTTCAGTTAGCTTTGAATATTATGCTACGGCTCGACAAACTTGAGGGTTCAGAATATGAGATAGTCACCTTCCGTAGCTCACAAACCGTCTTGACCAATGATTCTGGGATCCGTTGGGCAATAGTAGAAGCACATGCTCAGAGATCTACAACCGCATTGAGAAGTGGATAAGTCGAGGATCAAACTGGGTTATTGATAAAGTCAACATTTTGTGGTTGGACATTGCTAGATATCAACCACTACGTGGAGGTTCGTATTTACCACTACCTCCAGAAATCGCGAATAAGAAAGCCGTGATCAACGTTAAGAACGACGACGACAACTGCTTACGTTGGTCGTTACGTGCCGAGAAGTTTCGATTCGCAAATCACCCTGAGAGAACGTCGAAGTACCGAGAAGATGATAGGTTGAACTTTGATGGCGTGGATGCGCCAACACCAATCTCACAAATAAAACGAGTAGAGAAGCAAAATACCATTTATATCAATGTATATGGTTGGGATCTAAAGGAAAAGTGCTTGATCGTACATCACATCTCAAAGGAGACCTTCTCAAAGCGCATTAACCTCTTACTTATAGAGTGCCCAAAGAGTGGTCGGCAGCACTACTGTTGGATCAAGGACTTCAATAAGCTTCTATACGATCAGACGAAACATAAATGTAGGAAACACTTCTGCGAGCGTTGTCTACATGGATATACTACCGAAGCTCTTCTTGAAAAACACATTCCAGAGTGTAACGGCGCCAACGACCGAGCCATTCGAATTGAAATGCCTACCAACGAGAACAACATAGTCTCCTTTCGGAATATCAACAAACAGCTCAAAGTTCCCTACGTTATCTATGCTGACCTTGAGGCTTTGACCACTAAGATCGAAGGACCTGCCCAAGACCCCAAGAAAAGTAACACACAAAAGACAGAAGAACACATTCCCTGTGGATTTTGCTACATAGTCGTACGTTCGATGGCCACAGCGAGCCACCTGTACTATATAGAGGTACAGACACCATCGAACGCTTTCTACGATGCATACAAGAGGAAGAGGCGAAGATCAAAACCCAAAAGGCCGAGCCGCTACGTATGTTGCACAAAGACCAGAGGGCTTATAATAGAGCAACGATTTGTCATATCTGTCAGAAGCCCCTAGTTGATAGCGATAGAGTACGTGATCATTGCCATATCACAGGCGAGTTTCGAGGCGCCGCACACAAGGTCTGCAACCTCAAATTACGTATCTCACCTATCATTCCAGTAGTATTTCACAACCTGCGTGGATACGATGCTCATCTACTAATGCAATCCATCTCCAAAACAGAGGGCGATATATCTTGTATTCCAAACAATATGGAGAAATATATTTCATTCTCACTTGGCAACTTACGGTTCATAGATAGCATTCAATTTCTATTATCCTTTCTCGACAAGCTCGAAGCAAGTGCAGCCCCAGACACATTCCATCGAACTACAAAGAATACACCCGATCCAGATAAAAACAAGTTGCTACTACGCAAAGGCGTTTATCCGTATGAGTACATGGACTATTGGGATAGATTCATTGAGACTTCTCTTCCACCGAAAGAAGCATTCTATAGTAAGCTATACCTAGAGGGCAAATCCGACAAGGACTATGAACACGCACTAGAAGTTTGGAACGTATTTAGCTGTGAAACATTCGGAGACTACCATGATCTTTACCTTAAAACCGACGTACTTCTTCTAGCAGATGTGTTTGAGGGTTTTCGTGTGACATGTATGCAAAACTATGGCTTAGATCCAGCTCACTACTATACGAGTCCTGGTCTATCGTGGGATGCGCTGTTGAAGAAGACAGATGTGAAGCTTGAACTATTAACCGACTATGACATGCATCTATTTATTGAGAAAGGTCTACGCGGTGGGATATCTATGGTGTCTCAGCGTAGTGCCAAAGCAAACAACCAAAGCGTATCCGATTTTAACCGGAAGAAGCCAAATAGCCATATACTCTATCTTGACGCTAACAACCTATACGGTTGGGCTATGAGTCAATATCTACCAACGGGAGGGTTTGAGTGGTGTACACCAACAGAAGAACAAATCACTAATCTTGCAGGCGATTCAGATAAAGGTTACATCCTAGAAGTTGATCTTGAGTATCCTCGAGAACTTCACGACGCACACAACAGCTATCCGCTAGCTCCAGAGAGAATGCAAGTGGATCGTGCTTGGTTCTCAGAGTATCAGACAAATCTATTCCAGGAGCTATACAAAGGAAAAGGATCTTTGAAAGCTGAAAAGCTTATACCTAACCTCCGAGATAAAGAGCGATAACGTTCTTCATTACCGAAACCTACAGCTATACCTATCTCTTGGCATGCGTTTGAAAAAGATACGCAGAGCGCTACGATTTGACCAATCCCCATGGATGGAGCCATACATACGAATGAATACAGAACTACGAAAACGAGCGAAGAGCACTTTCGAGCAGGAACTATACAAACTGATGAACAATAGCGTATTCGGTAAAACAATGGAGAATCTACGAAAGCGTGTAGATATCCAACTAGTGCGCTCTTCAGAAGGAAGTAGACTACAACGTCTCTTGAATAAACCTAGCTATGCTAACTCTACATTCTTCGACGACGATCTAGCCGCTGTACACAACTACAAAAGTAAGCTACGGCTGGACCGCCCAGTATATGTTGGAATGTCAATTCTAGATCTCTCAAAACATCTGATGTATTACTTCTACTATAATGAGCTCAAGAAGCAGTATGGACAACGTTGTAATCTACTCTACACTGACACTGACAGTCTACTACTACACATCGAAACTGAAGACATCTATGCAGATATAAACATCAACAAACATCTCTATGATACGAGCAACTACAGCAAAGACCATCCATATCATACGACGTATCCAACAAGAAAATACTTGGCAAAATGAAAGACGAATGTGGAGGTATTCCCATTATCGAATATGTTGGACTACGATCAAAGCTCTACTCAATCTTGAAAGTAGATGGTGGGGGGATTAAGAAAGCTAAAGGCACCAAAAAGGCAGTTGTGAAACATCGTATTCGTCATGAGCAATACAAAGAGTGCTTGCTAGATAAGAAAGTATTCCACCATGGTATGGATACACTTCGAAGCGATGGTCACAGGATGTATGGTATGCATATGAATAAGATCTCTCTATCACCATTCGATAGTAAGCGCTGGATTTCAGCAAACGGAATCGATACTCTAGCGTATGGACATAACAACACTATTCCAGAGGAGGAAGACTTTGACGATCTCAGTTGCTGGCTGCTATCTTAGATTGGTTGGGTACGAACAGAATTCCCTTTGGAGGTAGTTCAGTATTTGGTGGTACGACTTGTAGCTCTTCACGCACGAATCCGCGCTTGGGCGCATCCAAATAGTATAGAACTGGTTGGTTCGAAGATATCGCACAACGAGAAATAATGTGTCTGTAAACTCCACACAGGATCAGTTGCGCGCTTAGCTCCACCTTCCAACTCTCCAGGTGCATAAAGATATCTAACTAGAATATCTAATCCGACAGTTCGCGAATATGTAGGAGTCTTTATGTTTACTTGCTGTGCCTCTACAGAATTCGAAGGCTCCTTACCTGTAAGTCAAGTAACTTCGTTGTTCATGGCTTTGATAACTTCTGGAAGTCGGAACACCCATTCTCTACTAGGTGCATCTGATCCTTCCGAAGTGAGTACCATTTACTGTGCATATTGGTATCCAAACAATCTCTCAGCTAGCGTTCTATTTGCTCTCTCAACAAAGCTTTGTGCCCTGTGGTTGCCAGCCTCACCTCGTTGAACTTTCGTACCACGTAGTTCTAAGGTTTCAGACATACGTCCCATGAATTCTCTACCAGGATCGACTTGTAACGTTTTTGGCCATTCTAGTGGACTACGCTTGTAGATTCGTTCAAAAGCTGCAGAAACTTCACCACTATCTTTCGAAGCCAAAGGCTCAGCCTCTTTATATCGAGAAGCTACGTCGATTACCTACGTCGATTACCACTAAAGCATACTTATATAGTTTCCTTCCACGTCCAGGTCTATCGTGAGGTAGAAAGATCAAATCAGCTTGGTGAACCTCATTTGGTTTCGATACAGTCCAATGTGGTCGTGGTATATGTCGTGGTGGTGGTAGTTATATCTGCCATAGTGCTTGTTTCTCTAAGCAACTTGCAGCGATGTCTTCTGATACCTTTGCAGCCACCGATAGCTTACCAATTGCAGCGTGACCTTTCCAGTATCCCTTGGGACCATAGAAGATATTCGCAAGGCGATCATCCATCATATCTACACTATAACGCCAAAACTTCAACAAGCAGAAAAAAGTTCGTTTTTAAAAAGCATAGCTATAGCCAGCGACTAACAACATAGCCAGCGCCTAGCATTCCACCCCCACATAGATCAATTCGCCTGTCTTCTGTTCACTCGAAGGTCGATAGTAGTCGGACAAACGTGGTTCTTTCATTGCTTTGAGTTGTTTCAGTTTCTGGCGTAACTGATCGGATCGCACAAAAGATTTGTTGGTGTCAGTTTGGGTGTTGTAAGCAGTACGCTCCAGACCTTCCTGTTCTCGAGCATAGTCGTATACTCTTTGACGCTCCTTGTCATAGGCTATCTTTTCGGCTGTGTATTTCTCAAGGGCCTCGTCGTGTCTCTTCCGTTCTATATCGATATCATCTTTTCCAAGCAATCTAGCTAGTATGCCACCACCAGTGAATGCCGTTGCGTTCAAAACTGCCCCGAAAATAGACATTCCAACCGCTGCTAATGTTACCATACTTACTACAAATCCTTTGGTATGTATTTTTGGTCCTCGAGGTATTGCTTGGCAGCTATGCTACCAGCCAACACAGCAGTCCACTTCACGTAATTTATGATAGAAGAAGAAGGATCGTTGAGCATAGATTCCTTGGTCACCTTTTTTGCGACCCACCCAATGCCTGTAGCAAGTCCCGTTATAATGGCAGCATCAGACGCCGATTTCATCAACTTATTCTCTACCATTCTAACATATATCTAGTCTTTAAATGTTACTCCATATCTGGTAATGTTACCTTAGTTGGCCTTACTGGACTCGCGGGTCGTATCGTACTAGTGTCCTTAGGTGTGTCATCTCTGTATCTTTTGTATTGATAGTACGCTCCAACTAATGCAGCACCTACGCCAATAGCTGTGAGAGTAGTATTAGTAGACACATTTTTAGTCCATCCTTCCACGTCAGTTTCTTTAGATAATTCGCTTTCACGTTCTATCTCTCTCTTTTGAGCCTCTCTAGCACGTTTGTTGCTTTCTGCCAATGCCTTTCCAGCAGCAACACGCTTTGGATCTTTTCCTTTTTTCTCAGGCACAGTCTTCGGGGGATTCGCCGTTATCTGATCCGTTTCTTCCATCTTGCTTCGATATAGTAGGTATATGTGAAGGTTCAATAGGTGTACCAGGAATGACTATGTGACCAGATACGTGGAACAAGACGCTAGCTAGCGCTACAAAGCGACCCGCTTTAAGTGATAATAGGCCAGCCGCAGCACCGATCTCGTTGCGGACTAGATGGTCTCCTTGTAGGTCTTTGATCAGTGCTTCTTGAGAATCTATGGGTATTAGGTAAGCAACTAAGCGGGTAGCTAGACGCATCACACCATCGACTAAGCTTTCTGTTATTTGCTGAGCTAAAACGGCCTGATACCTTCTATATAATCTATCTACTTCTTTTTCAGATAGTCTAGCAATATCTCCTAGAGATAAACGTTTTCCTAGATATTCTTTTGTGGTACCTGTTGCAGCCAAAATGGAAAGTGCTTCCCGGTTGTCTGTTGCAACGTCCTCTGTTTTTGGTGGTGGGCCTGTTAAATCCTCGCCCAACAACTCGGGTATTTCTTTATCATCCATGATAATATGTAGTAGGTGAGGGTAGCTCTAACACGACTGCAAAAGGATGTCGTAAACAAAAGCATATGCGAGCGAACTTGTGGGATCGAAGTACTGTTTGTAACTCGCTGCATTCTTGCGAGCCTCCGTAGTCTTCGAATATCCTTTTACCATCTATAGCCGACGCAGTATGAAAGGCAACTACCACAGCTACGTTTTCGCGTTAATTGTTGGGATATCACCCAAATAGAGAGTCCAATATGTCGAGCGGAGAATGCCAGATCTACGAGCTTGTCGGTTCTTCTTTTTACATCTTTCGAGGCGGCACAATCATCGAGAATAAATAGTGTATTAGTTCCAGCCCAAAAGGTTGCACAAATATTTAATGCGGTATTGATAGCATCCTGTGGTGGAGATATGACATAGAAGTGTGGATCTCGATTGGCAAATCCACGATACGTTTTGTTGTGGGCGTACGTGGGGCAAATTAATACTATATAGTCGAACTTACCACGAAATGGTCCACGAAGTTGCTCTATTAGAAATGCTGTTTTTCCACAATTCGTGGGTCCTACTATGAGGGAGTTGAATGGGGTGTGTTCTACCAGGGAATTCATTAGTATGTTATATTCTGTAGTGCTCCGTTCAATATCGTGAGCTGAGCATCTACAAGGACGTAGATATGCATGTTTACAGTGCTAACGATTTTGCCTGCGGTCCTATATATACGAAGGTCGATATCTTTTCCACCACCCGTTTGCGCCATACCATCGCCATGAACAGCGGAATCGTTTGCTCTGCGGCAATCGACTAGAATGGCGAATCTGTTGTTGTTAAATTTGGTAGGAGTCATAGAAGTATTGGATGTGGCAAACCATCCTTTTGCGGCCTCCCAGAAATCTGGTGGTAACATACCTCCTGGAAAGAATCTGTTTGGAACTCCATTTACGTCTACCTCTATCTTCGAAATACCAGGATTTGAGAATGCTTCGCTATCCCGCGTACCAGCGGTAGGTGGATCCACGAATAGTAGAAGTAGCCCAGCAAAGGATCATCGTGGAACATTGATGTTCTGAGATATCAAAGTATCCGATGCCTTAGCGATAGGTACTATCTTGAAGTGAACAGCGTGATCGTATAGGAAAGCAGTACCTTTTTCGCATGCGCTAAGCGCGTTCCTAGCTAGAGTTCCATTTTTGATTGCTTCATATTCTAACTGGATGTTGTTAAGTTTGTATGTACCTATCTTCGTGACATCAGATCCAACGACTATATCGATGGCGGGTGCTAGAGTCAACTCGAATAAAATAGTGTCTTCTAGGGCGTGTGGATATAGGACTCCATGTTGTGTCAGAATATCAACGTCCAACGGAATTCTATATTTGGAACCATATGCGGCTAGGAGCGCTTTCTCACCGGCGTTTGAAGTGTCTGCATCACCAGCCTTAGAACGTAGCTTGTTTGTGTTCTCTGATTGGATACCTTGTTGTGTTCTAGATTCTCTCTCCTGCGTAGATAGGTATGTATCGGAATATATCTGTAAGAGATCTGGCCGAGCAATGTCTTCTACAATTTCAGCTCCCATTTTACAAACTCGATGTATAACCAAGCAGCGTCCAACATTGGCCACAACGCGATTATTGACATGTCCACCAGACAATACGATATCACCCAATAGTGCTAAGCTACCAGCTACGAGTACGATGTTTTCTTCTAGCGTTGGTACTTCCACATAGAGCGTCTCTCCTGGATTGGCAGATGATGGAGTGAAAGTTTTCCTATATAGAGTTCGTTGAGCTTTGAGTGCGCGAGGCTCTCTTCGTGCTTGTGTGGGAATTAACTTCGACGATATCATGTTGAATATACCAAGATATGTAGTAATGTTTAATATGGATGTTGATGTGAGACCCGAGGAAAGACCTGGTGAAGCTGAAGGAGGTGAAGACTACGAGGTCGACAAAGAGGAATGGAATGCAACATTTCCAGACGACACTACGGTGCTAGGCGAAATGATCCCCATGGAAACCAGACGCGACTTTACCAAAGAAGGTGCTAGGCCAAAGAATCAGGAAACCTCGTTTTCTATGGATGATTACATCAAGTCACTCACCGATACTCTGAAAGACCAGGAAGACTCGAATGTTTCTAGATTTCAAGAAATCCTGAAAGATGAGAAAGCTCCTAGCTTTACCCATAGAAATATAATTTTCAAACAAGGCTTATCAGACGGCGCAAAACAAATGCTGTTCGAACCTGTCTGGGACGAATATCATGATGTCGGAATTCGGGGCGTGCTCGAGGTAGCAGTCATAGACGGTAGAATTGTTATCTACGAGTATGGAAGCAAACAGAAGCCTATCCCTTTGTTCACCGAGGAGGGTACGTTATATAAGAAGATGGGAGACAGTCTCAAAGAGGTTCTAGGTCCTACGAATGAAAAGGTAGTAGAAGAAGTCATCAAGGCTATCGAAAAGGCTACTGAGCATCTCAAACTAGAAGAAAACATACTTCAAGACCCAGAGTCAACCGAGGCTCAGAATGAAGAGGCCAGTAAAGAAATAGAAAATATCCATGAGGAAGAAGCAGTCCTAGGACAAATAAAAGAAACCCTACTAGAACGTATACCACTTCGAGACCGTATAAAAGCTATTTTTAAGAAGTATGGGGTTGGCGTAGTTAGCATACTGGCCGTAGCAGGTACCGTGATTGGCGTAATAGTTTCCAATCTGACTAAGGCAGTTCCCAAGCAGCCGAGTTTGCCTGACGCTATTAAAGATGCTATTAAAACTGCTGCCAAGGCGTTAAAGACAATAGGAAAAAAGTTAGAGGAGATTCTACCTAAGATGATTGGACCAATTGCAAGCTTCATATTTAGTATGGCTGGTGACGTCATAGGATTCCTAGCAAATAATGTTTGGTTGTTAATCGTAGCAGTGGTGGTATTCGTAATAGAGCAATACAAACGACGTTAACTAAACAACGCCCATGCAGTTCCAGCTGCGGCAATAGATACTGCTGCTAGATTGATCTCGTGTTGTGGAGTAGCATTCGGTAAGGTACTATGGCGGACTTTTTTGCTATGTGGAACTTGTTGCTTTGCGCTGTGTGGTAATTGTTTCTTTTGGATCTGTCCTTCCATAGATTTTAGTTCGTACGTTTTTTCTTTAACCTCCCCATTAACATCGTTTACGCCTAACGCCATATCTTTCGTGGCCCTCGGGATTGGATTTTTAAAACCATCCTTCTTGCTGAGGTAGTACTCAAGATTGCTTGGTAGTAATCGTACCCCTACAGCTATTGCTAGATCTAGTCTCTTATGTGTGTGTAGTATAGCTGTAAGATAGTTTTCATAGCTTACCACTAAATCGTTTTCGAGAATAGCGCCTTCGACCAAGCTCTTAAACTTTTCTTTGACATTGAAGCTATCTATGATGGATTCGTTAAGATCGTTTTGATCACCTAGAATGCAATATCCGAAAGCCTCGACAGATCGATTCAATCTACCAAATCCAGCATCTGTCAAACCCTTCCCTATTGGTGGCGTAAACCAATTGTATTGTTTCCCGTTGTTATTGCTAATGTACGACAACGGAAATTCATAGACCGAACGACTTTCCTCAGGAAACTTGAAGTCACCGCCAGGCCACTTTGCAGAGTATGAGGTGTTGTGTGCATACTTCTCTTGGGCGTTCACCAGTCCTCCATGAATTTTATATGTAGACGTCTCCTAATCCGTGATTATTACCTCCGTCCCATCGAAAGTCTGGTGTTCGAGATATACCAAATTCGATGCACAATTTCTCAAGAGCTGATTTGCTGTAGAGATTATCGAGCTGTTTGAAAGCATGGTCATTAGGTAGAGGCACTCCATGAGTACCACCAAGTTCATGAAGAATTCTTCGTATTGTGAAATAAACGTGAAATCGTAGGAACCCTTGAACAACGGGTGGATATGTTTCGAAAGTAGGGTCGAACAACGATACTCCACATCCAGAAGTCGCACACCACATTGCGAAATTTAACTGTTGAGGCCAATATTTGAAATCCGGACCTGATAACCAATGATGAGACTCCTTTGCTGTCACATGCTTTACGACGGTCTCCTTGAATATGTCCCTGACACCTGCATCGAACTTTTTTGTAGGTGTGACGTATATCCATAGATTAGTGAGATCGATATCTTGCGCTTTTTCGGTATCTGGGACTGCTGTAATAGGATATTTCACACTTTTATCTAGTGTCAACGTAAGTGGAAAGCCTCCATGTACATCCCACAGCACGTTATCGATGCGTTCTTGAATGGTATGAGGTAGCTTGGAGACATCATCACCATAGACCACATAGCTAGAATCCCCATCTCGAAACCAAATACTCGTCGAATATTTGCCAGGGCCATCTATATCCGTGGATGCATAGAACTGGTGAAAATCTGCATGTGGGTATCTTTTCTTGAACTTCGCCAATAGATCGGCATTCGATGTTGCGACCTTTTTATTTTCCTCAGCTTCTACCCAAGCATGTTTGGAAAGACCTTTGTGCTTCCGCGTGAATAGTACCCCCTCATAAACTGTTTTGGTACCAAGGGCTAGTTCAAGCGCCTTGCCTGCGCGCCCATGCAATACCATTAGCTGACCTCCACCTGCCTTCGTAGGGAGGCCTGCATCTGTGAACACCTGGTAGGTTTCCCCGTGAAAAAAATAAATTAATGTTCCACACCCCATCCCGACCCACGAAAGAGTCGAACCATCCGGTTACAGCCTTTGGAAATAGATACTTGAACTGTTGCCACGTCTCTGTCATATTGAAGCTAAATATGTATGCAGTTTATACCTTTAATATATAATTGTTATCTTAAATGTCACCTGTCCTACGGCTGACCATACGGTCTACTTCGACCACCCTATTCTTATCAATAATATTTCGCTACTCAAAGCCACACTTGAGAACAGTTGGTTTAACCTAGAAGGGAAGGGCTCATTCAAGTGGGACATCGACGATGGGGTAATGTTCCCACATTATGTTGCTGCAGAGATCTACACTTTCGGAAAAATCGTGACCGCCTTTAACCCCGCAGTCTCTGCTGGTATCGTGGAATTTGATACCAGTGCCATCTTTAAGTATCACATCAAGTAAACCAATCAAGGCTAATAAAAGTTTATACGCACTATTGGGTATCACGGGTGGAGAAAAAGAGGATAATGAGTTTCTACTAAACCCTGGTAGTTACAAAATTCGGGTCAAAGATAACTACACAGTGTATGTCTGTTGCGATGTGGTGGATTCTGACTTCTCACTTCTAAATGGAAATCGATCAAACGTCTTAGCTAGCATAGAGATCCGAGGCGCTTGGCTTACAAAAAACACATACTCTATAACGAATCCCCAATCCATGCGAGCTCTAGGTACAGCACGACTGACAATTCGTGATGAGAAAGGAAATATTATAGACTTCCGTGGTAGATCCATTAGCTACGTATTGAAGATTGAGTAAATCATACGTATATAGCATATACGATGGACGGCGATTCAATTCAACCATTTCCAACAGCACCAAATATCTATCCATCAGAAACTCTAAAGGAACTGAGCGACGTTGGAGCGAGCTTTCGACTGCAGAAAGTCTGCGATACGCTTGCCGAACTCGAGCAACAGGTAAAGCACTACGAAATTGTTCGCAAAAAATATTCCCGAGCGCGTGGTATTGTTCACGGGGTTGCTGTGGCCACAGGTAGCCTGAGTGGTGTTTTACCCGCTTCAGCGTTAGGTATATCATTTACAGGAATCGGGATGCCTGTGTGTCTTTCTTTAGGATCGATTGGTTTTCTTTGTGCCGTCATTTCGGCTTCGATGGCTGTTGCTAGTAAGAAACTTGGCGTTCGCGTCTCGAAGCACGAAAAGACTGTTATGTTGGCAAAGGCTAAGGCCAATTCCGTGGAAGTCAAAGTCTCCAAAGCTCTAGCCGATGGTAATGTTTCAGAAGCCGAGTTTGGAAGCGTTATTGGTGAGAAATCGAAATATGAAGCACTTAAGCTCGAAATACGACAAAAAAAATAGGAAAGAAGGGGGGTCAAAAAACGTAGAAGAAATTCGAGCCGAGATCCAAAAGGAGATGAGAGCAAAACTTGGCAGTCTAATGGGATAAGAATCAATATCTCCTACGAAAGAAACCAGCGTGGATTATATTTTAACTTCGCTAAGAGCAGCTGCGCTTAGTTCGTATAAATTACCGTGTTGTTTTGGTTCGTATGTAAATTTCGAGCCAACGCGTGGGCGCCGCTAATTAGTATACGGCGACTGCTTAAGACATAAGTAGGATATTTGCTACCAAATCTTTCGTCTAGCACATATAGCCTCACGGTTCTGCGCTGGGCTGGAAGGAAAATGGAGGCCCTTTCAGTTCAGAGTTCGAATCCTGCGGGGGCTATATGTGGTAGATCGGTTTGTGGGGGGTAAAAAGCCTCCAGCCCCTCACAAATCGTAGCGTGTCTGTCGGTGTGGCAGAAGTAGATTAATTGCAGTAGAAATAATGTCAATACTGGGTCGGGTGCTTGGGTATATTAGCTTATGGGATCTCGAATAGAGTTCCTAGGAGTGCCGGTTGTGCCTCAACCAGTTAGGACAGGATCCAAATAACAGTAGAATGAATACAGTCAAAGCCGGGCCCGGTAAATAAGCAAAAACCTCTCTAGGAACGAAAAAGTCGTTGCGATGTGGGGAGCTATGCGCTCGGCATTTAAATCTATATCGATTTTATCGTCATAACGTAGAGAACGTAGAAGTCATTTCCGCGATAGATGCATTTGTTGTTTAGTTGCATGAAACGAGCAACCTCACTCTTAGAGCGGATGAACTTACATTGTATACATGCATGGTAAAGTAGAGCGGCAAGAATAGTTCTCTTAGCATGACTACGCTTGACACAGACTTTCTTCACTTGGATGAGTGCGTCGGCTACGATTCCTAATACATTTGTGGGAAACGAGAGGTCATAATTTTGTTTATAAACAGTGTTGTATGCCTGTAGTTCTCGCATAATTGTTTGTCGTTGCAATTCTTGGTTATCCCTTTGCTTTGGGCTCGTACGTTCAAGATCACGTTGATACCGAAAGCCATCCGGACCTACTATACGCAGCCGAGTAGTAACATTGCTAGTTTCTTCACACGATTCGGCTTCGGAAACAAGACAGGCAAACGAATTCCGCTCCTTGCATTTCCATTGGACAGAGACATTCCGGACACGTTTCCCCAGTGTTAAGACGCAACCGTGGAATAGAGGGTTTAATACGTAGGCTTGCACAAATTTCGGGACCAAGCAATCTAAGAAGATCGTCCATACTAGTTGTATATACATAGGTCTATCGATTATCTAATTGTTTGTCGATATATGGAAAAAAGAAGGAAGATAGACTGGTAGTAGTGGAATACCAATTTATCTTCCTTCTTTTTTCGTTCTTTCATATCGTGATTTCTAATCATCTAGGAATACCTTGTGGTTCTTCAATTCCACCAACACCTTCGAAAAGCAATCCTTAGTGCGGCATTTTGTTTCACGATATTTCGCCTCGCGGATGCGACGACGCTGCGTTACCCCACACTTTGAGCAAAGCCCGTAACTCGTACGATAGCCGCTACCACACTTCGAGCATGGGGCAAATGGGGTGGTACCTCTTTGTATCTGGAAGTTGTGTTGAGCACAGTACTCCGATATCTTAGAACACTTCCTTACACATTTCGTGTCCTTTCCTCGCATCAACCAACTACAAGTGACTTTCTCCATCGTTGCGAATACCTATATATATTATGTCTCTAATTGGTATCTTAGTTGACGTTATCCTTGGCGTCTGCATCGAGGGGATCTGCATTGGGACCGTTCGACTCGTGCACTCGACTCATCTGCGTGATATTAATACGTACTAAAGTAACAACGTACGTTAATATCGTGAAGTAAAGAATATACGTTAGTATCATAGTATTTCGAATGGGTGGATATACTGTATGGTATCCTTCTCTAATTGGGTGATCATGCGAACGAGTTTTTGGGTCCTGAATGTTTTTTAAATTTTGGCTAAGTAATCGCATATATGATCTGTGGTGGGCTGCCCATTTTAGCAGGCATAAGCAGCGCGTTCATCCTCTATGGGGATCTGGAAGTGTTTAATGAGCCACATAACGACATCAAACCGACCATTTTCGCTGGCCTCTAATAGTGCATAACTAATGCTTTCATCCTTTATGATGGGCTGGAAGTGTTTAACGAGCCACTTAACGACATCAAGCTGACCATATCTTCCGGCATAGAACATCGCCTCGAAATCTTGGTTGTGCGATGTGGGTAAATGGAAGCGATTAAAGAGCCACTTAACGACAATTCGCAGGCAGCTTGTAGCGCCAAATTATCGCCGTCGTCGCCGTCGTATGCGTCCTCTGCAGAAATATCGAAAATCCTAACCAAATTGTCTCTATCGTTATCGTTACAAGTAAACCTAATACCATAAAGGAGTACTCGTTCACGGAGCTCTTGGTCTACTTTTTTGTAGCGTGCTAGAGATGCTGCATCACCTAGGTATTTTGAAGTCAAAGCGATGCTTGCAAATGATGTAGGGCCTACATACTCTACGACCTTAGTCAAGATTTCTATGGGGAGGCATAATATGTTAGCTGTAGGTAAAGTAGCTGTAAACATGTTTTTTATAATTCGGTATCTCAGATATACATTAGAGCGACGTTCCTCTAATTGGATGCCAAAATGCAATAAAAACGGAGGGGTCAAAATATGAAAACGGAGGTGCTGGACCAGAACCTCCACTTACTATACTACTCAATTCCAGCAATGCCCCAGGTGGCATTTTCGTACAGTAAGTTTTTTGAACTACCTTCACCATAGGGAATTGGTAATCTTTACAAAAACAAATTATTACTTAGGGGTTGTGCTTGGTCTGGGAGGGGAGGCAAGTGGAGTGGAGAATTTTGGCACTGCTGGAAATTACTGATGCATTAATTACAAAACCTGTGTTAAATACCTTTATAATGTTGTACTTTTTTTCTAAGATTGGTGCCCATTCGTTTTGTGACATGTGAAACACAGTCTTCCTTTGGGATGAAAACAGTAGGACCATAGGGTTCTGCCTTTGTGACATTGGAGTAGGACTTGCTGTCTCCATCCCCGACAAAAGGAATATATTGGATGTTTCTCTCTACAGAGCGTTGGTAGATCTGAAGTACTCCAGAAGCTTCCATGGACTGTAAAATAAGAGAATGTATTTCGTTAATTTTATGTGTCATATCTCTTTACAATATAAAATAATTTGGAAATAAAAAGAGAATAAATACATCCTTTTTATTTTGCACTATTTGAGCGAATAATTTACAAGATGTATAATAAATAATAGTAGAAGAAAATATAAAAAGCATAAGTAGTTACAATTTTGAAGAAAAGTGTGTTGAGGTTAAAGGAGCGGAAGGCTTTCGATAGATACAAAACTATTTGAGAAATTGTAGAGTATTACATTATTACATGAACAAGCTGACCACTGTTTAGATTCACACATTTTGGAGAAAATGAATCATATTTACAATTAGAAAGAAGATCGACTGAAATTTATACTTACATGTAGGTATTCAGCGCCATGTATTATTCTGTTTAGTTTATAAACAATACTGAAAACAATCTAAGAAAGTATCGTATTTTACGATATTTCTGTATTTTTCTAGCTTGTTACCGGAAACACAACATTTATTAAAATTTGGTTATTTATAATATATTTTGAAGTGTTAGCACATGAGCATGTTACTTTTCACTTCAACTAACCTGTGAGCTACCATCGTGGTTCAAGTAGCACTCTTCCTCATGCTTCACCAACAACTCCAAGAATTCTAAACGTGAGAATTTCTCATCCTTACGATTTTCCTCTAGCTTTGTGCAAACACTGCATGTGCTGCTGAGGTGAATGACATCAAGAACGTTTCCGGTGTCGATAGAAATTGCTGCCACAACACCATTTCTTGCTGACCAACCGCGAGTGCACCAAGAGCCATCAAAGGAAGTGCCAGCATCACAAACAACACCTCTCTCGCCTTTCAACTCTTGAACTTCTAATACAGCGTCATCTAGTTCCTCGTATAATAGTTCTCGGCAAGCATCAGCAATAATTTTAGTGTTTGCTGACCAAGCTGGCTGAGTAATCGGCATCGTTAAATTCAAAATACTGCACACTCTAGATGCAGCAGCATGACCTCTTCCGATAGTCCTAAAAGCTAAAGTCGATGCCCGATTAATTTCGAAGAATCGCCCTTCTTTTGCCGTGGAGAAAAATGGAACTGCAGTACAACTTCTAAGTTCACTGGGCTCAAGCAAAAACGGCAAACTGTGGCTTTCTGCATCGCTTCCTCCAAAATACGCCGATCGATTACAGAATAGGAAACCTTTTGACATGATTCTTGAGGACTCCCAATTTTAGCAGATGCTAACTTCTTTAAAGCAGCACTTTCCTGTTTCTTGTCATCCGGCCATTGTTGATCTTGTTTGAACCAAGAACCTCTGTCTCCCTCTGCCAAATTTACCTTATAATTCTCCATCATATCCCTTCTTATCTTTTTTGTCCGACCTTTGGAAGACGACCAAGGGCATTTTCGTTTTGCTTTCTTTGATTTCTTGGGCATTGTAAGTATAGTAGTACAAATCCTAGCGCATATATAACTTGTGAAACGATCGAGACGTGAATAACAAAAACTCGCGGGAATGAAATACTATGCCGTGCGGACGCTGACAGTGATTGACATCTGCTTCGATAATTTTTTCGCGCGTCTTTTTTGGCGCGAAATAAAAAAACTCGCGTTCGCAAGGTTTAAAAAGGCCTATTTAATTATTTTTTCTGTGTTATGCTTAAATAGGGCTTTAACATTTCAAATTCATGAAAATATATATTTCGGTCATTCTTTCAATTTGAACCTTTATCGAGACCTTAACTCACTTAAAAGCTTTTTCTTTGTTGACTAAGGCTCAGCCACTAAATGTCCGAAATGATATACCTCTTCTTATGGGACAATTGTCTTAAGCAAAACAATTATAGCAGAAACACTGTGAATGTACGGCAGTATCACCTGGGTGGCAATAGCTGCCAAATGAGCATACATTCTTTGTAAAATTCAAGCTTTTAAACTCCCATTTATCAAAAAGCATTTAACATAGCAGTCTTCAGTAAAATATTCTCTTTCGATTTATGACAACTGTTTGTCTGGAGCTTGACATGCCAGTGAGGCAGAAATGTTAACAATTACGTCATGCAAAGATCCCCTAATTGCCTACCAGAAACCAAATCTAATTGTGGTTTAATATACGTATTTATTAAGGGTGTTTGAGTATAGGGGTATTATAACAGCCAGGGGAAATAGTAATCAATTTACACTTTGAAAATGTTAAATTCCTCGCCAAGTCTCCCGGTAGTCGGACTTTCAATTCACTGGTGTATTATTTCTATGATAAGGTTGCGAACAGGTAGCCTGCAAGGCAGACGTATTTTTTCACTCTCATAAAGCGAACAGGATGATGGCTGCAACAATTAACAATTGTTTTAGTGTTTAGCCCCCACCCCCCTAAAAAAGAGACATAACATTAGCATAATATTGGAAATGATGTCATTTCCAAAGTTACTTGTTTTACCTTTGTTGTGCCCACAGCTACGGTGCCATCGCATAGAGTAGCAGGTAGCAGTCGAAACAGCTATTGTCTCCTCCTGGTCAAGGGATGTACACAGACCTGCAGTTTGCAAATACTTCCGTGTTGTTGGACTATTCACAATCTTCGCTACTACCACCGCTTTCTTTGCGGGAGTTGAAGGCAACGCAGCATTTACTTTGTCTACCGCCCGCTTTCGCGAGGCCCTGCTTGGGAAAGCATTTTCCAATTCATTTGCTGGAGGCCCAGCTGCTTTTTATATATCCTGCTTCTCACTCTCAGCTTTTTCCCTGGTACGCTGATTCGCCTTATACAGGCGCCAGTTTGCCTTCGTTGTTGGAGTAGTGGATTCAGGTGTACAGCATTTCAACTCTCCCTGGCTGCCTTTCTTTTTTTTTATCACGTTTTTGTGAAAGGCGTAGTAATTGTTTGAATTCTCTCGCGATATCTTAAGTGCCCTTTCTCGAGATTCACGTAACCGCTCTGCACCTGTTTTAGGAGGCATCTTACAAAGCATACAATGCTTCACCTGTTCGATGTCCCGAGTAAGTCATGTCACTACAGCTTTTATATTAATAAATGACTTGCGCCATATGCGCCAAAAGGCGCCCATCGAACAATAAAACACATGTACATGTTATTATGTGCACTATACGTGCTCTCAAGGCGCTATCGCCAAACGGCCGTGTATACGAGAGGAAGTTATCTAAACCTCCGCCTACCGAGCTAAGCTGCACGTATAAATAGCTCTGCGAAACGAATTTCAGTTTTTGCACCATTTATACAATCTGAATTTGCGCCCTAGGTAAGCCGCGGCTAACCCTGGTTTTCTGAAGAGAACAGCCGTGGAGAAAGAGCTGCGAAGCAGCAATCAGCAAGCTGCGAGCAGTTCGCTCCTAGCTGCTTCACAGCTCGCTGATCGTCGCTTCGCGGCTCTTTCTCTGCGGCTGTTCTCTCTCTAGAAAACCTCTGGGACCAGGGTAGCCACGGCTTAGATTAGCCCCAAGTAATGTTCTTTCCATGACCTATGAAATTTCTGCACTCTGATTGGCTAAGAGGAGTGGTATTTCAACGTAATTGTGAAATTACAAACATTTCAAACTCGGGGGGGGGGGGGGGGGGGGGTAATAATGTACACGACGTCATTGAGATGTACGGTGGTACCGGGTCCAAGTTTGAGCCCAATTTAGCAAACAAAGTCTTCTTTTGGAGAAAATTATCTATCAATTGTCATAAATTTAAATGAAATCCCGGTTAATAAAAGTACCTTCACTACTGTTTTTTTTGCAAACCGGGTCGGGCTATGAAGAAAACACCTCGCAAATTATCCATATGTTACCGAAGCCAAGGCTCTCCAGAATGTTGGTTTATTCAGCTGTAAACTGTCAGTATATATTATAAAAGTAAGTTCTGGTTCTCTGTTAATTAATAGTTTTGTCCAGTATTTGATACTTCTGAATGTCGATTCATGCCTCAAGGGATACCTACTATCTCAATCGGATCATTTGTGTCAGATCCTTTGTTGTTGTCATTTCCCCAGACCTCGCTTCCATATAACAGGATGGTTTGATTAAAGTGTCAAATAATTTGATCGTAAGTTTAAGGTCAGATCTGAAGAAAGATCCCATTTCTTGTTTGAGTTTAAACAGAGCTTTTAGTGCTGATTTTTTTAGTTCTTGTTTTGCAACAGTGAAATTTTCGTATGCACTGAATTTGAGCCCGAGATATTTATACATACGGACGTTTTCTAGTTGATCGTTATTATAATAAAAATTATAATTGTTCATTCGTTTGCTGTTATTGTTGAAAACAATGACTTTTGTTTTGTCTTTGTTGACGGTTAGTTTGTTGGAACTACAATAGTCTTCGAGACAATCTAGGAGTCTTTGTAGGTCATTCGCATTCTTGGATATTAAAACTAAATCATCTGCGTAAAGTATATTGCTCAGATTGACATTAGATATATATATCGAGTCATCCATGCCCGCATGGTCTAACGTTTGAGGTAAGTCATTTAAAAATAAGTGGAATAGGGTAGGACTGAGCATATAGCCTTGTTTAACTCCAGCATAGCATCTGAAGGTTTCCGTAATAACGTCATCTTTTTTGACCGCCGAGTAATCATTACAGTACATCGAGTGTAATATTGAGAAAAAATTGCCATTGATACTGGCAGGACGCGCCATTTGGACCTTCGTCTTCGTACGGCTTCGCTGACACAGTATGCACACATTAACATCTTTATAATGCTAATGACGTCATGACTAATGAGGTATGAATACATTACAATCCTCTTACTAAGCATCCTTTTAATTTGTAATGGTTTTTAGGATGTGATAAGCTAACGTCATGGTTTTACCATCCATGGAGGTATCTGTGGCTATAGCAGAATAATTATTTGGTTAGAGCTTGTCAAATCCAATAAAATAATCATAAAGTAACAGAAATATTATACTTGGATGCCATTCAGAACTTGAAGGGCTGCCCACTCGTTGAGTGTGTATAATAGCAGGGATGCAGTGCCACTTGATAAAAAATGGGCATGATGAATTTGATGGAGTAAACGCCCATCAGTTTGGTTCCTCTCCTTCCGACGTCGACGTCGACTATTGGAAGAAGTAGTCGGAAATTTCCGCTTTTTCCATAGTGTGGTTATAATCTAAGAGCAGCATTAGACTCTTAACCGAAAAGGGTAAAAAGTAGTCGGAAATTTCCGACTACTTCTTCCAATAGTGTGGTTATAATCTAAGAGTAGCATTAGACCCATAACTGAATAAGGGTCAAAAGTAGTCGGAAATTTCCGACTACTACTTCCAATAGTGTGTTTATAATCTAAGAGCATTAGACCCTTAACCAGAAAGGGTCAAAAGTAGTCTGAAATTTCCAACTACATGTACTTCTTCCTATAGTTATAATCTACATGTAAGAGCAGCATTAGACCCTTAACCGAAAAGGGTCAAAAGTAGTCGGAAATTTCCGACTACTTCTTCCAATAGTGTGGTTATAATCTAAGAGCAGCATTAGACCCTTAACCGAAAAGGGTCAAAAGTATTCAGAAATTTCCGACTACTTTCTCCATAGTGTGGTTATAATCTGAGAGCAGCATTAGACCCTTAACTAAAAAAGTCAAGTAGTTGAAAATTTCCGACTACTGCTTCCCATAGTGTGGTTATAATTGAAGAGCAGCATTAGACCCTTAACCAAAAAGGGTCAAGTAGTCAGAAATTTCATACTATTTCTTCCCATAGTGTGGTTCTAATCTAAGAGGGGCATTAGGGACTGGTCATAAAGTAAAGGGGGGAGGGGGGTGGGGGCGGGTGATGAAAATTAGGGGGTGGGTCATCAATTGTTCAAGTCATAAATGGGAGTGGGTCATGGAAATTTTGCCACCACATGGATGGTGGGTCACACTAAAATCTGCTTTGATTTTACACTTGACAGGTATTAACAGTTATGTTATAATGTTTTAGGAAG